>VZRH01003798.1:360434-377837 GCA_013397555.1 Urocynchramus pylzowi | reverse complement strand
ATTTTTTTCTAAGTATGTCTTTCAGTAGGACTGAAAACTCTTTGCATCAAGGAGATAACCTTTGAGGTTGTCTTCTTTTACTTGAACTCTTTCTTTCACTGAATTTACTTTCAAGAAATTTAATTCAACAGCAAATATTGCTGTTGAATTATATATTATTATATTATATAATATAAATTATTGCTTTGCTCTTGTTCAAATAAATTAATTTTCTCTTTGGCATGTAAAAAGTATAAAATCCTCTCATGTGTTGTTTTTATGCATGTAGAATATATATGTGTATATATTCCCTTACAGAAAACTTTTTTCAGGCTAACCATTTTATCTTCAATGAAGAAACACACTAAAAGTAGACTAATTTTCCTGAGTGAGCTTCATAACATTCTTCACATGTGAGAAATATGTCCCCAGTTCTCACCAGTACTTTTCAGAGCAGTTCATCATCTCCCTTGGTCAAGTAAAGCTTTTAGAACATAAAAAGTCTAAAAGTCTTTATAGGACAGTGCACGTGCCTCAGTAGCTTTTAAATTTTCTTAGTTTTATATCATGCTGGTTGATATACAAGCTACAGAACTGTCTGCACCACTATGATTGTAGTTAAAGAGCTGTCAGTCACAGAGTCATGCAGTAGTTTGGGTTGGAAGGCACCTGTAAAGGTCATCTAGCCCAGCCTCCTTGCAGTAAGCAGAGACATCTTCAATTAGATCAGGTTCCTCAGAGCCCCATCCAACCTGGCCTTGAATGTTTCTAGGGATGGGAGATCTGCCTAAAGGAAGGGGCTCTGCCTGAATTGACTTGAATTTTGAAATAGTGGGAATACTATTTCCTTATAGTTCTCCTCTGCCTGCAAATTATAATACCAAGCAGCTGGGGAGGAAAAGGGGCATCAAAGGTTCTTTTCCCCTTTGTAGGACTCCCTGCATCATTAAGTGCTGCCATGAATAGCAAAGCAGTGTCTGGTTCTGAATATACCAGTGTGTTGATTCCAAGGTGTGCCATAATTGTCTTACCTTGTCCTGTTCTTTGTTTTAGTGAACTCCTGCAAGATTTGGAAAACTGTGAAAATGATCCTGTGGCTATAGCAGATTGTTTTGTTTCCAAGGTAAGTCTGCAGCACCAGTTACAGAGTGCTATGGGGGAAATAAGATTCATTTATTAGCTTTTGAGACCTAATCCTGACAGCTTGTATGTTAACCAAGAAAAGTCAGCAAATCTATGGAAAGGGAAGGAATTTCTCTTAGTAATTGATAGAGATATGCCTTGATTTGCATTTCTAAAAAATCAAGGCAAAGGTGTCATTTTCTTCAATAAGTGTATCTGAGCTGGTGGATTTGTTTATTGAGTTCATTTTTAGGGTTTGCTCTTTTTTGTCAGCTATTACAGGGGTTCTCTGTTTTACTTGCAACTGTTAATGTGGGTGATCAAGTGGTACTTCAGTTATGCCTTGTCAGCTTAAAAACAACTAGAGACTAAAACTTGGCTGCATTCTTAGAAAAGGCAATAACATTAACATACAAAATGTGGCCATATTGTTTTCTGTGAATTTTTCCTGAAACCCACAACTATGCCTTAAATTTTCCTTTTAAATGGAATGGCCCGAAGTCCAGCCTTAAGATTCAAATCCCATTCTCTCTGTAATGCTTTGAATTTTCTGAACATTGATAGGAAATCTTGATTCTGTTGGGCAGTACTGAAGCCAAAAATATGGAGTATGGGAAGTTGTTAGATGCAGCAGAAATACAGGGAAGAAGGTGACCTTCACTGCAGGAAACACAGAGAGCCAGTCAGGGAGAAGAGGAATGGCTGTAATGAGTAGGACAACAAGAAATTAAATAATTTGGGCTACAGATGATGCTAGTTCACTGCAGACTTCACCAGAGAATCTACATATGTCTTGGATCTGTAGAGCCCAAATGTGTTAAAAAATAATGCTGTCTCTGGTATTTCTGGAGGAAGAGAGATCATGTAGTTGTCTAAAGTTGAATAATCTCTTTATAGGTGTGTTTGTCTTTTTGTATTTAAAAAAACCCAACAAAAAACCAAAATAAAAAAAAAAAACCAAAAAAATTCCAAAGAAACCAAAAAGCCGAAGCCTGTCGTGTTTTATTTTTTGTCCTGAACTCAGCATTGTCAGCACATAGCACTCAATGTAATAAGTCTAAAACATGGATTTAGGATTAACAGGACCACCCTCTCATTAATTCAGTAATTTGTTTGGCACTGTTGTGACATAAGGGATTTTATAGTAAATTAGAGTGATGATACCAGCTAAGTGCTGCTTTTTCACCAGATCTCTTGATTCAGCTGGGTTTGAGAAAGCTGTAATTTATCTAGTAATTGGTCTTTTGTAAGCACTGAGAGACTGTAGTGTTGGCACCACTGCTACAAAAGTAGGATGCATTTTTGCCCCATTGCAGTGGGGTTTATGGCATGTTGTTATTGCTACAGATAGCCTGGATTGAACTGAATTGAAGGAGAAAGAGAATGGGATAAGGGCAAGTGCAAAGTCCTGCTTCTGGAACAGAATAACCCCATGTGCCCGCTGAGTCTGGCTGACTAGAAAGCAGCTTAATAAAAATGATCTGGGGTCCTGGTGGGCAGGAAGTTGTGACTAAGTCAGCAGAGTGCCTGTGCAGTGAAGGCCAGCTGGGAGGCCTTCAGGGTATTTACAGATAAAACACTTTGGAGCTTGTAGATATTTCTGCTGTATTGCTTGCTTATAGCTGGGACCGCTGGGACTGCTCCTGCTGGGATGTAAAGCAGAGATGGTGCAACTGATAATAAGAAGTCCAGGAAAAAATTGTGTTCTCATTCAAACTGGCCAACTGAAAGGGCTTGTCTGGTAGACTTTCTGGCCATTAGTTCCAAAACCCATCTGCATATCATTGCTTGTGCCTTTTGTTCCCTTGTCAAATGCTTTTAGCATTTGTATTATTGGCAGGCAACTGCCTAATGGCTCAGAAATTGCTACAGATTGCAGTACTAACAGACATTTTTTAGCTTCATCCAGACAAGTGCAAACACTTAAAAGCAAAATCAAACAATATCAAAATACCCCACAGTTCTGGTTTTGGCCATGAGGATTTCATTACAGCAACTGCTGACTGTCTTAACAAACTCCAGTTGTCCATTCTTGGTTGCTTGTGTCTTCCCAGCACTGAGAAGTGGAAATAAAACTGCCTTTTTTGGCAGCATGTGCTCGTTCAAGTCTTATGGGACTTTGGCCATTTATTGTTTCATTGCTTCGAGTGTGTTAGATCTTCACTGTGAGTTAGGCAGGGGGATGTTATCATGCTGAAGTCATAGCTCACAGCCTTAGCTAGTGGATGTAGCTCTGCTGGAGCTTCTTGAATGCTTCCAGTGGAACTGTGCTTAGGTTACATGAGCTCTGGACCTAGTGCCATTTTTTCACCCAACTGTGAATATTGTAGGTGTTGCAAATCTTAAGATAGAACCAAGTTTTCACTGTAGTTACTGTGTTTGCTTTTTGCACTCTTAAGAAGCTCATTAACTGCATAAAGTAAAAGTTGTTTCTTTCTTCAGATTCATGTGAAATCACACAAACTTGGTTAGCAGTATGACAGAACAGTTATGGCTAAAGTAACTCTGGAGGTTTTATAAAATGTTTTATATTTGTGAAGACGTGAGGGGCTTGATTTTTGAAGTTTTGGATCATTCTCTTTGAACATTGTTATTTGGTTTAGCTCAATAAAATTTCTTGTATAGCATACTATACTTCTCTCACACAATCATACATGACTGTGTTTCCTGTGTATGACTTTCATGCTTCAGTAGTAAAAAGCCTTGTAACTTTTAAGGGAAAGTTTTATCAAAACACACTTCAGCATAATTTGAACAAAATACACATCATTGTGGATTTGAATCTTTATCTTAACATTTTCTGTGCTGAGTGCCCAAAGTAAATAGCTCCTAAAATGGCAGCTTTGATTTATTAACAGACTTCGACAATGTTTTTAGTCTAAACTAGCCAGTAACATAAAACTCATTAACCAATAAAATAATGATGCAAAACTATGACTTTATGGAAATGTAAATATTTAATAGCAACTTACAACATTGCATTGAGTCCCTCTGCTTCCAAATATTTTAATACATTAATAACTCACAAGCAGATAGACACAAAAGCAGAAAAGCATACTTGTTTTAAAACCTGCTATCCAATAATGAATTGCAGTCTTTTTTTCTGCCTCAAGATGCAGATGGGTATTTGTTTTACAGTGTGGGATGGCTGCTCCATGGAAATAACCTGCCTCTGAAGGTAGTGTTATATTAGTTCAGTTTATACCAGTTCTGATCCTCTCTCTTTTGTAGAAGAACTGTATTAACAGTAGATGTAAATTCTTGGAGACATATTGCTGGTAACTAATTGGAAACAAATAAAAATGTTCCAGTGCAAGCTTAGCTATGGCTTAATTATTCACACAGAAGACTGTTTATAAGGTTTTTTTGCTGTTTCAGACTTTCATTTTCATAGTAATCATGCCAGTGTTAATTAGAAGATTGACTTGAGTATTCTATACGTTTACATTTAAGTGAGTTGTTTTAAAGGAGAACTGAATTCTGGCACATCGCTCTTCTCACTCAGCACCCCAGAAATTCAGAACATATGTTTTCTGCAAAGCACACTAACAGCTTAACCAAGGGGAAAGGGAGACTTACTTTAATCTAGCATCTCATTAGTAAAGAGGAGATCCAGGCAATTGGCTTCAGTCTGTATACTGACTCCACTCATTTTCTCAGTCTCCATTTTCTTTTAAAAGTGCCTTTTATGGCTATAAAAAAGCACAGTGCAGTAAGAGTTGAGGGAAGATCTGGAATGTATGTGGAGGGGATGTGCAGTGAATTGATTCCAGTGCGAGGGACCAGTGTAAGTATAGCTGGGGTCTGCTCACATTTGGCTTTGCTCTTGAGAGAGACTTCCAATCAGTGTGGACAAACTCTCAGCTTGAGTCTCAGGCTTTTGCAGCTTCTACCACAACAGCTTTGGGTCCCCAGATTTAAACTGATCTCTGGAGCAATTCCAGTCTCCATGCAGAGATCAGTTTTAATCTGGTCTGAAGACAGTTGATGTGAACAAAACTATTTTCAAGCTGAGTAAGTTTAAGAATGTCTGAAGAAATACTGATGTGCATGGCTGGTGTTTTCTTTATGTTGTAAAAGTAGTCGGAAAAATAATAAAACCATCTTAGTTCTTGGTTTTTCTTTTGCTCCTGTTCTGAGCAGTGCAGTTTTGTCAGGATGAGGAAGAACAGAAATTGTCTTAGAAGTGGCTCTCTTGGCCACTTTCCCAACATGTTCGCATGAATCCGGCTGATGCCTGGGCAAGGTGTATGGTGTTGATTCACAAGAGGTCTGCAAGTTTGAGTGCGTATCAACAATCTCATCCTGGAGGCAAAACACATGTACTTGACTTTCTCCTGGCACTATGCTCACATTGCTCAGTAAAAGTAAATGCTCTCTGATGGTTCTGTGGGGTGAAATGAGCTGTGGCTCACTGGAGCGAGTACACACGTAAGTGCAGTGTGGAATTTGGTGTTGTGTCTGTTCAGAAAGCAGGGGTGATAGTGAAACCATTCTTGAGGTTTAGAGGTATCGAGGGCTTAAGAAACTATCTCTTTTTTTTTTAATACAAATTTGTTGCATTTAATAGCTAGACGAAAATTCTTTTAAAACCAAAAAAGCCCCATTAAAAGTAGTTCTGACCTTGTGTAAAAAAAACCTAAACCAAAAACCAAACCAAAGAGTGAGAGTGTGAAAAGGCTCCTGGGGATTTCAGACATGCTTTTGATTTTGAGGGGAATGTGCACACAGCCTGCTCTGTAACCCTGAAGTGTTTGGCCTTGTTTGTTTTACAGATAGTACTTTCATTGGTTAAAATTTCACTACAGATAGTCTTTTCCTTTTTGTTTGAAAAGCAGACTAATCATGTGATATGAGCAGAATAAAAACATAAAAATAAATTGGCTCAAAATGTTCTTCACTCTGCTTATGAAGTAGTTCTATAAATTGTATTATTCTATTAGGATAGCTATGGGAATATATTAAAATTTATACCAAAATCTTTGAATTGATATATGCATATATAAAATAAATAATGAAATGAAAACTTTGAATTTATTTATGCATATATAAAATAAATTACGATTTTTCACCATACTGAATTTCACCTTAGTGTTCTCTCTTAAGCACCCTGGCTTATTATGAGTGCTGGCTAGTTTGGTAGTGATTGCCAAAGAAAATTACACAGTGTAATATCTGCAGCTCTGTGAGGTTTGTTAATTCTTCATTTTGAAGGGAGAGGGTTTGGAGCTGTGGCTGGATTTCCAAGCATAGACAGGAACTGGCTGTGACACAGGCTCACTTCCTCTGCATGTGGACATGGGGCGTAGGTAACCCTGCCCCAAAACCTAGCTGTGATGACAAAGTTAGTTCAAGTGTGAAAAACCAAGCTAAATTATTTAGCTGTATTTGTATCAAGACTACTTTTAGTTGGTTTGTTGGTTTCTAAGAGAAGAGCAGTTTCATAAGCTTACAGCCCACCAGTGAGTAAATGGGGATCTCAGTCCCCTGGGGAAACATTTATTAGAAGTTTGCTTGAGTTATGTTTCTCAGAACAGTGAATACTGAAATCCAGTCGGACGTACTGAAATGAATTGCAATGACTTGTACTCCTGCAGGGTGACATCTTACTTTCTACGGGGTCCTTATGGATCACTGCTCTGTGCAGAGATGAATGGCACAACCTGCTTTACCCCTGGGAGTGGGGGACGGGGCCAGTGCTGTTGGAATTGGCAAAGGGCACTGCCTGAGATGGCTCTTTCTGATGAATAGCTGAATGAAAAACAACCAAACCCCAACAGTGAAAAACAAAAGCCACAGCCTGTGTCAGCCCTCTTCCCAGGGGTGGTGTTCCTCAGAGCACTGTGCCTTCTGTGAATGCAGATGTTTGGTCTTGCCATTCACCAGCAATGATCCCTGGGAGACAGCCCCTCGTGGAGCACAGCTATTGTGCTGCAGAATGCCAGATCCCCTTCTGAAGATGCTTGGAGTGGAAACTGGGGTCTTATTCACTGCTGGAGGATTGTGTTTTATCTGTCAAGGGCTTATGAAAGAAAAAGTGATTGATACGGGGAGCACTTTGCCATTCTGCAGTGCTATCTTAGCCTTTAGGACTCCAGTAAGCTGCAGAAATTGTGTCTTGTTTGGGATAGAAGTTCATGGGCAGATGTGGACTTAGAGCACATGGGAATGTTTCTGGAAATCTGTTCATACATAGAATTAAATGATGATTATTAAGAACAAATCTTAGGTCAGGGAAAAAAGAAATGAAACTCAGACTTTAGCTCTGAGAAGCTTATCAGCATTAAGTTTGAGCAATTTCAGTGTGACAAGCAAGTGTGGAAACTCACCCAGATCTAGTTACAACTTGTTGGGGTAATAGCTGTCTGCTTTCACATAATTTACTTCTTTAAAAAATCACTTTCGTGGCTTCTAATTTCACGCTTAGACTGTGCTCACATGTGAAAGTATTTATAATTGCTTGAAAATGGCACACCAAACATAACCTGCAGAACTTAATTCTCCTAGTAAATACACCAGGTGCATGGTGTGATTGTTGGGGTTGTTCTGTGCAGGGCCAGGAGGTGTTTGTGGGTCCCTTCCAACTCAGGATATTCTATGATTCTATGATATGGGTGTGCTTCAGCACACAAAAAAACTAGATAAGTGCAGCCAGCTGTTTGAAGGACGTATGTGTAGTGATGGTGTTTTGGTTGGGTTTTTGGTTTTTTGGGTTTTTTTGAGATGCATAGAATTTCATAGGGTACCTTGGAGGCTTTGCAAAGTACTGTTGCAAAGTCACTTGTTTATCTCTGTGTAGGTTTTCTTGGTTTTTTTTTCAAGTAAAGGAAAAAAGATGAAAAGATGCCCCCCAAAAGATTAAATTAAATTCTGGTTGTGTTAGGACTATCACAGTGAACATAGAGAATTCATTGATCAGGAGCTGATGGAGGTGTTGTCTTGACATCATTTTTATCTTGCACATGTTAACTGCTGCTTTGACAAAATCTCAATATATGCAAACTTTCCCTTCCTGTGCAGAGTGAAGATTTCCACATATATACACAGTACTGCACCAACTATCCAAGGTAGGAATTATGAGTTCCATAATTTTCTTCCTTTGTCCCTTGGCCAGTTTGTGTAATGCAAGTTACACTCTGTGGAAAAAAAAAAAAAAAAAGTCAGCTTCTTCCCTTCCTAAACTGGAGGGAATTTACCTTTTATGTAAAAAGAAAAAATGCTTTTTTTTTTAAATGACGTTTGTTTTGTCTGTTCTTGTGGTTCATTGCTTTACCCTTCTTTAGAAGATAATGGTCTTATTCTGCAACGCTGCTTATATAATTCCCAGTAAGAGAGACTGTTTGCTTGTCAAGGGAGAACATAGCTGAATGCACAAGATAAATTTTTAAAAAGCCAAATGAAACAACAGAAACAGCAGTTATTATAATGCCCTTTTAACAAGCTAAGAAGGAAGCAATTCTTTAGCTACAGACTTATGGAAAGAGTGTCTTAAAGCCGTGTATGGATGTTTTCAGGTCTGTGGCTGTGCTGACAGAGTGCATGAGGAACAAGGCACTGGCCAAGTTCTTCAGAGAGCGGCAAGAAGCACTGCAGCATTCTCTGCCCCTGGGCTCTTACCTCTTGAAACCTGTCCAGCGCATCCTCAAGTACCACCTGCTTCTGCACGTAAGAAATGTATATAGTTTAGAGCTGCTGCACGTCGGAGTTCCTTCCTCTGGTACAAGGCTTGGTGGTTAGAAAGGTTCTGGTTTTCCTTAAATGCTTTTCTTTTGTGGGTATTTGATTTCAACATGTGGAGACTTTCTGTCTTTGTCACTTCACACCATATGCATCTATTTGGAGTGGGGAATTTATGGTAATTATTTTAGACACATTGCAACAGTCTTTGCATCCAAATAATTAACACTTTTTTTGAAAGCTGGTCTGTAATTCTGAAGTTGTTTGGAAAATTCTTGTCGTGATTAAACATTTTGTACACAAATTTATTGTTCCAATGAAGAACAGTGTTTTTCCACATGTTGCAATGCTGGGGGTGGTTGAAAGGAGGACTAAATACATCTAAACACCCTGACTGCTAAGAATTTTGTGGAGAGGAATGATGGAGGAAGTGGGAACTCTTTCCACATTCAGTGAATTGAGTTAAGCAAGTTTCGGAAATTCATGCTTTATTGTTAACATTTTCCACATATGTTTCCTATTAGAGAGTCATGTTCTAGTGAAGTGTAAAGACACTGATCCTTATTTTAAATGCCTGGTGCTTTTCTGCTGTCCAACTGTAAAGCAAAGCCTGGTGTCATTCCATCAGGGTTTTGTAAGTGTGTAGAAATGTTCTGTGTTGTAGGAAAGCCATTAAATGCTGTCTGAAAGATCTCCTGTCAGTGTGCTGCGCTCTCTTTCTGTGCCTCTCTGGTCACACTGGCTGCTTCAAGTGTCCTTGCTGCCAAACTGACCCCAAAGGCTTGACTTTGTCATCTTGTGTTAATCAAATTGATAGCAACACGCATCACTAACAAAGGCAGGAACATTGCCTTCGAGTGATTGCAATGCACAGACAAAACAGTACAGATGAAAACACAGTGTTGCATTCAACTGGGAAAGTTCACTTAGGAATAAGGGGACTCTGGTTTTTTTCCCTTTGTCTTAGGAAATAGAAAACCACCTTGACAAGGACACTGAGGGCTATGATGTGGTGCTGGATGCCATAGATACCATGCAGAGAGTGGCATGGCATATAAATGACATGAAGAGGAAACATGAACACGCCATCAGGCTCCAGGTGAGTTCCCAGAGAGATTTTATGGGTGTTTGTGAGCTGGTTTTGTCAATATATATGCAATTAACATTTTTTAGTTTATCTTCTCTTTTAATCTTTGTCAGTCATAATTTAGACTCCTGTTGAGCATGCCTGTGGCTGTTTGATCTTGGAAATCATGGTCATAACTGCTGCAGGAAAATCTCAGACATCTCTAACCTACAAGCAGCATCCTGTAAAGCATTTATTTTGCAGTAATATGGAACTTAAGATAACTCTTCTTTCTTCCTTTCCCTCAATTGTACAGCACTGCTGTACAACCCTAGGGCATGGCTTTGTTCAGAAATCCTGTGGTTTCCGATTTCTTCCCTTTGTGCTGATTAATTTTGTTTTGAGGCATTTCTTTTGCTGATTCTTGTTTAAGTACTTTCCTCTTGGGTTTTAGAAAACTCATTATCAGTTGCTTTGTGAAAAGCATAAACCTAGAAACATGATACTTGGAAAAACTCTAGCTTTGCTTCAAATGAAGATTTTTTTGGGGAGAAGAAACAAAAGCTACGCCCTGAGTAATTTTTGTCATCAAGAGTAAGGAGCAAGCTCTTTTGTAGAATTTATGCTCTCATTCTGTTTCCAGGTTCCCAGTGAATCACACTTTTATGTTACATTTTCAATATTTATATCACTCTAAGAAAATTCGGGGTATTTTTTAGTTTATAAAAGGGAGTAATAAGCTTATCCCATTTCAGAAATCCACATAATTTAATTCTTTGCTCATTTTTTTTAACATACGTTAAATTTATTCACCCTTTTTGTGGCTTTTTTCTTTTTCTATTTTGGGGTGTTTTTAATGATTGTTTATTTTTTGTGTTGCTGTTGTTTATGTGTAAGGAAAATTTTACAATGTCTTGCCTGCAGCAGGGTAATCTTTGCCACACATTGCTGGAAATGCATGCTAATGACTTTTAACAACAGTCTGCTATAAATCTGAGTAATTATATTCGGAAATAGGGGTTAACTGCTTTTGGAAAAAACAAAAGCTTGTTTTTTATTTATTGAGCTCAGCTGGCAAATGTATGGGTTTGTGGAAAATGTTTATGTTCATGGTTCCACCTTAAAAAAGCAAAACCTATTTCTGCAGCCGTAGAGATAGGCCTTCTGTGGGCTCCCACACTGCAATGTGGTCAGCAAGTACTGCAACAGCAGTTCCTGCACAAAGTGTCCCTCAAGAGTGGTGGACTTGATCCCTGTGCTGTATCCTGACTTATTAACAAGCTCCTGGAGAGATCTGATACAATGCAACTTTTTAAAAATATTATTTGCCTTTTTTTTTTTAAACAACTCTCTGTATAGTCCAAAGTGGGCTGCTTTGGGGTTTTATTCCTCTGAATGCTTTAGCCTGCATTGGTGCTTCAAATGGACTGAAATGTTTTCTAGCTGAAGCTCTATTAAAGTCTAATGTCCTAGAGTGACCAAGTGGCCAACCTAGGATGAGGCAATCATCCTGCTTTGCTAATGCTGCCAGGTTTAAAGTCCAATAGATGTTTTTAAAGAGTTCCCTAGTTAAAAGTTTAGCCTGCTTTTAGAATTTGATGTCCCATACTTAAGTCCTATGTCAATGCCATTGGCAGAAAACACAAGCAGTTTAAGGAAGCAGAATAGCCATAGCTAAGTGACACAGTCTTGTCAAGATGTTCTTAGATGTTTCTCCAACCTTTTTTTTCCCTAAATAATAAATAAGGTGAGAAACTTCTGTGGTATCTACACAAATCATTAATATACAAGCAAATATTCAGATGTTCAGTTAACGGAGTCACTTGTGATCCTTTAGTCTTCTGGGAATCATCTCTTCAATCCAAAGACCTCACAGAAGTGTCTTCTGGGATGGGCCTATAGGACATGGGCATGGCATTATAATTCATTCAGTGGGAGACCACACAACTTCAGGAGGATACCCAGGGTCAGAGGGAAATGTTAAGAGGGATTGGTTGGGGACATGGAGGAGAGTGTGAGAGAGACTGATGACTGAATTACAAAAGATTTTCCGTCTCTGGGAGCAAGGGGAGCAAAAGTTGTGCTCTTTCATTACAGGCTGCCCCAGGGAATTCAGGGCTCTTTGCTGGGTCCATGCAGAGGCAGTAACCAGGACTCAGGGCATGTTTTAGTGTGGGCTTTGCAGTGAGCCTCCAAGCACCTGGCTGCAACGTTACACATAACCTACCAGCCTCAGGATTGGTGTCTGATGACTTTCCGCTGTTGGATGCTAAGCATTATATAGGAGAGTGGGAATGGCCTCAGCAGATCATTTAGGTCTTTTGTTTCAACAAGATCTCTGAAATTAATTTTGTTGTTGTTGTTGTTTGACCTGTTGCAGGAGATACAGAGTTTGCTCACTAACTGGAAAGGGCCAGACCTTACGAGTTACGGGGAGCTGGTGTTAGAAGGAACGTTCCGCATACAGCGAGCCAAAAATGAGCGCACGTTGTTCCTCTTTGACAAGATGCTGCTAATTACAAAAAAGAGAGATGAAATGTTCGCATACAAAGCTCACATACTGGTATGTCAGAGAGCAGGTGGTAATTTGCTGTCTACAGGTCTCCCTAAAACTCCTCTGTGATTCACATTGTTTCCTCTCTTCGTTACAGTGTGGAAACCTGATGCTTGTTGCAGTAATACCAAAGGAACCACTTAGCTTTAGTGTCTTCCACTACAAAAATCCTAAGATGCAACATACTGTCCAGGTACCACAGAATCCTCCCTGCCCACTGGGTGACGTGGCTCATGTCCATATAGTGTTTATGGCCCTGCATAGTGCAGGAATCCATTTTTCTCATGGTGCCCCATTTTTTCATCAGGCGAAGTCGCAGCAAGACAAGCGCCTTTGGATTCTTCACTTGAAGAGGTTAATTCTAGAAAATCATCCTGCTAAAATTCCTGCCAAGGTAAAAAAAAAAAAAGAAAGCAAAACCAAAAACTAACCAAGCAAAAAACCAAAAAATGCAAATTAAATCATATGACACCTCCTTGTATGGGTACTAACTTAAAACACTCTTGTTAGCTGCAAGATGCATGCAATATACAGAGAGTTTAGACTCCAGGATGTTAATTAATGTGTTGTTTCCTTATATCTTTAAAAGTTCCTCAGTACTAATGGGAAAGTTCTACTATAATTATCTTCAGGGCTTGGTATGGGAACAGAAGAATGGGTTAGCAGCATTCCCCTGCCAAGACATAAGTAACAGAGGTGCAATGTCAGAAGGCTTTACTGTAGGAGCACATTTTAGCTTGATGTTGCCTGTCTGCAGAGCACTGGGATGCACTATTTGCAGTACTGTAGGTTTTTTTACTTTAAATCAGTCTTGGTTAGGTATCATAGCAGTGAAGCCGTTGGCAGCACACACTTCACTGCAACTACACACGCCCATCCTCAACCCAGCATCCTTAGCTGGGACATCTGGCCCTTTTTGGTGGGATAGCTAGAGAGCTTTATGGCAGAAAAAAATGAGGCACTGATATCATATTCATAGCTGTAATATCTTGGAGTGAGGAAATCTCCTCCTCTTATTTATGAAATCCAGTCTTAGAGCTTCAGGTGATGTCTCCCAGTGTAACATACTGCACCTCTCAAAGGGGGTTAACTCTCGTTAATTCCTGCCAAGACACAGCAGACATTGACTGGTGTGGAAACAGGATTTTTTTCCACACTGAGTTTACTCTTGATTTTCCAGTTTCCCTGACTGTTTTTTCACACAGTTTCACCTGACTGTTTTTTATGTTGTAATGGCTAAAAAATGTTACCTGTGACTGACATGCCCTGTATTGTACTAAGCAGTACATTTTCAACAGTGTGACAAAAAGAGACTTATGAAAGAAAAAAGCCCTAGCAGTTTGTATTGCTAATTCTCCTCTTCTCTTTTTGTTAACAAAGTCCATTGAAGGTATAATGTTTATTCTAGTATCCATACTTGCACTGTAAATACTCATTTCTGTTTATTAGGTTGTTAAAAAAATACAGCATGATCTTGGCCTTTGTATCATTTTTTTTCTTATTTCTTACTCAATTTTTATTTTATCTGTGGAAAAAAAATGCGAAACCAAAAATATTTTCTTCTCAAGAGAAATAACTTCACTTGAGAAAGGAAAAGTCCAATGAAATAAATCTTTAGGTTATCTGCACATTTTCTTTTTTTTTTTTTTTTTCTGTCAAACTGGTAATTGCTTGTTGCGAGGCTTCTGTCTGCCCAGCTTCTGGAGAATGTAATAGTAGTCCACATGTGACACCTGGTGGAAAATTATCAAACTGCACCTGTACAAGGGCAAGCATCTTAGACAGGATAGTTCAGTTTAGATTGTTTTCTTACTTAGTAGCTGATATGCTTCCTAAAAACATCCAGATTTTTTTTTCTATTAAAAAAAGGGACAAATTTTAAGCCATCAGGAGATGCTCTTTATCCTGCATCAATCTTACTTAAACCAAATTACAATTTTTTTTGGCACACATTCTTCCTCTCCTTGCACTGCCTGTGCAGAGGTGGGCAAGCAAGACAAGATTCTGGGGGCAGTGAACAACAGGTTTTGTGTGCAGACCTGGAGATAAGATCTAGTGAGTTCCTGCCACCAAAATTTTCTTCCCCATATGTCCATATACAGAGAAGAACAAAAAATACAAACCAAGAAAACAATGCAGCTAACCATATTTATTCATCCCCAAATTAAAATTGCTGTTATTTGCATATAAGCTCACTACTGTCTGTAATATGCAATGCAACTTGCCCTGCTACTAACAGTTTCAACTTCTGCATTTGTTACTTTTTCTCTTCCAGGCCAAGCAGGCAATTCTGGAAATGGATGCCATATGTAAGTTGGTTCTTTTTTACTTTTGTTTTAAAAATTAATAAAACCATATTCAAAATTTTGGCTTTAGCTGTTGATGTCATCTGAGATGGAATAAGGCTAGGCTTATGTTCCTTGAATTATGACCCTGCTGGAAAAAGCAAAATTAGATGCAGAGCCTGTAGAGTTTGTTGGGAAGGCTCTGACTGAGAAACTGGCAAACAAACATGATGGTGGTGGATAAATGTTCCTGGGTTAGCCCTCTGGAGCCAGGCACAGCTACATGGGTAAAGCATTCCTGTGGCTGCCTGGCTGACAGCTATCCCAGCAGCATATCTTGCTTGTGTAGCTTCAGGCTCTGGTGGGGTGCAGCTGGATTAGGCATAAAGGGATGATGGCACTGCCTCCAAGAGAGCTGCCAAGGTGTGTGAAATGACATCCTTGTCACTCTCTTATTTGCTGTGCCTCTGTTCCACAGATCACCCAGGCTTTCACTATAGCCCTGAGGGAGAAATGAAATCATCATACCAGCCCAAGGAAGGCACTACTCCTCACAGAGTGAGGCGGAAATCAGGTGAATAAACTCATCTATACCCTAGATGACAAAAGGGAAAACAAGGGTTGTTCTAGGGGTGGATTAGGCTGGGTACATGGAATTGGTTTTTAATCTGCACTCCAGGCAGATTTACCATGGCACAGTATCTCTCCGATGTGGATGATGAAGTATCTTCATGACCATTTGTTGTTCTTGTAATTTATTTTTGTATCTGCTGTTTGCATTTAGTTTAAGGAAATTCACCATTTGTAATGGTGAATGTATAAAGAGCAGTTGGTACTCTCTAATAGATTAAAGTGAATATGGAGGAAGGCCAGTCACATTATTTAAATCTGACATCCCCCCTTACTGCAGTTATTATTGTCTCAGAAGTGGTCCATCCTGATTATGATAGGCTTATTATTTCAAAACCTGATTACTATCTATACTTAGTGTAATGTTTGCCTTATGGATAATAGAGATTTGAGAGGTGGTTTTGCTGACTCTGGGCTTTTTTTGCCCTCCTAGCTCAAACATATATCCATAATTACTCTCAAAGACACTACCAATGTCTTCGTAGTTGGGTGACTTCATATTGCAGTCCCTGTGTTCTGCTTTGTCTCCTTAAAGACCTTTCCAATTTAGTGTGTAACATTGTATATTGGGAATTACTTAAACAAGACTCATGAGAATATTGATGTAATGATTAACATACAGGCATTTGTGCCTGAAAAGCAGTCAAGTTCTCATTATGTTTGAGGTGTGTTCTCCTTTGTTTCTGAGGTGTTTGCACACCTTTGTTGCATTGGTGCTGCTCTTTCTGTGAAAGGAAGAATACAAAATACTGATCAAAGGGCCTCCTATGTAATCTTCAGCTACTTATACTTTCTAAGCCCATCTAAGACTTTGCTACCTTATGCATATTTCTAATAGAAAACCTCTAACACTGCAGAGCAATAACAGAGGTGATAAGGTCTTTTGAAAGCAGGAATTTTTGCATGGGATAAAAATTTATGTGTGCCTTAATGAATAGAGGGCAACTGCTATTGCATTAAGAAACAAATATGTGCTTTGGTAACAGCTGTAGATTTGACACTTCAACAAATCTTCTTTGTGAGGAAATTTTGTAATAAAGAAATTAAAATCTGGCTTCACTGCGTGGGCTCAGAAGCTTAAATTTTTATATACATGTTAAAAAAAGTTGTCCAGGATGCCCACAGCTTTCTTTGGAATTCCACAGTGGGTAAACACATGTTTATCTTTTTCAGAACCCTCATCTAGAGTCCATAAAGTTTTGAAGTCAAATGGTAAGATACTTTGTGTACTGTTTACTGACCTGGTGCTCCTGTACTTTGTAAAACAACTGATGACAGATTCCTTTTTCTTGTAACTGTCCCTAAATACGTTACAGGGAGAAAGAGGAATTTTGGGGGAAAAAAAAGAAAAGAACAAACCCAAAATGTTTGTGTTTAATATCTGCTTTTCCACCCTTGGGGATTGGTCCTGTAAACATCCTAGGAACTGAACACACTAAGTCTTGGCGATTGTGAACAGTTCCTCAAATCATAGCAATGCTGCAAAATCAGGGCCTCAGGTGGAACTCTAGTAAAGCTCATGCTGTCTCTGTTTTATCAGAAATCCTATATAGTCTGTTTGCTCAATTGCTGCTGCATTCAACCCCCTTTGGGGAAGTCATAATTGGGGTAGCATTGAAATGGGCATAGCCTGACACCAGTTTGATTATTCATTCATGTGTTTTTGTTTCCAGATGTAAGCCCAGATATGCAGAAGGTAAGCCATTTCTTAAATTCCTTTTTTTAGCCCTTTCATATGACTTTAGAGCATAGTATTTATTGGAGAATCTGCATCTTCATGGTTGTGTTGACCTTAAGAATGAAAACAAACCCATAAATGTTATTTAGCATCTCAAATAAGATTACTGGAATGAAAGAAGTAGAAATGCAGCTTACTATTTTGGGAATATTTAATAAAGAGAAAAATCACCGATCCATATATGGTTGTGGTTTATAATATAGTCCAATCTATTACTAGTGCTACAGGATACTTAAAAATACCACTAGAATCAAGGAAGTGCAGTGTATAAAAATAGTGTTTATTCTTTGGATCATATTATCTTTGTGTTTATTAAATAAGACTGGAAAGTTTCAACTTAGTCTGAGATATA
>VZRH01003798.1:321151-350268 GCA_013397555.1 Urocynchramus pylzowi | reverse complement strand
TTCAAAAGCCCCCCAGGGAAAAATAAATTTTAATTTTTTTTTTTTTTTTTTTAAATAAAGAATATTGCCTTCTTTATTATAAAGCAAAGCAATAGGATGAGGTAGCTCCACCAGATGGTAGATTGCCCTTCTTCAGGCCTGAAACAGTCACAGCAAACTTCAGATTGGGAAAGCTTTGCAAAGGAAAGGAACCGTTTTATCCCTTCTTCCTTTTGCCAACATAATCTTCCTCGTTTTAAATATGGATCACTTTTTCTCACAGCTTCTCTAAGTTGATTAACTTAATAGTTGAATTAAAGTAGTGTTCTCAAACCTTTATTTAGCTTGAAGCTTTTTTTGCAATCCTGACCAAAGTGCTAATGTTCCTGAAAATGTGGGCCTCCCTTCACTTCCCACCCCTGAAATAACAATGCCAGGATTAATGAAAGACCCTGTTACTTCCTGTCAGCCATGTTACCTTTGGGTAGCTACAGCTTATCAATGTCTTCCTGCTCTTCTAAGGAGAGGAAAACCACACTAAAAAAGGCTCAGTCAGCTCAGAAGGGTCTGTGTGAAGTAAGTAAGTGTGAAGTGTCAGCATCCTGTAGATGCAGCGGCACTTTCTGATGTGAAGGAATCTTGCAGTAATTGAGAACTGTTGTTTTATTAATGCTGTGAAGAGCTTTCCATTCCACTGATGGTGCCATTTTTGATAGGCAGTCAAAATCAGAGATGAGGATTGCTATCCCTGCAAAGCTGAAAGATGTTCATCCTTAGATCTTTTAAGATTTGAAAGCCATAAAACTAGGGATGTTTGTCATTCAGAGGGGACCCAGTGCCATGCTGGCAAAAATGTTATTGTCCTGTTTCCTCGGATGGTGGTATTGGTTTTGAGTGGGCACACACTGAAACTCTGACTGAGTAGGTTTGAAGTTTAAAACCCAACTGTAAGTATTTTTCAAGTACTGATAGTGAATCTAAGTAATGCAGCAATAGCTGTATTTCAGAAGGTCTTCTAGTGAGGCTATCTGAACAGGCTGTCTCATCTCTCACCCTCCCTGATAATTGCATTTTCACAGAGCCCTCTAAGGCTGAAGCAGAAGTACTGCTAGGAAAGCAGTGACCTGTTTTTTCTCACTCCTGTTAGTCTCCATCCAGTTGCACCATGATCTGGACTAGGACTGTGATCTACTCCAGCCTGAGAGGCCTAAAGAGGCTTCCTTTCAACCACATTTGTCTCCTGGATCTGGTTTTCTGCATGGCCCCATGCGTGTTTTGTGCTGGCACAATGAAAGGGATGTTCCCCTTGTCCCTATTTACCCCACTTGGTCTACCTCATGAGGTGGCTGTAGGAGCATGTGGCCTGGATCCTTCTGGGTAGAACTCACCCAAGCTCTGTTCTCCAGCTTTCCACTCTGGTCTGGTTGTGAAGACTGAAGCCCATTTTAAATGTGTATTTCATGGTGCAAAGAAAACTTGCTTTGGTCCACAGATGTTCTTGTGATGCACTGCTCTAGCAGTGATGTGGGCAGAGCCTTAAGATTTGTGCTGCTCCCCGTGTGCCACATCTGCCCAGAGGAGCAGAGGGAGGGCAGGGAAGTTACCTCCTTTACTCGTGAGTAACAGTGGTTGGCATGACAGAGCACCCACCACCTCTTCTGCAGGACTGGGAATGAGGAGTTGCAGACTGAACCTGCAGTGGAATGATTTTAGGACTGTCCTTTTCCTCTTGAGTCAACTGAATCTGAATCAATGCTAAAACCTGTGTTGCTTATTACCTCTGTTGGAGCTATGCAACAGCAAAAAATGATTGGTGGGTGCTTCTTAATTGGTTTTTTTTGATGCTGAAAAGTAGAATAAAGCATCAGGATCTTGCTTAACAGTGGAGCTGTTGCCCTGCAAAGCTCAGCAAAGCACCACTGGCTCCCCTGCACCTCCTCTCCTGCCCTTGCACTCTGCCAGCCCATGTGCTGAGCTCTGGCCTCACTTGTGCTGCTCAGTTGGTTTTGATAGGAACTGGTTTAGGGCAGAGACTTTCTGCACTCACACAAGGTAAGTGTTCACCTGGCAGTGCTGCAGCAGCAGGGACATTACAGAGGACAGTGTGGTACCACCCAGTTGAACTTCTTGAGCAGTCAGTGTGGGGGCACAGTCCCACATTTACTGTCACAGGGGAGCAGCTGCTGAGCTGTCCCTAGACCTGTCTCCTCTTCCTTGGCTCAGTGTGAGCTCTGCACAGTGTCCTCAGTGCAGTGACTTCTATGTTGCCACTCACCACCAGCTGCCACATTGCCACGTTTGGAGAGTGGGATGCTGGTGGTGCAGTGCCAGGAATGCTGGCAGTGCAGGGAGGGAGCTGGGGGATAGAGGGCAAGCCCTTCTTCCCTAACAGGAGTTGTGCCTCTCCATGAAGCTTGTGCTTTTTAATGCTCTTTTTTTCCAGTGTCAGCAGTCTTGAACTATTTGGGATTAACAGGGATGGCCTTCTGCTTCTTTCTTAGAACTGTTTCTTATTAGCTTGAATACCTTTAGACACAGACATTGTCACTATGTTTCTTGCATAGACATGTGCATTAGTGTACTCGTTTTTTAAATGCATTATTTTAAAACTCAGTTACTGTTTTGTTCCCTAAGGCACATAATGACCAGTTGATTCAAGAAGCAAACAAGAACTTTGCCAAAGAGGTAAGCTTTAGCTGATACATATATTAATAATCGTGAGCTACTTGCCTTTGGTAATTTTAAGTCTTTTTTTTAACAGATTGGTCTACGTGTTATTCACATCTGTCTTCCTGAAGGCAGCACCAAAGATGAGGTAACTGAAATACCTGAAAGAGTCTTCCTTTTCCATTTTTGTCATAAACTTTTATTTATTACTGACATTCATTATTATTTTGACCTCTAGTAACTCAAATTAGGTTTAGGATTGCCTTGGTTTAAATAGCAAATATTATCCCCTTACTGGCAAGAGTGAGAAAAAAGAGAATTAATGGGCACGTCTGCTGTTCCCTGGCAAGCTGGGGCAGAATCAAGAGTAGTGTTTTGATTTTGTGCTTGGTACCTCAGGTATCCTGTCTCCTGCAGTTGCTCTTGTGACTGTGCCTGATTATTGCCCAGATTATTCAGGGAAATTAAATATTACATGATTATATGGGGAAGGGAGGGGGAAAGAGAGGGAGGTGTTGAATTTGTCTGTTAATCTTTTAATGTTTCAATTATGTATTAAAAAAACAAACATCCCCCCCCAAATGACTAGAGGCCTGAATTATTTACCTTGTTGAAGGTGCAGCACTTAATATAAATTATGTTTTAAATATAGAAAACCATGTGAAAGTTACATTCCAGTGAAGGAAATGTATAGTAGAAGATGACACTGTTATCAGCTGGCCTCCTTGTGCTTGGCAAGTTTGATAATCCTGCAGGCTTGTGAGTTCCGTGTACTCTTTTGATTTTGGTACACTTTGTTCTTAAAATTTTACTGCCTTGCAGTGTAATCTCAAGAACTGCTTCCAGATACATTGAAAGGAACTTACTGTGAAGTTCTGTAGATTATAGATAGTCAGCTACTCATTTAAGAAGAGTGGGCTTTTGAAATGAAAAACAAATACACTGTGTTGTTGGTAAATGCATTTTATCTGTTGAGTAACACAGTAAGCAGGAAATCGGAAAAATACAGTGAATATGCCACTGTAGTTACAGTTAGTTTGAAATAGTATCTTAGAAGTGGCTTAGCTGTGTATTTAAAGAGAAAATTGGGGTATTTCTGTTATTTAAAGGAAGTTACTTCCAATAAAAGTCATCATGATTTGCTTAGTCTCTTGCTTACTCACTACGACAGTTTTTTTTCAATCTCCTAAAATCCACATCTCAGTTGTGTTCCCTGGTGCAGGAAGGTGGGAGGGATTTCAATACCATGCACATTTGGGTTTTGCCATCACTTCCTGTGTACAATAAATGCAAGTTAATGCTATACTACTTTACCCTGCATGAGTTATAAGTAATTTAAATGCTGTGATGATGGAAAGCTGAATTGAAGTGAGATGCAATTAAAATGGAAAACTGAATTACTTTCCCAGGAGGCAGAAATACAGCTTGAAGTTTTAATTGCTCTTTAGGCCCCCAGCATTTTGTAGCATATCAAAGGTTTTTTTAAAGAAAAATGCAGATATTTTCATGTCCATATACATTCATCCTTTCTAGTGCAATGTATACCAGTCCTGTTGCTGTCAAGTGCCATAGGACCTTAAGAGATATGCCTGGTTTTGCCTCAGGGACATGCTTGTGTAATCTGTGTTTAGCATGAAAGTAGTATGTTCTCTTGGTTCAGAGTTGCAGCTAATCTTAACTCCTGCCTAATTCCCCTAGCTTTGTGTTGATTGCATATGAATTGTTTGGGTAATAGAGTTCATAATTACGATTAATAGTTTACAAGAAAAGCATTTTAAAAAGGCATGGTATTAGTTGAGGGTAAAAAAAAACCCTACTTATAATCCTTTTTGTTGGTTGTTAATCCAATTCTATTATAAAACTTTATGATGCTCGCACAATGGTTTTGTACATAAGTTGGGAAGACATGCTTGCATGACATTTCTCACCTAAAAAAACTTTGACATGTTTTGTTCCATTGTATTCTTTCTGGTCACAGCAGAGTAGCATGGATCAGCATTACACTTTAGAAAGGAAGGAGTCAAGGGTGGGTAGTACAGTCTCAGATGTCAGATATGAACAATTATAAACCATTTGAACTTGTATCTGGTTTAGTACTTGAATTTCATAAACTTCTCTGCAGTGGCTTTTCAACATAACAGTTCTTCACAAGGCAATTGCCAGCTCTTAGGATCAGAGTGTTTTGAGAAGGAGAATTGTAACCATATATGCTGGTTTAATAAAATGAGCTTTTTCTTGTATAATTGTTCTTCCAAGTGTTACAACTTTTTGTCCCTATATTGGGGCGTGATCTGGTCCTGTTTTGCACTATGTATTAACTAAGGTATCCTGTTTCAAAAAGCATCTTCTGAAGCCATTACAGTGACAAACTTTTGCTGAGGTTTGGAGTGGTGAAACACAAACTGCTTTTGGCAGCATAATGTCACATAAGATGTGTTTGCTTTGCAAGATGTTTAGAATAGAGTCAGGGTGGCTTAATTTGGTAAGCCACTGATAATAAACTGAGTAGAGCTTTTTCATTTAGAACTTACAGTAATAAGGGAAGCCAAGGTGGCCATAAAGTAATTGAAAAAAATTACCTCATTCTAATCAGATTCTCCTTTTATCTGTTGTTCAGATCTTTAATGTTTGTTATTAACTTCCTAGATTGTCAGTGAAATCTTGAGACTCAATGAGGATCCTAACGTGCAGGGCCTTGCTCTTGACCTCCCAGAAAGCTTATATAGCAGTAAGGTATTAAATGCTGTGAAACCAGAGAAGGATGTGGATGGGTAAGTGGAGCACTGAGAAATAATATCAGCAGGCACAAGCCTGATGGCTCTGTAAAATCAGTTTTCTCCTGTGTTTTTCATTAATGGATTCCTTAGTCAATGTGTCTAGCTGTGCTATTGAGCAGTGATAAAAGATGCCTCTGAATCAATGAGAAGTCTTTTGCTGAAGTAGTTTTGGTCATTATCTTTTTATTTTTTACATAATGTATATTCAGGGCATAGTCCTTTCAAAGAAATAAAAAATGAAATCTTGATTTACTGGTGATACTTAATGTATTTCAGCACTTCAGTAATATGAGTCACAAAGTATTGAATTTTCACAAGAAGGATTGATGGAAAAAATGCAGAGAAGGTTTTAACTTCCTTACAGCACTCTCTTGTGGTGAGAGAGTAAGCTATAATAGTTTGGATACATTAGCACAGATTTCCAATCAGTGCTGAGTTGTACTGCTCTCTGAAGAGACCACTGGTGTAATTTAGGTTTGTGAATTATCATTTTGCTGCTCTTCTAGCCTTCCTGCTCTTAGCTGCAGGCTGTCACCATTTTTTTATCCCACTCTCTCTTTTTTTTTTTTCAAGTCAGGAAAAATATCTAAAAATCCTTCAAAAACCTTTCCATTATGTGGAGTATGGGAGACGGTCAGAGAATGGAAAATTTGGAGCATCCTTCTGTATGAGAGAGAATGGAGTGCAGTGTGGGAACACCTGGGCTGCCCCCTCCTAAGCCAGCTTGACTCTGGCAGCACTGGTCTGGTCTCACTGCAGCCACTGGAGTGTTTGTGCCCAATGTGCCGTGGGTAGCCCATGGTGACAAGTTAAGAGCTGCCTGTGTATCCTGGGATTGTGTTACTCATTCTAACTCAGATCCTTTCCTGGCCTCTCGAGGCTCAGTGTTTGTCTAACTGAGGTGTGGGGTGATACAGATTAGCTGCAGTACATGACTGTCAAAGGATTTGCTTTTGTGAGAGATGTTTGCTCCTGGGATTAGCTCTTAACCATGTTGCAAGCATTGCTGGGGATTTATGTTACAAAACCCTTTTTTTTTNTTTTTTTTTTTTTTTTTTTTTTTTTTTTTTTTTTTTTTTTTTTTTTTTTTTTTTTTTGTTGTTTTTGTTGTTGTTGTTGTTAAATTGCCATATTTTTCCACTGCAGATTATCCAGTGTAAACCTAGGACAGCTGGTACATGGTGATGTCTGTGACTGTCTAGTTCCTCCTACAGTGCGTGCTGTGATGGAGCTTCTTGAAGATATAGGTGAGTCCTTCTATCATAGTCATTGCATTAATTTTAGCCTAACTGTTTTACTCAGTTTTAATCCTGACTGGGAGCCAAATATAATCTGACCTTGTTGTGTTTTCTATTTTGTGTTGCTTTCCCACCTGACATGTATTTGTCTCCTGCTAGTGAGGAGGAGTCCTCCTGCTCAGTGACATCTGAATGCTGTGTTTGTAGAAACAGGTTTCAGGCCTACAGATTTTGGGTATTAGGCAGAGGTTAGCTGCCATCAGCAGGTTTCATTTCACTGCAGACACGCAAGACATGTGAGTCTTCCAAACAGAAAATACAGGCATCACTTGGGGATTTCACTTGATTGTTTTGATTAGTGTGAGGAGTTGGGGAAACCCAGGTTTGCCTGTAAATTGCTGCTGAGCAAATCCTTTGGTTTGGATTGTGCTGTGTCAGTGCTGACACTGAAATGGCAGATTTAAACAAGCAGGTTTACTGTGTGTGAAGACGCTGTTGGTTTAAGGCAATGTTTCAGAAGTTGTCTCTCTTACGGTGATTCATAATTGTTGAAGCAAGGATTTCTGTAGCAGAACTATAAACAGGAGGTTAAATGTGCTTAGTAACAAACATGAATGAAAGGATTTGTGCAAAATACCAGAAAGCCAGAAGAACAGTATTTACCTACTAGAATTTAGAGAGTCATCAGGAAACTCCTTAAGACCTGTGGTTGCTGTCACTGCACGGGCTCCAGAAGAGCTGCCTGTGCTGGCACAGCCTCTGTGGTTGTGCAGGCGCACGGCGCTGTCCTGTTCTGAGCCCCTTTGCAGCCCCTTCCGCAGTGCTGCGGCCGTGGGTGGCCTGGGGGAGCTCCATGCAGCTGCTGGGGCTTGTCCCCTGCGCTGGGGGTGGCTGAGTGACTTGCCTTGTGTCACACAGGTGGGAAGAAGGTGCTGCTGGTGGGAGCGCGCGGGGCAGAGGGTGCTGCCCTGCAGAGCGTGCTGCAGCGCCAGGGAGCCGCCGTCCTCAGCTGCCACTGGGAAGCCCCACAGCTGCAGAGTGAGGTGAGCACTCAGAATTCTGTCTGCCTGCCTCATCCTGCATCCCTGCTATCTGCCCATCCCTGTCAGCTGTCCACCTGACAATCCTGCCCTGAGCTGCCATTCCCAAGGGATGGGAACTCCTCACTGAAGTCACAGGTGGCACTGGGATTGCTGGTAACCAGTGTGGGTTGGGGTCTTTTCTTCTTCCTGCTTGCTCAGAAATGGTGCAAACACTGGCCTCTACCAGAATATTATGTGTAACAGCAGCTGCACTAACTTCATTATTGTATACCAAGGACTGTAAGAGAAGGAATCCAACAAATGTTTTAGCTCTCCCTTTTCTTTCTCTCTGTGCAAGAGAAATGCCCTCTTTTTCTCTTGTCCTGTGATACTGACATCTGCATGAAATTACTTCCACTGGATTTGTGTCCTAAAGGTTTGCAAGTGTTGCTGCTCTTGGGACAAAGACATTCCCAATCTTTATCTTTTGAAGAGAACTGTGAAAGGATTCAAAGAAATTCAGCCTCCTTAAACGAAGGATTTGCGTGGTCTCCCTGGCTACTTTTTGCAGCGCTTTTAGGCACAACTTAGAAGTTGGTGTGACTTCCTGTGAAACTTAACAGTTTGTTCCTTAGTCCCAAATTTCATGGAATACTCCAGCTGGGGTTGCAGTGTCCTGGGGGCACGTGCAGCAGGGTCCAGGCTCGGTGCTGGGGACAGTTCTTGTGTCGGGCAGCCCGTGCCACAGGGTGGCAGCCAAGGCAAAACGATGGTGTCCAACCTCCAGGCTTTGGAGGCGCAGACAGGAGGAGGAAACAAATTCGAGCAGCTGTGGTAGAAAGTTCTCTGGCAAACCCGTGTTTTCACAGCTGTGGATGTTTTTGTCAGGCTTGTCTCAGCTCTGGGCTTTTAAGTGACTGACAGCACTTAGGAAACATATGGCTCTCTGGGAGATGGAGTGCTGTGAACTTGATCCTTGCCATGTCTCATTCCTCAGCTATTTCTCATTGCTTGGGGTTGTGCTAGAGGACTGCTCTGGGCTGGATGGGGTGGGTGACAGGGTGGCCAGAGGTGTTTCCACTGGCTCATGGCAAAAAATCTGGATTGGGCCCAGAGCTGCTTGTGCAGTGCTGTCAATAGCTGGAGAAAATTCTGTTTCCTTCCATCCAGATGCTTTCCCATAATCATGCTTTGCTTTTTGGCATTCCCCATGGCTTACCTCTTGGAGCAAGCCACTGATGGGAAACAGAATGGGAAGCCTAAGTTTGAGGCTTTATGCACTTCAGTCTTCCCAGGTTCATTTTAACTTTTGGCAGTAAAAGAGTTTGTATTTTGCCTGTGTAACTAATCAGCAGAGCCCAGGGGAAACCTACCTTCCTCTTCCTCACCTGTGAGCCTGGAGCAGCATGTCACCAGTAATCCCAGAGCTGTGCTGAACCTGTCTGGATGTCACTCTGATAGTTAAGTCTAGTTCCTTGATAAAATCTAATGCATGCAGGGAAAACTATCCTATTTCATATTCCCAGAAGCTGGAGAGTTAGAAATTGAGCACAAGTTTCTAACCAAACAATGAAGTACTGTGGCAACCTGTATTTGAACAACAATGTTGTTAGATAACATGATTATAGAATTTTTTATATATTCTTCTGCTTGTTTAAAATGCCGATTTTGAAAAACAGCTTTAATGTTCACCAGGTTTCTTCTCTTGTTTTTTTTATTTGAATTTCAAGTAAGAAAATGTGTCAGTCAATGTGTAAGTTTTTCAAAGACTTGAAAGAATCAATTCATGGAGTTTTTTTCCTGTACAATACACTAACTTTTCCTTTCTTTGAATGGGAAACCTCTGCAGTGGCAGTTTGTGTGCTGTGGTTTGGAAGTATAACCTGTGGTAGCATAATAACTTCACTTAGGAAGTGAGGGATAAGCTTACGAAGAGTATGATTTTTTTCACTGAGGTGCATTTGGTTTGCAATATATAACAGGAAAGGCAAATTTTATCTTAAGGGTTGGGGAATGTTATTTGTTGTAATCCATTGGTCACATTGGTCACAATCATTGAAGCACTAACCCCGACCTTAACAATGTAATGTCTTTCTTAAGTGGTTACTGCGTTATCTTAGACTAGCTCTGCTGATTTTTTCTTCTTTTTAAAAAGGACAGCATAACAACAAGTGTTTCCTTTAGAAATTCTTTTAATTTAAATGAGTTACACAACACTAAGTTTGTAGGTTTTTTGGATAAGGTTTTGTATTGCAATGGTCTTGTTATTGCTTCTTTCACTTGTGCACTTTTGCAAAAATATTTTGAAAATGATCAAGTGGAAGTATGTTTTAGTCCACCTTAAGAAAAGTATAAAAATTTAGGGGTAGCTCTCCTAACAAACAGCATAATGCCATCTACCATGTGACTTAGTGTGCTCCTTTAGAGCAAGTCTGTTCTGTTCTTATGGCAGGAAAAAGGAATAAAATAAATAATGGTACATTGTCATTTCACTGCTTTGATCTGAAATAATGGACAGTCTCAATGTTCTTTTCCCTACCCACTTCATGTTTTGTTGAGCAGATTATTAATATTTCTTTTTGTTCCGTTTTGGATTTGCTTGCCTTCATTCTCACGGCACAGCTGAGCCATGTCCTTCAGAACTGTTGAGCTTCCTGGGTTTTCAACTAATTCACAAATGCAAGAAAGCATTTTAGAAGGTTCTGGCACATCTGTGCAAAGTTGTCATGAAGAAACATTGTTCTTCTTGCATTGATATGTTCAATGTAAAAGAAGTTACACAGTGAGAGATAAAGGCACAAGCATCTTAGAGGAAATACTTAAGATGTTATCATTCTGTTAAGCTTTGTGTAGGTAGCTCTTCAAAGCACATTCACTGCATTGTGCCTGAAATATGACCTAGTGACATACTGACAGGGACATATGTCCACCGAATTTTAAAATGGGATTCCCCAAAAGTCAGTTCAGTATTACATGTGAAGAATGGGAGTTGATGTGTTTAATCCTTTATCATATCAGAATTATACTTTCTCATTTGAAAGGAGGTTGTCAAGTAGATTAATACTGAAAAAAATGGGTTATTTTCTTGCCAAAGCATGGGTAATACTTAGTACCTATAAGAAAACAGAATTTTGTTTTCTTATCATCTAAATTCAGTCAGTCATTATTTCAGCACGTCATCAGCCCGTGTGTGAACCACATCATGCCTTTTTAAGAGAGCTGCTGTCATACCATTTTGTTGTAAAAGAAGTGAGCATTGGTCTGTCTAGGTATAATTAGGAATAGAAAAGTTGTTTGCAAAAGCGAGGTTAAGAAGCATGAGAGTGGTTCAGCTGGAGTGCTGAATGGTAGTTTCCTTTTCAGGTTGAAAAAGAACTTCTCTTGGCCACAGTGTGCTTTTCCTTAGAGCCAACACTTGAGCTTCAAACTCTTAGATATTTCTTAGCTATTTGCTGTGCTAGTTTTGCTGTTTTGGTAAGACCAAGACTGTTGTTATGGGCAGAAAAATACATTTTATATTGTAAGCATGAAAGAACAGGAGACCAGGCACACAGATCCCTTAAGAGGAGGAGAGAGGGAAGCTGCATGAGTGTTTCTAATGATGATGATGATGTAGACAAAGTATTTCACTTCAACATCTTATGCCCATCATCTCTGTTCCTTGCTATTTCGAAATGTATCCCCTGTCTGTAAGCTAGAGAAGCAGTTGCTAAAGCGTGGATCATAGTGGCAGGCTTGAGCCCACAGCACAGGTGTGGGCTTGATATTCACATGCACTGTGTAGGGCAAGTGCATTCAGGGTGATGTGGCAGGGAAAGCTGGAAGAAACCGTGTAATTAGTACATGCCTTGCTGGAAAAAGTACCTGAAACTAGTCATTGACTTGAAAAAATTTCAAGATTTCAGAAAGTAATTAGAATTGCTGTGGTTAAAGTGGAACCTGATCTGTAAACTAATGTGCAAAGAGACTTTTTTCATAAAGAAAAATCTTTAAATCAGATTCCTATTCCTCATCGCATCTCTTCAATTTTATATGGCCTAGCTTTATACCCAGGACTCTGAGGGTTTACATTTCAATTTTTAATTTTAATTTTTATTTTGTTTGATCATGCCTTTAAAAATGGCTTTTGTAGCAGTCCATTTTAACTATGGGAAATTAAAATTTTATGCAGACTTCACAGCAAAGTGGAGTTTCAGTGATCTGTAATATACAACTACTTCGTGCCATTATCATTTAATACTTGGCTGGAAAGTCTGTATTGTTGTTTTAACATTTGGTGTTCTGTCTTGGGAATGGGTGGTGCTTCTTAATCTGCTTCAACTTAAATCTTGGTGGAGAGGATCATATTTTGTTATGAGGTAAGGTTGCAGATTATTTATTGGCACAGCTCTTCCCAACTGAAAAAATATTTACCGGTGAGAAGGCAGGATACTACTGGACTCTTGGCTTACTTTGTCTCCAGCCAGTTGCCTAGTACATTAGGGAGGGTTTGGCCTGCTGCTTGTCATTCCTTCCTCTAGCCAGCCTGATGGAATGGAGCCTGGCTGTCCAGGAAGCATGAGGCAGGCAGCCACATGTTCTCCCTCATGGGTATCTCCTTGACCTTCTGGCTACGGCTGCCTATAACATCTGGTTCCTGTCAGATGTGTCCTCTGTGTCCTCTGTCCAGGGACTGTGGTGCATTTGCTGAGGGAGGATAATTGTGTTTATTTCATAGGACTTTTCCATCTCTCACGTCCGTGATCGGTTTCTGATGTAGGAGTTGACCCTGAACACTCATGCCAAGGCTTGCTTCTTGCTTTAGTGGTTAAACAGGCAGTCAAAAAGGTAGATTATGGCAAGAGAGAAAAATCTAAAAGCAAAGGAGGCATGGGCAGAACTTCTTACAAGTGAAACTAAAATTCCCTAAGAGAGATCACATACATCTCTTCCAAGGATACCCAAAATTCTGTACACAAATATTGTGCTTTCAGTGGACTTGCTCTCCCAGTTTCTGGATATACTTTTTAAAAATACTCACAGGGGAAAAAAAAAATCTCTGAAATGTTAGTGATATATATATTTTATTGACTCTACAGGAACTTTTTCGATAGTTGCACATAAAATATTGTTTTCTTTGTGAAATAACAGAAAGGAAATCACACTGGGGAAGGATCTGAGAAATCAGTGTGTTTTGAACCTGTGGTACAACTCTTTGCTGCCATGTGATGCAACTTTTTTCATGGACGAAGTGGGGCAGGGCAATGAGATGAAAGGTCCAGCTGGTTTTCTGCTAAAATTTATGGGTATGTGTGATGTTAGCTATCCGAACCACTGTTAATGTTGGCTACAAAAATAATTGTCTTCAGCTGTTAAGAACATTTTTCAACATTAGGGTCGGTAGTCATAGAGATGAATATTTGGTTCCATCAGTTGTTTTCTGACATTACAGTTACATTGAATCAATTCTGTCATAAGCATGTTGGCTGAACATTCATCAGAATTATTACTTGTTGCATACAGCTCTCAACTTGTTCATCAATTCACAATGCTAAGCGGTGTGCAAAGCTCTTAGTCCTTGTCCCAGAGGCTTTGCATGGAAAGGCATCTTGACTTGAAGTATATGATTTATAACTGCTAGAATAGGAATTATTTTTTCCTTGCAAAAAAAGGCTGTTATCATGTAACAGAAAAGTCACTGTTTTTCTCTGTGTTGATGTTGATTGTTATGGCAGGGATTTCCTTCTTTTGCAGGGCAAAGTGTGCCTTCAGCGTGGTATTCTTGGTACCTGAGGCATTGCAGCATCTTTTGATCCAGATTTCCTTGCAGATTTCTCAGTGTCATTTGACCTGACACTGGTCAAGCATTATGACTTATGTGGCCTTCTAGGAGTGGCATGTAAGCTGATATTTGCACCAGACTGAGGAGTGTGACCAGTTTGAATAAGGCTGAATGGCTGTGCACAGGCAATCACAGGAGTGTTGCTAGACATGTGACTGAAGCCTGAATCAGCTCATTGCATTAGTCATTTGTCAAACAAGTAAATCTTCTCCCACACTTCTGGCTTTGTTTCCACATGGGGATCTCTAAGGAGGATTAGGCCATCCTTGGGTCCTCTGAGGGGAAGAAGGAGTTTTTTTAGTTTTCTGCCTTTTCCGCAGCAGTTACGTTCTTCTCCCCTCCTGGATGCTCAGCTGTGCCAAAAACCTGCTATCCTGACAAGATTTGTAGTTGTTCTTTCTTGGCAAGAGTGTTGGGCAGGGTTGTGTCAGATCACTTTTGGCCAAAAAAGAAGCTGGAGCTCTTGTCAGTCACAAATCAATTTGTGGAGTGGCCCACTGAGTTTGTGACACTTGGAATTAATTTGCATTTATCCAAAATACTACCAAAACTGCTGTATTTCTGAAATAATTTTTGCAGTCAGGCTTGAGGCTATGCTATGTCTGTGTTTTGCTTTTTTTAGTGTATCTTAATATGTCTGTCTCTGGTGCTGTCCATTATCTCCTGGTGATTCTAATAACTGGTAAAGGACTCTGTTTCAGAGGAAGTGGGGAAAGAAAGGCACTTGGAACTTTGATTATAAGAATTTTTGTAGTAACCATTTTTGCTTCAACATCTACTGGGTTGAGCTAAATCAGGGGCAGTGATTAGCAGACATGAACTGAGAAAGAAAAAAGTGCTTTAATTGGTATTCAAAGACACTGGTCTTCACAGAAGGGGTCATTCTGCATTCCTGTCAGCTGGCCTGGTTTTCTACTGTCAGACAATCTGACTATACTCTTTATAAGTGCCTATTTGCTGTCTTTCAACCCTTCTTTTTCTTAAGTTATTCCAAGTTATTTTGGACTTTAGGACAATGATAGAACTTTTTATTTGGAAGGATATAATCCCCATTAAATATTGCTACTTACTTTGACCTCCCCTGCCTGATCTCACAATTGGTTTACCTAACTTAATTTTAAATGCTATTCTTAAACTTCATGGCAGGTAAGAATCAAACTATCAGGTTGGATAGTTTAGATCAGTTTTTGTTCTTGTTGTCTGTAAAAGCTTTGCTCAAAAGGCTATTGCTGTATAAGTCTGAATGTTTTTAAGATGCATATCCAAGTATGTGTTTCTAAGATGAAATGCTTGTTTTGTTTCTGGGGGTGTGTTGGGCCGTGCCTAGCTCCGTCACGCAGACACGGTGGTGTTCGGCAGTACGAAACCCGACGATGTTCCTGTGAGCTGGATAAATCCTGGGGCCACTGTTATCAACTGCGCTCATCATCCTCTGTCAGGTAAGAGGTGATAAAAGGTAACAGTTCTTGCAAGTGATTCACAGTGAGCCTTTGAGAAGTGTGTGGCATCTTGGTGACAGCGCAGTGTGGTTAAAAGCTGCATCTCTGCGGGAGGCCTTTAAAGGTGTGTGTACAGGGCATGTGTACTCCTTTCTCTGATGTATAAACAGGGAAAGGATGTTAGGTGGGAGAAGAAAGGCTGGAACAGATTCTTCATACCCAGGATGGTTAGATAAGTGATGACCCAGAGGGTTCAGAGGGAAGGCTTTTGGGTCATCAGATGAGCCATTACATAGTGCTGTTTTGTATAGTGTCATACCCTGTGACTTCTGTGGACTCACCTGGAATATGGGAAAAGGAGAAGAAGGGAAAAAATATCATCTGTAAAGTGCTGTGAAACTGTCTGCAGAGAGTGGTGCAGAAGGGAGTATAGAAATCATGTGTAGTTAAGAAGAGGCAGAATGTCTCCTGCAGTAATTATTCCTACAAGAAGGGGTTTGGATTCATCTCCTTCCTTTTGCCTTAATTTGTTGTGGAGGGTGTATGTGTTCAATAATTTCTCAGTTGAAAAAAATGTTACAGAATTTTCTTGGGAATAAAATTAAGAAATCTTCCCAGAAGTTACTCTGCTACTAGAATAATATGTAATAATAATAATAACATGTAATTTTACATCTCCTGTAAAATTTCTTAAAATTCTGTGAAGATCTCTATATATTTTCTAGATTTTTGGTGTGTATATGAATTTGACTGCTCAGCATCCCAATGAGATTATGCTGCAAATGAATAGGAAAATGAGGAAGTGCATGGATAGTATGACTTGATAATCTGAGGGTTTTTTAAATCTTATCACAAGTGTACTAGATTGACATCTATTGACACAAAACTGTGGAAATGGGCATAAAGCTGAGAAAACCTAATTGCATGGGTTTTAAGCTAGAGATACTCCCTAAGGGCAAATGGAGCAGATACTCCATGCAGAGCTAATGCAAGATCAGGCTCATAATCAAGCAGCTGCTGTTCCCATGCAAAGCATGGCCTCAGCAAAAGATTTCTTTCCTTGTCTTTCATGATATACTCTTGACTTGAACAGACACTACAGGTGTGGAGATCTGGGTTATTATTCACTTCATTGTCTGAAGGCATTTGGACATTCATTGTCTACCTCCCAAAGCAGATCTCTTATCCTACTGAGGATCTCAAGGGTGGGTACCAAGCCTTTTCCCTTCCTGATGCTGCATAAGTTGTCCAAAAATAATACATGTTTTCTTTTTCCTGGACTAGTGACTAGGAAACTCCTTGCATCTCTAATGCCCATTTATTTCCCTTAGGGATTTTTGGACATAATTGTTAAGTATCTGTAGGGCAGGGCTTGGCACACAGGTCTCTCCAGCAGGTACCCAGCCTACTAGTATGAAACAGCCTTACATGAAGGAGGAATGGGGGAGAAAGGGAAAGGAATGGAGAAGAGAGGGAGTGGTGGTACAGCAGTCCTACCTATAAATAAATAAACTGAAAGGAATCTCCCCTCCTCATTTTAATCTTGCAAGTAAAAACCTTTTATGTGACAGACTTGGGGTGGTTCTCACAGGGTGGGATGAGCCAGTCCATGCAGCCTGAGTGGGCACCAGGAGTGACTGAGCTCTCCCAGCACTGTGTGCTGCCTGGTGCAAGCCCCACTTTCAGACACCTAATTCTCTGCATTGAGGAGTGAGTCTGAGCCCTCACAGACCTAAAAGTTATGCAGTATAACTGCGTGCTATGTGTTAAGACTTCAATATCTTCATGCCTTAGTTACTCTAAAGAACTATAGATAATACTAGTGTTTCCCTTCTCTGAAAGAGTGTTGTTAGAAAAACTCAATTACATACCAGATTAACATTCATTCCTAATGCAGGAAATGTAAGATTTGGCATAAACATATACATTTCTTTGCATTTTTCGAGTTGTAGAAATGCGCTCTGTTGAGTACTGCATTTTTTTTGAAAGACAACATGAGATTTTTATCAAGATAATTTAACTAGAATTCATCTATCAAATGTCTATCTGTCTTTGTGGTTGTACTTTTGAGGTTGTCAGAACTTTGGAGAAACTCCAAAATTACAGCAGAAATGCATTTTACCAGCTATAAAAATGTTGTTCTCAAGGCTTACTAGAGAAGTACATGAAACACAGGTGTCTGACAGGAAGAATGCACTTAGTTTAGTTGCAAGATGTTTGTGGAAAGTCCATTGTGGAGTAGTGACCTTGGAGAAACAACTGAATCTTACAACTGTCTCTTGACTTCCATGGAATCTGGCTGAGGTGCTTGGAAATTGTTCTGGATTTTTTCTTGCTTTAGAAATGTCCGACTTAGCATCTGTGGGGTCACAGGAGCTAAATGAAGCCTGAAAGCAATAATGGTCATGAAGTAACTTTTGTTCTTGCTGGATGGTGGCTAGATTTCCAACTTGCGTGGGTGTACATGTTGTCTAACACACTTGCATGTTTTAAAAGCACTCAGAATTTGCAAGGATGTAGCTGAATTGGGGAAATGTAATGTTGTAAATCAGGAGAGTAGAGATAAAAGGGCTCACTCCAAAGTGACAGTTCTTTTTCAAGTATTTTTTTTGATCAATTATTTTTAAATTATCACAATTTTAAAACATTCTGCAATTTTCTAGCAGCACAACATCTACTTTTGTTGCACTGACCATCTTGGAATCAGGTGAGTGCTGGTAGAGTCTTGCAGGAATATACTTTGTATGTAAATGTACGGAAATGAAAATAACTTTCTGAACAAAACTTGAGGATGCCAGAATTATTTGACATTTGATGTCCAGCTCCTTTGGGGTCACTTGAAAGCTGAAGCCCACGTGGTTTAAGTATGTTAGTGGGAAAGTAAACCATTTCTCCACCTCTTCTCTATTCTAAGCTGCCTGAGGAAATAGGTAGAACCTGACAGCAGCTCTCACTCATCTTTACAATAGGGTACGAGTTAAAGGAGGGAGCACAGTGTCTGAAGTTCAGCTGATCTGACCATAGTTCGAAGCAGAGAGTGCTATTCCAGCTTCCATCTGGAAAATTTATCCTAAGAGAGCTGTTGCAATCCTGTGATTGTCTTGCTAACTCCATGCGTGCATGACTTTCACCTCTAGTTTCACCTTCACCCCTGGTTAAAAAGCCTGGTTAGTCGTTTGTGGGGTGACTGTGTAGCATAGGCAGTCTGAGAGAAATAGTTTATTGAAGGGAATTGTCTAATTCTAGTATGTATTTACACACATGCTAGCTCTGCCCTGATAAAAATAGTCATTTTAAGCCAAATAACATAAAAAGTCTAAATGTTTCTGTAAAGCACAGCTGTCTGAAAGGAGGTTTTAAACTTCATTCTTCCTACTTCATTTGTCTGTTTGGCAGCTCTCCCAGCCTGGTCTCAAAGCAACAAGGGTCAGCTTATGACTGTAATAGACTATTCCAGTAAAACTCTTCTGCCTAAATCTAAAGCTGAGCATCTCCAGAAGAAATTGTTGGGGTTTTGTTCGTTTGTTTGTTTGTTTTAATTGCTAATGCAAGTAGAAGGACTTTTCAGACACTTTCTTAATTAGAGTTTAATATGAGGACTGTTGCCTTCAGCTTGGTTAGCTGTGTCCCTGATGTGTAGATGCCTGCTGGCAGGAAAGTTTGAGAAAGGGTCAGGAAACACATGGAATGAGGCTGAAGGGTCTGCAGAGAGGGTCTCCTGCTCTCTCAGGAGCCATGGATGTGGGAGAGTGGGCTGTAGCTGCCACCCTGTCTCCAGTCTGAGTGTTCTGTACCATGCTGCTCTGGGACCCTTGTTGGGAGAGGTGATTGTGCAAGGAAACGTGAGCCTTTTATGACCAATGCAGAAGGGGTGAACAGAGCAAGAGCTTGACCAGGTCAGGGTTTGCACTTCCCTTCCCCTGTGGCAGAAAGGTTAAAGCTGTCAGCATACAGTTGTTATTTTTTTATTACAATTATATCTACGCCCTTCAGAATGTGGCTACGGCCTTGATATGCCCCCAGAGACTAGGATGTGAATTTTGGAGAAATTGTGTCTAGATAAAAGTCAATGAGCAACAACAGAAGAACAAGCCAGAAGAAGGATTACAGCAAAATGACAAAATAATATGTTTATTTGGGGTAGCTAATGTATGATTATCATTTGATATATTGCCACTAGAAACAATTATAACTGTCTCTGAAGCTGAAGTCACTCTGACTTGTGTAGACTCTCCAGAATACCTACTTTTAATATCATGCTGATGAAGATAACTGTTGCTATTACAAAAAATTTGTGTATACTATTTCCAAGTTATAATAATCCTGTATGGTATTTGTGATCATTTCATTGTTCTTGCTCACTGTGTGTGTCAAAGAGAAGACAGGCTTTACCATGCTCATTTAGGTGTTCTGTTTAAGAATGTATGTAGCTTTTCAAATACAGCTGTGTGAATTTTTTGTGTGTGGGTTTGTGTAATATGTTTTAGAGCATACAGTTACTCTCTGATTTTCATAGTATATTCATCCTTCTGGGTGATTTCATTTGAAGTATTAGAGAAGCCACCTATAATTTTGTCAGTAATATTGTTAAATTTCAAGTCAACCTTCAGAAATTTTTTATTTGGACGTAACTTTCAAATACACATGCTCCCACTCACAGAAGATTTGTGATTTATTAGTGCAATACTTATATTTTTCAGAGCAACACAGCTATGGTCAGCAGAACAACCCTGCTGCTGAAAAGACTGTTGGTTCTCTTGCAGTAGCAATGAGAATGCAGGTTAGTGTACCTTGTTGTAGAAATTGTTTCTACAGTTTATATTTTAACTTTTGTTTTGCTCTTTTGAACATCTTACCTGACTTCCATTTTAATAGCAACTCTTAATCAGATAGTGATACCTATTACATTTAATTAGAGAGAGGTAAATTAAAAATCAGACATCTCATAATTCTGGTTAATACAGTAAAGTTGTTCGAAGCACTTGTGTCAACAGGCCAATGTCTCTCACTCTGGTAAGACTGAGAAGATTAATTGCATCTGTCTGCATTTTTGTGTTATGATGGATAGAGGGTCCAAAAGTATGTTATTTAATTTTGGAAGCAGCATGTGTCAGTCAATGAACAATCAGTATCTTCCTTTATTTTTAAGGTGTGAGAGAAGAATAGTAATTCTCTATCTTAACCAGAATAAAATGTCCAACTGCCTAATTAGAGACTCTTCTCTGCTGCTTACGTGTTAATGGGGTTGTTTCTTTTTGAAATGTGGTCATACAATAGAAAAGTGGCTCTTTGTCCTAAAACCATGAAATAGAAACATTTTTAAGTTTGGGGCTTTTTGTTAGCCTTTGCCGTAGAAGTTATTTCAGTATACTCTAGAGATGGTTTGAAATTATTGTGCAGCATTTATGATGCAGCTGTTGTGTGCTGTTTTCTTGTTTAAAACCAGAACATGGTAAAAAACATGGAGCGATGGATCCAGTCCCAGCAGTACAGGAAGTGGGACCTCCACAGCTTGAAGCTGCAGCCCCTCTCCCCAGTGCCCAGGTAATAAGTGCTTTTAAAGAAAAAGAAAGAAAAATATTTTTTAAAAGAGCAAGCAAGTGTGACAACCTAAAGATGTGCTGTGCCTAATTAATTTTTAATCTTATGTGGACTGTATGTTGTGCCATTCTCTTGTATGCTTCATCATGACCGCGTGCTTCTGTTTGCTGTCGATTTTTACTTTGATGATATGCACTGGAGCCAAGCTTTATTTAATGAAGACCTAAAGCTGGAAGGTTTCATTGATGGAGGAAGGAGAAGTCTTGTGCAACACCAACAGAAATACAAAAGACAAGAAGTTCCTAATGGCTGAACCCTGATGTAGGAAGGTGTTTAGTTAAGGCTCAGTGATTTCAGCAGCATTTGAGTTTGTATTTATTTTCTTCCCTCAGTAGAAGTACTTTCTTCTGCATTAGACTTTTAAATTCCTGTGTGGGTGTGAAAAGCAGGAAGCATATTTATTCTCATAGCCAGAATCTTTTCAATCAGCTCTTGTCATTCACTTCCCAAGGCCCCTGTCTGGGCCTCAGGGATTTCAGGTCTGCCCTGGCATGATTGCTGACATCTCTGATATTTAAAGCAGCCTGAGCTGCTTTTTACTGTGCTGAAGTGCTTTGCTATGTGTTGGTTGTGTTGGATGACAGAGAGAGGAACCAATGGCTTGAAAGTGAGGAAAGTGTCAACATTTTTTTGTGCTTATTGATACGCCTGCTTCTGCAGATGCTGAAGGAACCTCCCACCAGAAGGAAGTCAGAGAGAGTTGGAACTGCACAGTCTGGAGGATAGGAGGATCTTATCAATGTGTCGAAATACAATGTACAGTAATACAAAGAGGAATGAGGCAGGCTCTTTTCAGTGGAGCCCAGTGACATAACCATCAGCAGTGAGCACAAATCAAAACCCAGGAAGCTCCATTTGAGCATCAGGAAATACTTCTTCACTGTGAGGGATGACCAGTTGTTGACACAGATTGTGCAGGGTGGTTGTGGAGCATCCATCCTAGGAGACATTCAGAAGCCACCTGGACATAGGCAACTAACCAGCTCTAGATGCCTCTGCATGAGCAGGGGGGTTGGACCAGATGACTTCCAGAGGTCCTTTCCAACCTCAGCTGCTCTGTGATTCTGTAATTCTGAATCCTACTGGTGTCGTTTTGGAAAGCTGTGACAAAATGTTGCATTTTGATTTACTTTTCACTTACAACAGTTTAATGGGCATGAACACAAATGTAATTTAAACAAGAGATGCCAAAAGAATGAGTTTTCATTTGTAACCAGGGACACAAAGAGGCAGAAATGCTTGAGCTTTTTCTGGAATTCTAGCATTCAATTTCTACAATTGAAGCCTAAAAAAAACTATCCTTAAATAATACAATTAAAAGTTAAAGTATGCAATGTCATGAGAGTTTGGAATACCTTTTTTTACAAAAAGGTATTCCCAACCCTCTCTATGACATTGTGTGCTTAGTACATCAATAATTATAGAATTAATAAATTATGATGTGTGTGTGTATATATACACACACACACCATAATATAATATAATATACATAGTATAACATATATAATTAGTAATAGGACTTGCATTTATCTGCTAACTCTGTGGCTTTGTCATTTTTATTTTAAATGTAAAAAAACCCTTCAGATGGAATGTATCCTGTAATAAAATGTAAGCGTTCAGTAATACATCACGTTGTGTGGAAGCAGATGGAGTATTCATTGAAAGTGAGGCAAAGCTGTTTAAGCACTAAAGCTAAGAACATCTGCTTTTTGATTTCTGTGAGATCTGGGTTGAAGTATTTCCAAATATGTTGGATATGGAATGGAAAATTTTCTTACAGTATGTAGTAAAAAAAAATGATAAGTGAGTAGATGTAGAGCTTTCCTCCATCTTTTAAATTTTTCTGTATTTTGTAAATCATCACTTAGCATTGTCAGTGGTGGACTTCTTGCTTAACAGTTTTCATTCATGCAGAAGAACCACTTTTGCACATCTTGAGCAATATTGAATAACAACATATTGAATAATCCTGGTATTTCCAATACAGAGAATATATTGTCAGACTAAAAGAGTCACCTACAAATATAGTCTTCTAAAGTCCAGGTATAACCAAATCTTTAATTTTCTGTGTTTTGAGAAAATATATTTCGTAGGAAGAAAAAAATGCGAACTAACTTTGTCATATTAGTCTACATCTTTCTCCTCTTGCTAAATGTATCAATTATTTTAATAGGAGTATAGTCACCCTGAAAATTTTCATTTCTTAGATCTTTAAGGGACCACACTACCACCAACTTAGCAGAATTTTCTGGGACATGAGTTATATATTGGAAGTTCTAAGTGAAAACTTCAGATGATCTTTGCAATATGGTGTGTGTAAGCCACTCCATCTTGTGTTCTCATTAAATTTTTATGGCTAGTTGTGTTTGAAGTCACATATAAGAAACCAAAGGCATATCCTTCTGTGAAAGAAGATGCACTTAGTATGTCTTTGAAAGAAAGCAGGTTCCAGGTTAGTGCTGTGATTAACTCCTTGTCCTATAGTACTGGATTATGTCATTGTTTGTGTGGGTGGTTTCTGGGTTTCACTTAGCTGCTGCAGGGTGCAAAAGGGGGATACTTGAGAGCTATAAATGAATAATTGAGCCAGTTTAGGATTTTCTCAAAGAATTGCAAGCAATTAAGTTGGCAGAGACTGATCATTTGCTGAGTAGATGCAGAATGGGCAAAGTCCACACACAGAGTTGAGATTTGATAGTAGTTTTATGTTCACTGGTGGGTAAGTATTTAAGGTCTTGCAGAATTTTTGAAAGTTCAGGACATGAGCTTTCATGGCACTGCCAGATTCTATCTTAAAAATACTGTGATCAACTGAAACTAAATTTCTTTAGGAAGAAATTTAGCCTGGTTAGGCTGAAAGTAATTTTTTAAGTTGTTTTTGTGGTAATGTGAGCAATTCAAAGCTCAAGGAGACAACTCTTCACATCCTGTGTGCCAGCCTCTGGGCTTCTGTGCTGCAGGAGTTTACAGCTTCTACAAGCTTATGTGGACATAGTGGACAACTAGGTGAAGCTCACAAATCAAAAATCCATGACTGAGAATTAAATCCAAAGACCCCAGGTTGGCCAGGTCAGGAATTGTAGATACAATAGTGTCCCCTACAGCCACGTTCCCTCAGGAAATCTGTGGCTTGCCTCAGCTGCTGCTCACCCTTGCTGGATGTAGCTCATAAGCTCACTGGATGTCTTAGCTGAGCCCTGTGCTTCAGACTCTTGCTCTGTGGCCATTCTTAGTTTAGCTGTGTTTTAGAAGTGCATGAGTTGGTCTTCAAATGCCTTGTTTCCTTTGGTGCCCTCGTGGAGGAGTAGCAATGTTGGCCCTGCCCTCGGGTGAAAGGCGCTGCATGCACAAGCTTTGGGTTTAGCAAATGTGTTTGTGTGACTGTTGCCCAAGGAATGCATGCACTTTTTAGTAAATTTTATGTGCTGAAATATGCTGTGAGGGAGGAGAACAAAAGGGAAAAACAAATCCAGAAACATCCATTCCTATGGGACGTGCTTGAGCATCCAGCAGACACGTTTCTAGCTTGATATGAAAGCACTACGTAATATTTGGAATCTGATTAAACAAGAGCTCTCTGTGAAATTGTAACAATTAACAAACTCTGTACGTGATTTTCAATGTTATATTAGGTGTTAGTTAATGCTTAGGTTTGGTTAATAAAATGTGAGAGAGAATTGAAAAACTCATTACAATAACCCCATTGTTGGATTATTTGCTGTTGTTTTGTGCTCTGTCGTCGACCACCTAAGCTGAGAGAAATCTCCTGGCTCCTATTTGTTTTCTTTTCCAGTGATATTGAGATTTCCCGAGCACAGAGTCCAAAAGCTGTTGATGTACTTGCCAAGGAGATAGGATTGCTTACAGATGAAATTGAGATCTATGGCCAAACCAAAGCCAAAGTGCGTTTGTCCCTGCTGGAAAGGTTAAAGGATCAACCAGATGGAAAATATGTTCTAGTTGCTGGGTAAGAATGCTATGTAATGTCATTAATGTCTGCTGTTTCCACTCTTATTAATATAAACATGCAACTTACATCTTTTTTATACTCTGTACAAATAAGAATCTTGAATGTTTTTATCTGTATGTTGCTCTCTTCTGAAAGTTGAGCAGGTTTTGAACTTTTTTGAAGTAACACAACTTTTCTTCCAAACTCTTATGACTGAAGTAAAGTATATTTTATAAAAGGTAATTTGTTCTAGGATTCTGTGAAATGTTGGTGAGTGAAGGTTTTCTTACTGTTTTATCAGAATTTTGAATGTTTAACTTGGATATTTAAGGCTGCTTGTATTGTGGCTGTTTATAAACAAACATTAACAGAAGCTACATGCTAATCTGTTGATATTAACAATAAATACTTTTTTTATTGAAGAACAGATTACAAAGTTTAAAAAGCCATGTTTTTTCTCTGAAATGTAGACATATCTCCAGGCAGGCTTATCCTGCTCGCTTTTCCCACGATTATAGCAAATGCAATGCTCAGCAGGAATTATGCACTTCTCTTCTGAAGAGCTTCAGGTTTTTCTTGCATTCAGTAACACAACTTTTTCATTCACCTGGTTTAAAGTGGAAACTTCTACATGTGAACAAACATGTGAAGGTTTTCATTAATATTTAAATTCCAGTATGTTCTTTATATTCTGAGTTAACTTATTGGTTGCTTCCTTTTAAGTAAAACCACTCAGGTTTAAAATGCAGTTTTGGCTGATCCAGAAGAAGAAGGCTGTTGTTAACCGCCTTGATCTACTGATTCCTCACTTTGGCTAGTGTTTCTCAAACTGTTTTCTTTACTGCCTTCCTGTGGGAACAACCTGGATTTCTGGCACTGAGATGGAGCTTTTGTAGTCTGACTTGATGTCACAAAGCTGAGGCAGGCGAGATATGAAGCTTTCCTCAAAGCTGTGTGATAGAGAAGTCCAGCGTTAAGATATTCCTGGAGGATGCTGAAGCAGTTAAGAGAAGGAAATAATAGCTGGTTGAGCTTGGTTTCCTTTGGCATAGTTTTATTTTGGTTTGGGTTTGTTTTGGGTGGTTTTTTTTTTGGTTTGGTTTTTTTGTTGTTGTTGTTGTTGTTGTTTTGGGGTTTTTTTGTGGCATTGGAGAAACAAAAACAGGTTCAGCATTTGGCTGAGTTTGAAGAAAGTTGCTGCCATGTATTTCCATGCTCATGATGTCAACAGCATCAGCTGTTCATCATGCTGCAGACCAATCCAGGCTTCCCTAGCAACAAACCTCTCACAGAAGAAGAGGTAATTTGAAGATGTCTGGAGGTGCAAAGATAGCTAGTTGCTATCGGGTGGATTTTAGTTGTGTCAGATTGCATGCACCAGTGCTTACATTTCTTTACACTGCTTTGTCTCCCATTTTCCTTCAAAGAACATGTCTCAAGCAGTTGTCACAGAAAGAAGTGCATCTACATGTGGAAGAAATGCAGAAGTTTTGACCAGCAAGATAAAAAGCTGGTAAAAAGTAGTAAATTGTATCCTCTTTTAAGTTTACATAAAAATGTACCAATACAGAATGGTGTTTCAGAAACAAAGGGCTGGGTTTGGTACCTAGCCAACCTGATGATGCAATATGTTGCTATTTGTGACATCTCTGAAGTCATTGCATCTTGTGGGGTTACTGCAAAGCCACATCTGCTGCAGGAGGAGTGCCTGGGCAAGGTCGCTACAATAGTGGGAACATTCTCTTCTGAGAGAGTTCAAAGCTTGACTTTGAAATATAGTACATATAAAATATACATATATTGTGTGTTTATATGCTCTCAGCTGCTCTCCCTTGCTGAAATGGCTGTAGCAGCTGACAATGATTTTAAGAAAAGCAGGGAACTCTGTCTGATGGGGAAATGTTCAATGCAATGAAAATCAAGTACCACTGAAGTGTGGAAACTGGGGAGTGAAATAATGTCCTCCTTTGCCTTCATTCTCTCCCTTGCCAAGGCAAGGTCAACCAGAACCTACCATTTGGATTATTATGTTTGGTCACAATAACCAAAGATATTTTAAAATTATTTTAGAATGATGCAGCGTAGGCCTTCAGAATAAATTTTCAGTGCTTCAGAGGAAATATTTAAGATATATGTTTATACTTATGGTTCTGGTGGAAATAATTGTAATGTATGATGGGAACTTCTCATGTGTGAAAAGAGTGTAAACTCTGTGTGTGTATGTGTGTATTCAAGAAACTGCAAAACCTCCAACCTCCATCCGTGATGCAACCAGTAACATTTGTGACTTTAATTGCGCATTCAGATTTAAATGTTTCACAATGTCTAGGAATTTATAAATATTTGCTGCAAATGCATGTCTAGTTTATTCCTGATATGCTAAAGACCAAACTTCTTGTTCTGAGATGGAAAATGCAACTGAAATGTACCTCTTTATCTCTCAGGATAGTTTATGGCTCTTTAAAAAGTTGCTAAGTGCAAAGTCTTTTTTGTTCCTTCTAAATGCAAGCAAATATGGCTGTGTCTCATCCATTATAAACTTTGTAAGCTGAAATATTGCAGTTTGATTAGCAGATCATGACACCCAAAAATAGGATGAAGAGTTTATTTCTTCAGGAATTTCATTTACTTCTGTATGGAGACCATTCTTTTATTTTTTTTTTTTTCATTCTTGCTTTTTTATTTCCTTTGTCTCTGTTTGGCTTGCTATAGGGCTTGTGTTAAGACCCTGTGGGGGCAGAGCCACAAGTTATCATGGAGTAACTGGTTCTTGGGCATCAAGTGCCTGTAAACAGGATTTTAGTGTGCTAAATAATACGTCACAGGATCTGTTAACTCAAACTGCCTCCACTCATTGCCAGCTGAGAGTGTGCAAATGAATGAAGCTTGTGCTTGACCTAGGAGCTAAGTTTAGTGCTCAGGGTAACCTAATCATGTATTCAAGCATGTAGGTGGCATATTCACAGACACAATATGAAATTACAGCTGCAGTTTGTTATAATCTATGTCAATGTGTGTGCGTATATTTCATTACCTTGTTTCTAAATGGTCCAGTGTTGTGGCTTTTAGGGGATAATTCTGGAAACTTGTTCACTTCAAAAATGCAAGATGAGGAAGAATAAAGAGTGGGAAAATTATGAAATACAGTTCTGCTTTTAACAAGAAGTGTGTTGGATTTTGAATGTTAAAAATTTTAAAATCCATACTTTTCTCCTATCAGTAATAGATTGTTCTGTGATGAACTACGTTTTCAGTAAGGTGAAAATGGAGGAAAACAAAAATATATTGTATTTCTTTTTACTGTGTCCCTTGGGCTGCAAGGTGCTTAAAAGCTAAGAAAAAAGGAAAACAAAAATTAGAGGAAAGAAAAAAAAAAATAGAGGAAAGATACAAGGAAGGATAAGAGGGGAGAATTGTGTTGATGCCCTGAATTGTCTGATAGTCCAAAGTAAAGTCATAGTTGAGACAGTTGTCATGTATTGGTCATGTCATTACAGCTCCTGATTGGGATTGTCTTGTATGAGTCTGTAGTGGATTATGAGAGTTTGTAGTGGAGGATTCCTCACTCTGTTCCTGTCTTTGCTCAGTCATTTTAGCTTCATAGTGATCTCTGTGCTTTTGTATTTGGAAGCTCCAGTCCCAACCCAAGGATGACACTGCAACATTGTCATAACCTCATCTCCACGAGGTGACAGCAGTTGCAACACTTCTGTGCTCAGAAGTCCATTTCTGACAGTTGTAATCTGGGATGGGAGATGCACATAGGTGGGAACTCAGCTGCCCATGGCCTCCACAGCCTGGCTTCGCAGGTTTCCATGTGGATCACGTGAATTAGGAACTCATTACAATCTTTGGATCTGCTGACACCTATGAGTTGAACGTAGGAAATTTGAAAGGGAATTGTCACATATGCAGTAAAGTTCTTGCTGGAGTCACAGTGGCTGGCGTAGCCGTGAGGAGGTTACAGCTGGTGCAGTGTATGTCTCCCTGTTTGTTTATTTTCTCTTTGGGAGACCTTGTGTAGCTTTCCCACAGAAACAGCTCTGCTGTAAGCTAATGTGATGTATAACAAACAAACAAAAAGTCTGCATATTCTTATCTTTGTTTTGATATACATAAAGAGAGAAGGCTTTCCAATGTTATGGAAAACTTACTTTGCCAAGGAGCTGGTGACTGCTTGGTAGGTGGCAAAGTTTAAGGCAGAAAATTACTGTGGGGTTTCTGTGTTTTGATTGAAAACATACTAAAGAAATTTGAAGAATAATGCAAAGGGCTATTAAAGTCGCTTGAAGTTCATTAAAATTTGTTGCATTTTAAAGGAGGTTGTTCTTCAATTTGCATAAGGTCAAATCACAGCATTGCACAATTGAGCTAAAGTTAGCCCTTGGCAGTTGTAATTTTATACCCATGTGAGCTAGTGACCTAAGCTGCAAGAGTGTAGGCTCAGTAGTGTAGCCAGCAAAAACAGCTCAATGTCCACAAAACAGATTAAGTGGATTATTTTATTTATAAAACCCAATCAAAGTAGAGCAGGTACAAAAGGAAAGATATTTAAAATAAGCTTTTGAAGGAAAATTATTGGAATATAATTTTCTTTTTATTTCAGGTGCTTTTTTTTTTTTTT
>VZRH01003798.1:170084-321133 GCA_013397555.1 Urocynchramus pylzowi | reverse complement strand
GGAATAATATTTTTTTTTTTTTTTTGGTTGTTTTTTTTTTTTTTTTTTTTTTTTTTAACTAATGTTTAAAGCTGAGATTTTGGTAACTGTTGAAACTAATAAATAACTGGTTTAGCTCTTGAGGTTTCCTGCTAGTTTAATCTAAGAGCAGTGGTGTGTTTCCTTTTTGCTTTCTGGAAAAAGGTCTGTCTCATAGGAAACTCTCAGTGCTTTCTGGTTCATGTTACAGTGTCATGTTAGAATAGGCCAGTCGAGTTACCAGAGCATTTTAGTAATGTGACACTTGACTGATTGTTGTTTTCTTCTGTGACAAGTAGATGTTATTCTTTATGCTACCAACATGCATTCTGGTTATGCATTTGTCAATTGCTATTTTGTTCCTTTGCTGGATAGGAGGCTGCATCTTTGATTTTGCTGGTTTCATAAGAGTTGTGCTGAGTCCCTGTGTTGCTGTGCATGCCAGATCAGCCACCTGCCTTGTTTTGAGCTGAACCAAGTGAATAATAAGGGATAGTGTCTCTGAATTTTCTTGAGTGTGAACTTCATATGTCTGATGCTCAAAAATAGAGGTAGCCACCAACAGGATGCCCTGCAAATGTAAATTTTTCTGTTAGTAGGGCAGCCATTGTGTGCACGGAGTTTTTTGGAAAGTTCTTTACTGGCAACTTCCAGTACACAATTATAGGGGTTTCTTTCATAGTAGAATACTTTTCTTTTGGGTGTTTCGTTACTGTTTTTTCTTTCTGTTTTGTTGTTGTTATTTTTAAATAACAACAACAAAACAAAAAGAAAAAACAGTAACAAATTTGATTACTTCAAGAATTGTTACCTTGTTAAGTCTTTGAACACAGTAATGCCTCAGGATTACTTATATATGCCTTAAATCTGGTTTTAATGCCCAGGAATAAGAGGATCAAGTAAATGAGATTAGGAACAATAGGCAAAAGTGAATAAGGTAGTAGGAGAACAAGGGGTAAGGAGAAACCATGCTAAGAATTACTTGAATGGGTTTGGGGAAACAAGTGTTAGAACAGTAGTCAGAAGGTGAAACTGGTAGTAAAAGTGAGTTAAGCTGGCTGTGGTGCTCTGAAAGAAACTAATTTTTTCTAAAGTAAGGATCCTGGGACAAAAAGGAGATGAGAAAAAGAGTGGTGGGAAAAAAGGAAGCTATCTGTGTGGCAACAGTAAAACCCTGAGGGCTCCCTGTCCTGACAGTGTAGAGATTAAAAGTATCATTTCTTCTAGGAACTGCAAACTTGAAAGTAAAAGAAATGAAGTAGCATTCTGTACTCCTGTAGTAAATCAGAAGGAAATAAGACCTAGTATGGATTAAAAAAATGACAGGGACCAAAACTGCTTTTGAGTAGACAAAGGATATGCACAGTCTCCCAACTGGTTTTTGGCTCTACATAGATATTTTGCTAGAATTCTGTGAACTCCTTTTTAAGTCAAAAGAAGTGCCATTCTAGGATAATGAAATATTCTGAATAGTAAGTTACTGATGATGCGTTAGAATTTGATGGTTGGTGAACACAATGTTATAAAATGTGGGAGAAAATTGCTAAAACCAAGTGCCCAAATAAGTGGCCCATGGTCTCATAAGAGTACGTCAAAGTGAAGAATTCAGGGAATCTCTTATAGATGTGCTTAACCCCACTGATTTCACTGAAACTTTAGTTGAAAGACTACTTTTCTGATTTTTTTTTCCCCCTAGAACAATACAAAGATGTTGATTTGACTTGCTTCCAAACTGCCCACATTTTTCCAGACATATCTATCCAGGGCATCTTTTTTAAAGTAAAAGCCAAGGATCTAAGGATGCTGTAAAAGATAGATTTATGAAAAGTTAATGTTTTAATCTATTTTCTTTCGTGGGACAAAGAAGGGTTTTTACCAGTCTGTGAACTGACTGAACTAAGCTGATTCTTACAATTACTCTAATGTTTTTGTGCCATTTGAATTGTGAACTGAGGATAGCAATATCTTGGAAGAATTACTAGTTGGGGAAGGAAGTGTTTCTAATTAGAGCTAGATGTTTCAGCTCAAGTTTTGAAAAGGTCACAAGATAAGGGTTCTCCTTTGACTAGATCCATGTGCATGCTTGTATTTCCCTGGGAATGAGCACTAGTTTTTGACATCAGCTTCACTAAAGTACTTCTCTGCAGGTAGAAAAGGCACCAAAGATATGAATGGTTACTCTTTGCCAAAAAGGAAGATTTGTGTGAGAGTGGTGTGAATGGAAAAAGGACTGGGGCTTTCTTCTTTTGCCAATCAGAAAAAGAAACGCTGCCTCAAAAGAATCATTGAAGTGCATTTTGGAGCCATGAGATGTGTTCATACATCAAGAAAGAAAAACAGAAAGAGAAGAAAAAGCCTAGCACCCTACACATACTTTTAACGTGGATCATAAACAAATGTGCTGATGTTGAAAGTAGGGAGAGGATCATTTAAACTCAGGTGTCTCTCATTCACTGAAGGCTGATAAAGTTTTCTACTTGCACAATCAGCTGTCATTGTCCCTTTATAAAGGGACAAGAATAGTCTTCTCTAGGGACAAGAATAGAGTGGAGATTAGAGTCTCTGATTTGAGTTTGGAGGTCTTTTTAAAATTCTTTCCTGTTTCAGTCATGATCTAAATATGGGAGCTGTAGCATGAAGCTTTTGAAATTTTGTATGGACTATGATTGTCATTGTCCCCTGTTGCCCCTTAAATCTCTGAAACAAAAGTGTACAATAAATCATGTTCAATTGAATATAGTGAATTTTGTGTCCTGCTTTATTTAAAAAGCAGTTGATCTGTCACTGATGAGGGTTATGGTGACGTGGAAGTGGAGAGGCATAGTTGAGTTCTACAAACAAAAGTGTTGGTTATTTAACTTAAAATATTCTGTTATTTCATTCAAAGTTTGAGCAGCGGGAATAAAAGATCTCACGCATTACTGCAGAAAAATATTAATACATGCTTAGAGTATCGTGATTGATGGTTTGTTAATGAAACTGGTGAGACTTTTGTGCTGTAATAAAAATGTCTAAATTCAATATATTCTTTTTAGAACTTTTGCCAAAATAATCTTCTCTTTTTCTGCTATCATAGTAAATTGCTTAAATAGAAGACACATGTATATTAGCATTCCAGCTTGAGCTAGGGGCTAACATTGTGGCAGTATTTTTGTGAAGATAAAGTAATCTTATTGAAATTTGCTGTACAAATATTCTTCATTGAAATCAAAAGCTCTAAGTTCTGATATCCTTAGCCAGGCTGACATCAGCAAAGAATTTGATTAATCTTTTTTCTTGTTTTGCTAGAATAACCCCTACACCCCTAGGAGAGGGGAAGAGCACAGTCACAGTTGGTCTCGTTCAGGCGCTTACTGCACACCTTAACATTAATTCCTTTGCTTGTCTGAGACAGCCTTCTCAAGGACCTACTTTTGGAGTGAAAGGTACATAATATTTGCAGAACCTATGACCTCTTTCAGATTAAAAGGAAATACTGCTTTTCTGCCTTTTAAAATTTATTTTTTCTTTTTTAATTTCTTAATTGCTTCACTCAGTGGATTGTCCCACTAGCATAGTAGTAGCATATTTGATTTTTTAATACATATATAACTAATAGAGTAAGGTTCTTTCACATGACTTCCTGTGCAAGGTTCATACCTATGTTCCTGCACTTAACATGTACTGATAATGCAGATAAAGCCTAAACATAATGAAAGGCAGAGGGATGTAGTCAGCCACGAGGAATTTTGTGTGAGTACACACCCTTCCAGCCACCCTTCTACTTGGAGACTCTTTAAATATGTTTCTAAATATTACTGTCTAATTACTCCTTGAGAAAGGGTCCACATTGGATACTTCCAAGCAGTACAAGGAATTTAGCAGTTGTGGTTCAGTTGTGTCAGCAGCACACATTTGGCTAGGTCTGAACCTCTTCTCTCTGTTCTCCTGAGCTGTCTCCTCTAATCGTGGGCTGCTGCCTTTTTGCCTAGAAACCCTGTAAGAGCCTGAGGGCCAGGTAAGACCCAGCCAGATTTCAAGCCCATCTTCAATGCTGACGATAAGAAGTAATGCAATCTCTTTTTTGCCATTTCTCAGCTGAAATTGGTGCCTAACTGGGCAAGCACTCCCCATCTGCTCTGCTTTGCTTTGCTGAAGTTTAAGTTAACAAGTTTGGTTTCAGCTGGAAGGCTCCTGGTGCTTGGTGCTTCTCAGCTAAGACTGGTGCGTGTGAGTGCTTTAATCCCTCCACACAACTTGTGCATAGGCAACAGCAAATTTCTTTGCCTGTACCATGAGAGGTAGAGGGGAAGGAATGCTCAGGCGAGGGTGTGAAGGTTTCATTCAGAAGCAGTGCTTGCTTGTGACTGCTTTGTCTTTCCACCCAGCGGCTGCATGTGCATGACTGTGTCCTAAATCTGGGCAGGAGCAGAGGGTAGCTCTTATGTAGCCAGAGCCTGCACCAGCCATCATGTGTAGGCTTTCATTTCAGAGCAAGAATTCCTTTTTTCTACCTGCTGAAAAAAAAAGCCAGCAAGATTAAGGAAATCATGTTTAGTTGGGTGCATCACTGATCTTTAATAGAAATCAAAATGCCAAAAATGTGTCATCATTGCTGTATGTTTCACTTTGTGTGTTTAAAGATGATTGGTTTTTTCCAAAACTGATGTGACCATGTACTTCCCTGTGCAGGCGGAGCAGCCGGAGGTGGATATGCTCAAGTGATCCCCATGGAGGAGGTGAGCCAGCCTCAGCTTGCAGTCTGTGAGATGGCTTAATGGGCATGATGGTATTTATTCATGGGTGAAGATTGACTTGATGATCTTGGAGTCTTTTTTTTCCGACCCTAATGATTCTGTGACATTCACAGTGCTTGTTTGGAAATGTGTGGCAGTTTCACCCCAAGAGAGTCTAATTTAGAGCTCAGCAAAACCTCTCTGGCTAGAACTGGTGAGGAACCACCTTGATGGTGCACAGCTGGTCCAAGCAGAGTTCTAATGTCAGCCCTGAAGTGCCATTAAAACTCACCTGCCAATTCCTTCTGTCAGACACATAAAAAATACAGTACCTGTGTAACACAAGTCTTATTTTAAGATGCTAATCTCTGAGTTTTCACAAAACTTTGTTATATTTTGTATCAGCAGAGTTCATGCCTGTGAGATTATGGGCTGTTCTCCTGCAGCTAACAGAAAGCTGGCCTATGGCCCCAAAGCCAGCATGCATGCTGGGCTCTGGGGCACATTCAGCAGTATCCACACCTCTGGTCCAGGTCAGGTGGTGGTTAGTAACGCTAAAATGATTCAGTATTAATGATTGGGTACTGTAACTCTTGGCTTCTTATTCCTGAATCATTTAGCAAAGAATGAAGATGTTCTTGGCTTTGTCTGGCTGCACTTAGAGTAGTTTACCATGTACCCAGATGAAAACAAGTCCTTCATATGGCCCAGTGTATTTTCACCTGGAATTCTTTAGCCTACCCTGACAGCTGACTAATCAGGGCTGCAGTCTCAAGGAGATAGCAATGATTTGTGCTCCTAATTTGTTTCAGAGTATTGAATTAAATATTTTCTTATAAAAAGATCCTGTCGTTTCCCCCTTCTAGTTCAATCTTCATTTGACTGGAGATATTCATGCTATAACTGCTGCAAATAACTTGCTGGCTGCTGCTATTGATGCTAGGATCTTGCATGAGAATACTCAATCTGATAAGGTAAGAATTATTTTCTCATATCCAGACGACGTTTTTTATTTTCAGTTTTTCAATAAACTGCATTTCAGAGAAAAACCTGTTGTTTTATAATTTTATATTTTCACCATGTGAACAGTAACTGTTGCTGAAGCCATTTTATGTTCTGCTGGGAAATTTTCCATATACAATGTATTTTTCTGGCAAATAGCTATCATAAGATAAGAATCCTGTGCCCAGAACATTGCCAACTATTTCTGACTGTACTAAATAGTGTAATATAGCATGTTTTCCCTACATATAATCCTATTCTTTTCAGTAATTTGAAGACTCATTTTGAAGTTACAAATTTTTATTTCTGATGTGTGGTTGGGTATGATGTACTTTAAGAAGAAGGAGTTAATGGGGAAAATAAACTAGATCCTTGTCCCTCTGCTAAATATATTGTGACCTTAAACAAATCTTAACTTGGGGCTTTAAATGGAAGGAGGAAGATCAAAGAAGAAGCCTCTTCTTGTTGTCTGCAGCAATAAAACTGTGCAGGGTTTTACCCTTTGCTTGGTACATTTGTACACAATGTACATTTAGGCCAATGTACATTTAAGCCAGTTTGGAAATTATAATTGCAGTTTAAATACTTTGGATCTTGGTTAAAGTTTTAAAAGGTTCACAGTTTCAAAATTAATACATATTTTTTTGGTGAAACAGAAAACCAATAATTTCTGGCAATTGAATTTCAGACTATTAAATCATAGACATGGCTCAGAAGCCTGCCGCCTTCTCAGAATTGTTTTTTAGGTCTCTAATCAGAAACTATGTGGCTAGGAAGTTCTTACTGACATTAGGTGGACTAAATTAAAAAAGCATTAGCTTTTTGTAACTTTTTCCTTCAACTTCTTGTGTGGTTTTTCTAGTCTTTGTATAATAGGCTGGTTCCAGTAGTTAATGGCGTGAGAGGATTTTCTGCTATTCAGCTTGCCCGTCTGAGAGTAAGTTGTTAATTCAGTCTCTCCTCTATTATGGTGTCTCTTCATGAAATGTATTCTTTACACAACTTGTTTAAAATTATTTGATGTATGGGACTGAGTTTGTACAAACCCTCATAAATATATCAATTCTAGACTATTTTCTGAAAGCATCATCCTTGGAGTAATAGGATCTGGGCCTGATATTTTTATAACTAACATTTTTGCTATTCTTTTCTCCTGAAATAAACCAGCAATGTTTTTAAATGCTGTGTCTTTTCTGATGAAATATTAGAGTTATTTAAATACTTTTCCAATTATGGTATAGTCACATTTGAAAGCTCACATTCTTTGGTTTTGCAATATTTTCTGATTTTGAAAGTTTAATATAGCATATTATTCTGGGGTTTTATTGATATCAGTTTGACAGTGTTCTTCCTTCAAGGGGTACATTTGTATGCTCAGTGTATTTTTGCATCCCATCTTGCTCCCTGAATGCTTCCAGAAGAGCTTCCTGTGCAATTCATGTGTGTACAACATGTCTGAATTTGAGAGTGCCATTGTGATAAAAACCTAGAGAGGAACACAGCCCACTAGTGTAGGAGAAAGAGAATATGAACCTCTCAAATATGACAGCTAAGGACAGCTCCAGTTCTTCTGTGACCAGTTCCATGTTGGTTGTTGGCTTGTGAGTCCTGACTGACCATGTTTCAGTCATGGGATAGCAACAGGCAGGTGCCAAGTGTATACTTGGAATTTGGGGGTGGAAAGAAGGATAGAGGTAGCACCAGCTTCTGTTTTGGTGGGGGGTAAAAGAATCCTTATAATATTTTAAGCTATTTTGCTGCTCAGTTGAATGTCAGTCAACTAAAATGAGGATGATACCTGCTTGACTCTAAGGCAGAGTCAGGCTCAGGGATTGTTCCATTGGAATTTTGGGATATTTTCAGTTTATTCTTGTTTACACTGTTACAGATAACAGGTTAGGGAAAGAGGAGGAGAGTTTTCTTTATTCATGACATACCAGCTGTCTCTATATTTGAAATGGATTTTTCTCTTCACATGAGCTGCAGTTGAGTAAATAAAAGTTTGGCTTTATAACATTCAAATACATGAATCATAATTTCCAATATAATTGAATTATTTTGCTGTGAATTACTCTCAGTGTAATGATTCCTTATATCTAACAAGATGTCAATTGTAAAGAAATCACTGTGGGATCAGGTTGCATTTTTCTCAAAACAGGGTTACTAAGATCAAAACGCCTCGCTTACATATGTGGGGTTGATAAGCCAAAGCAGCTACACCATTTGAAACAAATAAGCCATTTCATTGCACTTGTTGAACTTTTTGTGTGTAGAGACTGGGAATAAACAAGACTGATCCTGAGACTTTAACAGAAGAGGAGATCAGCAAATTTGTGCGCCTTGATATTGACCCATCCACCATAACATGGCAAAGAGGTATGTAGTCAGAAAGCCTTGCTTTATCTTGGATTTCATCATAACTTACCTCCTAATTTGCTTAATTTTACCTGAATCAGAGCTGTTTCTGCTCTGGCAGCAAGAATAACCAATTTGCAAGTGGGGAATGGTGGGTTCATAACAAATGCAGGTGCAGCATGTTGCTCTAAACTTGGTCAAGTATCTGCAATAACTCAAGAGACTTTGCTAAAATTCTGAAAGATAAGTTTCTTTGACAGTTTAAAGACATCCCCAGTCACTCTCACATTAGGTAATAACCTCTCCAGACATGTGAAAGTGTCTTTTCTGTGCATTTTGCAAATCTTAGCCATTCTTTTCTTAACTGTGTCTTTTATGGTTCTAGTTTATTTGTATTTATTCTTCTTGATTTTGGTCCCTCATCCTCCCAAGCTCAGCAGCCTGGGTAGCTCAAGAGACTTAATAGGCTTAAGGGATTATGGCTTTTTGTGATTTTTGAAATCTCTTGAGTTGTTTGCTGCATTTGGAAAAAGAGATGAAAGATGTGGTAGTGTTGCCAAGCAAACTGATACCCACTCTGATACCCTTAGACAACTCCCCTCTGCTTTTTCCAGTTCTAGTGCTGGGTCAAATTTCAATATTTATCTCAATTTCTATACCTATCTTTTTCTTCTTTAGGGAAGTAAACTCTGCATGAAGTTTTGAGCTGAACACCACTAGATTTTATTTTCTTTCTTAGTTCTCAAACACTGAAGTTATCACTGTTAAATGGAATATATTGTGATGCTTAGAAAAAAGGGTGACTCTATTGAGAAGGGAGGAGTCTTGGCCATGCTTTAGTGTGCCCTTTGTGTGCATGTCATCTCAGACTTGGGATATTTTTCTCAAGATAATTCTGGGGATGTGGCGTAAGATGTTTTTTATTAGTCACACAGTGTGTCTGGAAGAGACCTGTATTAGGATAAAGAAGTAATATAAATGTTTAGTGTAATATGACTCCTCTTTTTTATCAGCATGGGTTTGGGAGAAGGCAACATTGCTCAACAGCTGTTAACCTCAAGGGAGTTATTTAATTAATCTCAAACAATGTTAGTGAAATTTCTGTTCCACACAGCTCTATATGATATACATACCTTAAACATTTTAGAAAAAAACCCCTGGATTTAGGAATGGTTTAGATAACTTGGAGAATGTTTTATTTAGGACTGTTTCTGTAGTCCATATGTCTGTGAATCTTGTTACATATCAGGGAATTTGTAGGGAAAAGAGCTAAGCTATCAGATCTTCTGAAAATTAATTTCAGCCAGGACCTGTTTCCATAGACGTATCACAAACTTTCAGTTCATTGTCAGCTTACACTAACTTGAAAACATACAATATACTGAAAAGTGGGAAAGCTTCCCCCTTCTTTGTCTTTCCCTGATAGTCAGATTCTGTTTACATCTCCAGAGGATAAGGAAGTGGATACATTAAACCCAACACTTATTTGAACCTAAATCTTAGTGAAAGGTTTCCTTTGGGTAAAGGAAGAGGGAAGATTTGGAGAAGGAAATATTGTTTTTATGGCAAAACCAGTTATTTCTTATTTTATTACTACTTAGCGCAGCTATTGGAATCTTCTTGGAGAGTGAGTGACCACAGTGAGAAAGTAAGTAGATCTCAGTGACCAGGAGTAGCAGGAGCAGTTACAATTTCATGGTAAGGGTGTTTAGGTTACATGATTTCACAAGGAATGCAGATAAAAAAGCAGCTCACTGGCTGTCCAGGCTGGTGGGAAGGTGAGTTCCTGCCCTTAGGAGTGCCTGCATAGACAGGGAAGACATTTAGGTCTGCTTAAGCCGCGTTGTGAGACTGAGCTTCCGAGGAGGAGAAGGGGGGAAGTCTGTGCTGGAGAGATCAGTTTGCCATATGGCTTCACTGTGCCATATGGTACCACAGCTTGGTGCAAGGCTAAGCTTCCATGTACCAGGCTCTGTTCTGTAATTCCTGCCAGTAGTGTAGTATTTTAAAGTATGACTGTGTATATATAGAAGCCAAAATGAGTTGGCCAAATCTGTGTTGCAAAATCCCTTAAATGGGATTCCTGAAGAAATTAAGGGCCTAAAGACTGAGCAGAGGGAAAAAGATATGTGTGGTATTTACAACAGCCCCAAGAGAAATGCCCAAGAAGGGGGAAAGTGATTTAAATCTTGTTTTTCCCTCAGCTCATTCACCACCCTGAACTAGGGTTTAATTAACATTCAAAGTCCCTCTAGACCTTGGGTAATTATGTCATCTTTTTCTGTACAGACAGATTTTTTATTTCCAAAAGCAGCAGGAAAAGTGGAAGGAGCTCACTTACCTTGAGTGCTGACAGCCTCTCTGGAGGTTCCTGGACACTCTGCTTTTAAATGAACAGGACTCAAATCTACCAGAAGATTGAGTTCATTGCCCAGCTACAGGCTGAACTCATCAAGAGTACCTTGCACCCTTTATTTTAGGGTTGGTGCAAACTTAAGAATTTCTAGGACTACAGAGCCTGTAAGAAAAAGAGAGTCTGTTTTTTCATTGTGACATCCCCTTGTCCTATCACTACATGCCCTTGTAAAAAGTCCCTCTTTGGACCCTTTAGGTACTGGGAGATGCTATAATGTCTCCCAAGAGCCTTCTCTTTCCTGGGCTGAACAGCCCCAGCTCTCTCAGCCTATCGTGATAACAGGTGCTCCAGCCCTCTGATCATCCTCATGCTGTGCAGCTGAATGTGGAGTCAGTTAGCTGCTGTGGTGTGTGTGAAAGATACTTGTCTGGAAGAACCAGCCTGACAGCATAATCATCCTTTAGAAGAGGAACTGAGCAAATCTAACCAACATCATGCAGTCTTAAAATCAATTCTTAATAAGTCAGCGATGAAGCAGCTGATTTGAAGTAGATCTGGTGCTTTGTATCTACTAAGACTGATTTTTCTCACGTGGGTAAAATATTAAATAGTATGTTAGAATACTAAGAATCTGTTAGCTTCAAATGCTGTTCAGATAAACTGTATTTGAGTTGTTTCAACCTGTCATCAAACAATATCAGCTAGAAGGGAGCAACCAAGTCAGTGCCAGTGCTGATATGCAGAAGTGTGGCCATCTGGTTACGCTGTTGGAGCAGTAGAATCTCATATGTGTAACTCCAGGTATGCCTGGAAAAACCCACATTCCTGAGTCCTTGTTGACATGTTTTGCTTTTGCCATTCCCTTATTTCAGTGCTGGATACAAATGACAGATTCCTGCGCAAAATTACAGTTGGGCAGGCAAGCACGGAGAAAGGATTTGTCCGTCAGGTACGTAAAGGCATCGATAAATCACATTCTGGACAGACTTGGCATTACAGGCTGAGAGAGTTTCTGCACTTCTTTCAGCGTACTCTGAATTGTCATATTGACGACTGTTGCTGTTGTAATCTTGCAGTGAAACTGATCGTGCTAATGAGTAACTGAATCTGAATTTTCAGAAGCAGAAACCAATGCATATTCATTCTACAGTGTGTCAAAAGCACTTAAAAATTGCATGTGTCAGGGGTTTAACATTGTCCCATGACAAGAGGCCTTTATGCCCTCAAAGTTAATTTGTATAACTTAATTTTTGTTAAAATCTCTGTAACAATTTATGTAGGCCACACGTGATTCAAATTACATTTAAATTTAATTTTTAAAATAGTTAGATAAATAAATAGTTAAAAAATTAAAAATTTTAAAAATAGATTTTTATTCAGAGTTCTCATTTCCCTGTCATGAATCTCAACTTTGGAATCTGAACTATAAGAAGTTTGAGCATGTCTTTGCTTTTGCTGTGTGGGCTTGAAGGGGTAGTTCAGCAAATGAGTATGTGTTTACTTTTCAGTGGTGTAAAAAGCTAACCTGCATTACTAAGTGAGAGATTATGGAAGTTTATTAAAGAAATTACCGATACATTGAGAGCTAGACTTTCCCAACACCACCTGAGCAAGTGTTCCTGGTGTAATGTAGGTAAATTAATTTCTGGAACAACACAGCATGGAATACAGCAGTATCAGGAAGAGTCAATTCATTGTGGTGATGTGAAGTGGCTCCTAATTTGATAAAGATCTTGTAATCTAACATTCTGGATCATGAAATTCATGAGGTTCTGACTATTTTGATGTGAACAGCTCTGTGGTAGAGATAAAGCTTTCACGTTTTTGGAAATCCTAGCTTTAATTTTTCTTTACCATTTCTTCAACATTTCCTTTTACATATGCCTAAATAAAGAGACCAAAACATAGTGCTGTGTTTTTTGCAGCAGGTAAAGCTGCAAAAGCCAAATTGGAGAGAAGAACTTCAAAGAGAAATCAAAAAATCCTAGAGCAGTCTGGGTTGGAAGGGATCTTAAAGATACCAAGTTCCAACCCCCTGCCCTAAGCAGGGACACCTTCACTAGAAATGGTCACTTATTTTGGTTTTGAATGCACAAAATAGAAATTTTTCTGTCTGTGGCCCATAGGAAATTCAATATTAGCTAGTAGTCATTTCTGATAATGGGCTGGGACTACAAAATATCATATTTGGTATGAGTTCCTTCAACACTTGAGACCTTTTCAAATATTTAGATTTGTTTCAGTGACTCAGTATGATTATTAGTTTTAAGCTGAGTTCTGCCAGCCTTATTCTGTAGTGTTTTACCACTGTAATTGTACTACTGAGTTAAATGTGGCTTATTTTATTATAGAGTAGTACTTGACAATATTGCTATCAAATGTTGCTTCTGTACTTTTTTGGGTAAAATTAATGCTTTCAGTATTGAGATGTTGGATTGATGCATATCCATTCACATTTTAACATGGACTTTGTGACTCAAGAAATAGAGTTAGCAGTTAGGAAAACTCATTTCAGAGCCTAGCTAGAGATCCAGAGAAAACAGGACTTCATAGTTAACAGATGCATTTTATAAATATTTGGAGTGATGTTCTAGCACTCTTAAAATCAATGACACCTGTGTAAAATGGCAGAGCACAGCAGGCACAAAAGTCTGCATTTTAATGAACAGGGATGCTGTGGTTTCTGAAGAGTATTACATGACTGATGCCCTTGATCCTGCAATTGAATCCATGTGGGTGGATCCTTTCATCAATAAAAAACTGACTTTGCAGCTAAGACTTCTGTCAGCACTTCATAGGTGTATAAAGGTTATTTAGAGTTAAAATAGCACCTGCTACTACAATCTTTTGTGCCTGTTTCTTCAATTAAATTTTATGTCACTCTTTGAGCATGTACCTGGGATGTTTTTCTTGTCCTTTTTAGGTTTATGTAGAAACAATGATAAAAACTTTTTTTGGAGTCTTCCAATAAACATTCTGATAAATCAGAAGTATTTTACCATATGGGTTGGACATAGATTTCTCAGGCTTATTTCTTGATTTCTGTCTTACATATGCTGCAATGACTTGCTGAGGACATTCTCAAATTCAGAAAAGATAGTGGAATCCATGTCATCACCATGCTAACAAAGTTCATTGCACATTGAACTGCTTCCAAAGAATACAGAAAATCTGTTTTGTAATTTCACCATTTCACTTGAATCACTATGCTGAAAATCTCAGTTACAGAATTATTTTTCTTTTCCGTGGTACGTAGGGCTCTCTGCCTATGTCCACAGCAGAAAAGTGCTCAGGTGTCTTCAGAAATTTTGACTAAACAAGTGGGTACATAGAGGTCAGCCTGAGTAGGGCTGCTCTGGGCTGTAGCTGTCAAAACCTAAATGTAGGAACATAGGTTAAAAAAGGGCAGAAGCTCTTAAAGTACTAGGCAAATGCACAAGAGTGGTAGGGTGTATGTTCTATGTAGATGCTTCTTAAAAACAGACAAAGCTCTCAATTTGAACAGATTCCTCTGGTATTAGTATGGGATTCATCTGCCAGAGGTCTGATAGAAACAGTCCTGGAATTTTTCTTACATAGATAACAGTAGGATGTCAGTTACCAAACTTTATGTAGATTTTAATTGCTGGAGATGGAGAGATTACCAAAGAAATTGCAGTTCTTGATCACTGCCAACAATGCATTCCTATCACATAATACATTAGTGGCTTTTCTTCTCTGTTTATGTTCTGACAGCATGTGGCCTGAGCTTTACTAATAGTGAATTAGTGTAAGTACTACTAATCTATACTGTTAAGGAAAAGTAAAAACTATTGCTCACATTGTGCTGAAATGCTGCACAGTATGGGTGTGTTTCTACAAGAGCAATAGAATTGATGTCACATATAGTTCTTTGTGCTTTTTGACTTACATATTTGTTAATTTAATTTAAGAAAAAGGGCAGAGATATATTTTACATTTTCATAGGTCAAGCACAAGACTTAACAGAATAGACTCTAAATTTTGAGCTTAAGTAGAAAAAGAATGATCAAATGTAACAAGAATGTTTTTGAAACCAGAATAAAAAGCTGTTGGAGATCATTACAGAAAAAAAAATAATTAAAAAACCTTCCACAATGCAGTGTTCCTTTGCTCAAACCAGTAAAGCTCAAAAGACATCCGGTGATTTCCTGTTTCTGCCACAGAAAGAAAATTCTTGATCCTTCAGGGAGATTCTCTAAGGATAATGTGAGCCAAGGGGCTGAACAGTCTGCAATACTGGTCCTCAATTAAGTGTAGTCTAATGGAGACTATTAATCAGGGAATATAAAATGTTTGAAGTTCACAGAATCATACAATATCTTGAGTTGAAAGGGATACATCAAAGTCAGACTTGGCCCTGTGCAGCACTATCCCCAAGAGTCACACCTTATGCCTGAGAACATTGTCTAAATGCTTCTTGAACTGTCAGGCTTGATTCTGTGACCACTTCCAGGGACTCTGTGCACAACCACCCTCTGGGTGAAGAACCTTTTTCTTATATCCAATCTAAACCTCCCCTGACACAACTTCAGGCCATTTTCTCGGGTCCTGTCATGAGAGAAGAGATCAGTGCCTGCCCCTCCTCTTCCCCTCATGAGGAAACTGTAGACTGGGATGAGGTCTCCCCTCGGTCTCCTCTTCTCCAGGCTGAACAGATCAAGTGACCTCAGCTGCTCCTCATATGGTATCCCCTCAAGGTTTTGTAGCCCTTCTTTGGATGCTTTCCCATATTTTTATGTCTTTCTTGTATCATGGCACCAAAACTGCCCCCAGCACTGGAGGTGAGGCTGCCCCAGCTCAGAGCAGAGCAGGACAATCCCCTCCCTTGCCTGGCTGGCCATGCTGTGCCTGATGCCCTCAGGACAGGGTTGGCTCTCCTGGCTGCCAGGGCAGTGCTGACTCATGTTCAGCTTGCCATTGACCAAGACCCCCAGGTCCCTTGTTGGAGCTCTTCCTTCCCACAGCTCATTGCCCACTCTGTACATACAAGTTACTCTAGTCTTGAGTAATCTCAAAAGCTGTAAGTTACCATTTAGACCTTGTTTGAATTCCAGTGTGAAATTTATCTTTCCTGAGTTTATTCCTGATGATCCCCTGTGAGTATTTCAGCTGACTTTGATTTGGTTCATGATTCTCATTTCTACTTTACAGGCTCAGTTTGATATTGCTGTTGCAAGTGAGATTATGGCTATCTTGGCACTTACCACCAGCCTTCAAGATATGAAAGAAAGACTGGGAAGAATGGTGGTGGCTAATGACAAGAAAGGAGAACCAGTAAGAGCAGAGGATTTGGTATGTTCAGTGCTGTGGAGACCTGTGAATAACCTCAGACATGTTTGTTTTGCCTCTTGAAGCATTAAAAAGGCAGGTACATGCCAAAGATTTTGCTTTGAACAGCACAGTCAGATATCAAAGAAAGATCATCTTCTGGGCCAAAACCTGCTTGAGAATGAGAACAAGATGTAGAACTCATTTCTTCAGCTCTGGTAACATCTGGTTCAGGAAGCCTCTGGTCTCCATAACCTACTTGGATCATTTTCTGCAATTCTTAAGGCAAACAAATTCGGTGCTGGAGGGAGTCAAAGTGCGGGCTCTTATTTGAGAGAGCTGGTAATGTTTGCTACTGTGCTTTTAGAGTCTGCTCAGATGTTGCAGTGATAGTTACCACATGAATGCCTGTACCACTGAATCAGAATGGAAACAAGCTGTTCTTAATTCAAACATTGCTGATAGTGCTTGGGACAGGTTTATCTGTCATTAGAATTTTTTTTCTTTACCTTCACTAGTTGCTGTTTCCTTGTCCCCTACTTCAGCTTATGAAAAAAATCAGTATCTTTTTTTCTTTAAATCTCATTCTAGCCCTTGTATCTGGGCTGTGAGTCATTGAACAGTGGTTGGAAGCTCACATGAGGTTGTGTATGGCAGGTTCTGGTGCAGCCAGAAGCTACCAGCTGATGTTTGTAATCAGCTGCATGCCAGGAGCAGTCTAATGCCAGCCCATTGGTGATGGCTGCCTGCACCACACAGGCTCTGTATGTTTTCTCCTCTTTCTCCCTGTTTCATGAACATCTGCTCAAACTTACTGAGTAATGAATGAGTAAAGCAATGAGTATTCCCTGTCAGCAAAGATAGCAAATCCACAAGTCAGGAGCACCTTCACAGCCTTAGTGGATTCCTGTTTAATAAAGAAATGAAAACATGATATATAGAGTGCCTGGATTTAAGAATGAAATTAAGATAAGGTTAAAAATTTCTAAGTACAGTCATCATTAAAATTCAAAGTAAATCATCTATTCCCAATTATGCAGGAAACATGAAGAACTGCATTTAATATTCTAGCTGTTGAAGTTTTGCTTTTGCTTTTCAATTGTTTAACTTTGTCTTGGGCAAGTGGAGGGGAATGGGGAGTAAGTTACATTATAAGGCATATGCAAGTACTTTAAAATTATTTAGTGTTAGAATTAAAACTGCATTTGTAGTATTGATTTTAATCTTGACACCACTTTTGTATGAAGGTACTTTTATTTATTAGCACTGCAAAATATTTGACCTGCTAACCACTTAGTGCTAATCAGCTTGATGAATGAAAGAAATGGCTTTTCCATTGGGGCAAAAGAATTTTAGAACTTTTCCACTGTGTCCCTAAAATGAAAGTAGTGCTCAGCAAAATGTCTGTTACTAATTCAGTTTTCTTTGGCTTTTTTTAAAACAAACTTCCTATGCTTAGTGTCTCAATCATTTGATAGTTTTGCTTGTACTGAACATATGTTTCTAGTTGTTCTTTAAAGCAGTGTTTTGTATTATACAAAAAAACAAACCTGCACAAAAAGAAAAAAAATCATCACAGTCTGAAGGACATGTGTTATGAGCATCTACAGCTATGCTGCTGCATTCTTTTCCTTCTGGAGGTTCTCCATTCCATGCACAGGAAGGACTTGGGTGCATTTCATGATTGGGAAGTGCAGCAACTCATACCTCTGTTGTTGTGCAGTATGTTAAAAATGAGTGTGAGAGCCATGGGAATAAGAAGATTATGATTTTACGGTTAAGGATGTCAAGCATCTCTTTGGAGAGCTCTATTCCTGTGTTTTTAGCAAAATATTCATGAGGTGCTCTGTCCACACAAACTGATTCTTACAGTACATAAGGAGTTACTCGTTCCTCAGTCTGGTTTAATACTAGGGAGCAACAAAACTGAAATTTATGGAAAGAGTGAAACTCCATCAAGAATTTTGAACCAAGAAAAATTATTTTCTGTTATCCCAGGTTGAGCATCCAAAATTGGTGAATATTTTTGAGCTTGATTCTTGTGTGTGCAGGTTTCTCTTTTGAAGAACAGGAACAATTGTTCATTTCTGAAGACTTAGTAATGTTGCTGAAGAAGATGTTGGGGTGTTGGGACTTAAAAAATGTCAAAAGAAATTAGCAGTGAGGTCTCTATGATTTCTGTATCAAATTAAATAATGCTTACTTTGTACAGGGGGAGAGAGCTTATGAATAACCATACTGCACTGGTGAAAGTGTACTGTATAAAGTTGAATCCTCTGGAAATAACAGCAGGAGAAGTATAATCAAAGATCATAACAAGTCATAATTCATATGTACAAAGAAGATAAATTTCTGTTCTTTCATGTAGCATTTTGTCTCCTTTGCTGGTTTCTTCCCACAGGTGGTCAGTCTGTTTGAGCAGCTTGCAACTAAACCTACCATTTCCAGACTTTAAATGCAGTCTCTACTGTTCCCCTCTTCCCCTGCAGCTTGTGCTGCCTGTGTTGATATAATCCAATGATTATTTCTTGAGAAAATTTTCACACACATCAAGAGGTTTGATGTGAAGCCATTCTGCTCCTGAATTTCCATCCTCCTTTCAGGTCAGGGTCAGTGAAGAGGTAGAACTCTACAGTTCAGTAAGGAAAGATCTCAAGACAGCTGAACAAAGGAAGAACACTGTACAAGATTTTAGAATGCTCTTAATCCAGCTTCAATAATTTTGACTTTTATTTTTGTAAAACAAAATCAAGTTCAAAAGCTTGACTCTATCATAGTCCATTGACATGGAACGTTTTAGCCCAAAGAACTGCAATTGCATATAGTTCTAAGAAAATTTAAAGGCACCTTTATCATGAGAAATACCACACAACCTGAATAATGGGTGAGTTCTACCTGTTTTTTTAAAAAAAATTCTGGGGTTCATGTTTATATCCTACACAGATTGAATTTATGCATTTTAAATGTTTGACAGTAGTCTTTAGTTCTTTTAAATCTATGTGAACCAAAACCACTAAACCTTTCTCTGTGATTTGTTTCCAGATGTACACACAAAATACTTCACAAAAATACAATTGCTCTTAATTTTGACTTTATATGCAATATATTTATCATAATACAATAGTAAAAGCTAAAATACACATTGGCAGATATAAACCATATGCAGAGACAGGCTAGGAATAATAGAAAAAAGATAAATTGAATATTTCATGAATTGAGAAGACTCTTTCCACAAAAGTAATGGATTAAATGTCTATCCTCTGTAATGGAATATGTTGAACTCTTTGCCAAAATGTGGTGCTCATTGTACAGTATTTTGAAGACTTAATTGCTTTTTGGCTTTTACAGTGAGGTAGAATTCTGATGGACACATACCATATTTTTATGTGAAGCTAAATCGGTATATATGCCCTAGATCAGTATTTCAGCAGATATGAAAAATATTAAATAAATATGTCACTGGTTTTTTTTTTTTAGAAATAAGACTTCATCTCAGCTTACTTGCTGTGCCATACTGTTAGCTTTAATTAATTCTGGGACCAAAAAAACCAAATAAATAGTTTCATATTTGCTTATGTAAATGATCTGTCAGCTAGTGAGATTTTGTTCTCTGGTTCATCAGAAACTTTGTGTACAGTGTTCACTTCAAACAAAAGGAGTTGCAGTTCTTCTCAGATTATGGTTTAAGGTTTAGGTTTTTTACAGGACTGAAGTTGCAAAAAGTATTATTATTTTGTTAGAGACTATAGTTTCAATTGAAGGGAAGTTGCAAGTACTTCATTATTTTTCTTGTAAAGAAAAGGGTTTTTCTCTGCCCTTCAGTCTGTGTAGCCTTTATTCATTTCATAGTAGTTACTTTCAATAACTTTCCTTGTCATCTGGTGCTGGCTTTCATTTCCAGTCTTGATAGACTTCAGAGACTGCTCCACTGGAAGTTGCTTTGAAAGTATTTTGGATTTTCATCTAAGTTTGCCTTTCCTGTGTCACGTGTATAATTTATTTTATGCTCTGTGATCTGTGCTGTCCTGGGGAGCATACCTGCCCTGACGGATAGATGGAAGGGGCATTATTTTCAGGAATACCTGTGATCAGTTCCAGGAAGGAACCCAGAAAAGTTGAACATCTGTATACAATTGATTCAGAGCCCTGCTTCTTTCCTCTGACAGTGAGTTAGTGGAAATCTAATGATCTTTGGGCTCTCACAAGCTTAATTGGTGTCTAGGTGTCGAAGCCCCTAATTCTTTTATAAGAAGTTTATCTACCTTTTCTGAATTGGAAATAGGAACCTGATTCCTTAAATAGCTTTGTGAATCAGATGCAGGACTTGGAGTGAGCTGTAGGAATTGTATATTAGATACTTGGAGGAGTATCTTGGTGAGTATACAAAGAAATGATAGCTTCATTCCCACAGTCGTGTCAGATAGGTATGAAAACCTTATTGTTTATTTAACTTTTCTAATGACTGCTGTTGACACCAAACCTGGTTAAGAACCATGGGAGGCACAAGATATGGCTATTGGAGTATTGACATCTTTTTTTCTTTGCTTTCAGCTTCAGATTAAATGAGTTCTCATGTCCAGAAGGTGTGTCTAGTATTTCCCAAATAATGCATAAGTAATATCTCCCAAAAAGTTAAAATCCAGAGGAAGTGGTTTTTTACTTCACTGTTTTTATCAGATTGGTGAAGACATCAGAAAACAAAGGAGACAGGATTTGTGCCATTATTATCTAGAAGGAGCAGGGGAGAAGTGTCCTGATTTTATTTTTCTCTTCTTCTTCTCCCAAGTCTTCTTTCCAGTAGGGCTGATCTGTGTGGCTGCTCAGGTAGTTATTCCTGCTGTTAACCACTTGAAAGACCAGTTGTAAAGTTTTGCATTTGGCTTTTTTTTTTTTTCCCCTTTAGAGGTGAGAGTATTTGGGTGTATAAACAATGTAGCACCAGGCTGTTTTTATGGATGTGGTGGAGTCTCATCCATTTTGAAAGAGCTGGAGTGCTTATGTTTCTTTGCATTTTAATCCTAGCTTCTAAAATTAACATCTTAAGAAACAGCAGTCTAATTGAGAAGATGAAAAACTATGCTGTTTTGCTATCAGCTTCTCAGATCTTTGTGGATCCATTGGTTTTTGTAAATAGTGGGAGATGCAGAGTGCAAAGAAAAATCTTTTCCTTCTCTCTCTGCTTCACAGTCCTCCAAGGAAACACTTGCTATGCATCAGTAGAAGCCAGTTTTACTATTTTGGTTTCAATTTAGTTTTATCTAAGGCCAAATATTCTGCATCATTTTCCTCTGAAGTCTGTGCTCAGAAGTCATGCTCAAAAAGGGGAAAATTTTACTTTATAAAATACTGTACTTAATCATCACATACTTTTATGTCTTATCTGTTGCTGTCAAAATTTTCATGCAGACTTTGATTGCTCAAATTTGGGTTAGTTGACAAAAGCTGTGTTGGGAATTATAAAGGCACTATTTTTATTGCTTTTCTTTATTTGAATATTATTGTTCATCTCTTCATAGGCAACTTGGATATTGTACCCATGTTTTTCAATCTTCATTTTAAACTATTTACAGCAGCTAAGATTTTTGTTTGGTTTTCATGTTTCTTTTCAATACAAAAAAATTTTTTTTTTTTTTTGCATTCCCTGGCAAGTCTATGAGCCACTCTTTATAACACTACTGTGTTTTTTTTGAACCATGATTAGTTCTTTCAAAACTAAAACCATCATCTCAAAATCAAAGTAATTCAAGAATAAATTTGAACATATGCTGGTGGTTTCTAGATAGCACTCTTCATATAATCTGATAGTGATATGCACACTCTGTAGCTTTTTTTTTTTTCTAGAATGAGCATTGAAATTTGGTGTAGAGGGTTGTTATGACTTTTATTTATTTTAAGGTCAGTCAGTGTGAAATTTATACTTCAACAGAATTTTTAGGGAGGAGTAAGGTTTTTGCAACCAAAATGCAGCAGTTTGCTCAGCTCCTTTTATGATCTCATCATCACAGTAAGGCACCTCTAACTTTTAATCTTGTGATGTATTCATTATCTGCCCCTAGTAAACTCTGTGGCTGCTTTCATCCTGTATCTGTTATGTATATTTGTACAAGTCTTGAAAAATACCCTTCCTGGTTGTTGCTAGGTATTGATTTATACTCTTGATTCTGTCATAAAAGAAATACATCTGTCATTTCTTTAGGCAGTTTTAGCAAGCTGTTGCCTTCTTGCTTTCTCAGGTCTCAGTGACCTTTGGCACTTCATCTTTTGTTACCTTGAGCATCCTCATGCTGATCACTTAATTCTGTTTCTGATCTTTCCATTAAATAGGACAAAGAAGTTACCTGTTGCCTTTTAAGTGTATTTGGAATAAAATAATTTTTGGTTTTAACACACTGTAAATACAGACCTTTAGAAGTCTTGAAGTAATATTCAAATAAATTCTTTATGCATCACTGCCACACTGCTTTGAACTGTAAGGGTTGTTTAACTCTAAGTGTAACTTGGAAATGTTGCACCTTAGAATTGACTTCCTTAAAATGTGGACTCTTGTCTTTTAGGGGGTAACTGGTGCTTTGGCAGTTTTGATGAAAGATGCAATTAAGCCCACGCTAATGCAGACATTAGAGGTAAGTCTGGCTTGTGATGCCTGCCCTTCTCCAACTTTCAAATTCCATACTGTGCTGATCATGCTTCTCTCCAGCAACTGTGCTTGACTTTCAAAGTTCAAGCCAGGGTCTGATCCATAAAGGCATTCTAGCAAACATTCATTTGTCTATGTTAACTATGCAACTGTATCTGCATTTACATATTTTTGGTGTTTTTTTTCCTTTTTGAGAACTGGCTATAGTCGTAATTTTACCTAGTGTTGCAAACAAGCTGCAGTGCATTGTTGAGCTGCTTCTGAGCACAATGGGAGGCAGGTTCATCTTCCAAGTCACAGATTTACTACTATTTCCCACCTTGTTCTTACAGGGAAATGTTCTTTTTGTGTATTTCTTTTATATGTGTGTTCTTATGATGATTCCCACAGCCCAGCATTTTGTGTGGAAAAAAGGTGCTTTGCTGTGGTCATTCTAATCCGTGTTACAGCTTATGCCATTCAAAATCACAGGAGGGTCCTTTCAGCTGTTTATGCATTTTCAAAAGAAATTTCCCCGTCGCCCTATCTTGCCACAGTAGCTTCATGGACTAAATGAAGCTTTGATGGGCTATGAGAGGAATGTACACCTACCCTAGTGAGCTTTCTTTCAAAAGCTTAAAGAATGTAGAATTAGTGCAGGCTAACTTTGTGCCTGGGCATTGTGGTATTGATGTTTTGATGGGAAACTGATGAGCAACATTCAAGGGGAGAAGGAGAAAGAAAAACGAGAAAATAATGAAACAGCTTTGAAAACAAAGATTGGAGAAAAATCAGTGTATATATTTTTTTCATTTTGCCATCAAAATTACATAGATAGAATTTTCAATGATTACAATATAATAATGATTCTTGATATGATGAGAATTGAAGAATACAGAAAGATACCAGTGCAATCACCAGTTGATAACAATGTCTCATTTTCTACAGCATATTGAAGTGATAACTACCTTTTTGCTTTTGAGTTTGGATGGGAACAACTTCCTAGTCTCGGGGAATATTAGAAAAACAGAATTTAAGTCTATGTTATTTTATTATAGACATCTTAATTATTTTCCCCTGCAAAGAAAACCTGTTTTTTCATGTGGCTGTATGAAGAATGTGTGTGTGTGTGTGATAATTTTAATATACCATCCAGTAGCAGAAACTGGAGGTCACATAGCATTGAGAATGTCACGGCCATATTCAGTATTATAATCACCACTTGGATAACATGGTGTGTGTTAAGCTCTGGTGACAAGGTAGCTTTGATTCTGACTATTTAGTCACTCTGTTTGCACTTTGCATATCTGTTGGAAAATACTGGGGTTTGGTTGCAGTGTTCTGAAAGACAATTATAAATGTCAGAAGAGATTCTTTTGATCGATAGGCATTTGATTCTGGGAGTTGCATGCATTTATTTTTCCCCTGCATTTCTTTATATTCACATTTCTATGCAATAAAATTCCTGCCTTTTATGTGGTATTCTTTTCTAGTCTAATCTATGCTATGGCTCAAACATCTGCCAACTTTCATCAAACCCTATTGCTTGTGAGCAGGACCCTAGCCACATTACCCAAAGATTCATTTTCCCCCTGAATTCTTCTCACAAAGTTATTTTTAAAACAGCAAACCAAAGCAGCTCAGAAGACTGCTTCATGCTCCACTCCTCCACTTTGAGTCTTAAAGATGAATTTCTGCCACCCTTTGGGTACTTGCTGGCTTGCAGGCTAACATGAGTCACCTATCCAAGTAATGGAGATACCCAGTTTATCTAAATATTTTCCAAGATAGTGCTGTGCTTTGGCCAACGTCCTTTTGGGCTGTGTCATTGCTCTCATGTAGAAGCACAGAACCTGCTGAGTTAGTAGTGACCCCCAAGGATCACCAAGCCCAGCTCCTGCCCTGCATCCATCTCCAAGAGTCACACCATGAGCCCGAGACAAACACTTCCTGAATTCTGTCAGGCTGGTGCTGTGACCACTTCCCTGAGGAGCCTGTTCCAGTGCCCAAACACCCTCTGGGTGAGGAACCTTTTCCTACTATTCAACATAAATCTCCCCTGACTCAGCTTCAGGCCCTGTCCCTGGTCACCACAGAGAAGAGGTCAGTGCCTGCCCCTCCTCTTCCTCTCATGAGGAAGCTGGAGACTGGGATGAGGTCTCCCCACAGTCTCCTCCAGGCTGAACAGACCAAGTGACCTCAGCCACTCCTCAGACGCCTTCTCCTCAAGGCCTTTCAACATCTTCATTGCCCTCCTTTGGACGCTCTCTAATGGCTCAATATCTTTTTTTTACACTGTGGCACCCAAAACTGCCCCAGCACTGGAGGTGAGGCTGCCCCAGCTCAGAGCAGAGCAGGACAATCCCCTCCCTTGCCTGGCTGGCCATGCTGTGCCTGATGCCCCCAGGACAGGGTTGGCTCTCCTGAGGATGCAATGGCCTACTCTATTACTGCCTGTGCTGCTGCTGCTCTTGAACTCTCTTCATTATTTATAATTCTTTATCTGAATAACTGTAAGAGGTGCTACTTTAAATAGCTTCAGTTTGAAAAAGAAAAGGAAAAAGGAGGGGAACAAGGAGGATGTTGTGCCCTGCACGCTTCAATGTACTCTAGTGATCCACTTGTGAGTTTAGAGCCCTCTAGCTTGATGGATTTTAAGCCAAACTTATCCTAGTATACCCTGGGGTGGTAGATGTAATAGTATTTCTTCTGCTGTAGGTAATGCTATCTTTCTGATGAATGTGTGAATTGCAAGTCAGAAATGAGGATAACTGAAGCCTACATTACTCTTGAAATAAACCTAATAAGTAGCATCCAAAAGTTAGCATCTTAAGTTTCCAAAGAGGTTACCAGTAGTAATTTGGCAACATAATCCTAATCCCTTTGGGGAGAACAGGTTCTTCATAAAAGTGTAAGGACCTTTAGCAAAAGCACCACGATTTGACAACAAAAAATTTAGAAATATTCCTACAGCACATAGGTGGTGAAAAAACAGAATAATATTATTACAGAGAACACAAATACAGTTTAGAATGTGCCATGGACCTGTCTGGCAATTAGGGATGAAACTGCTCACCAAAGCAGGTCTTCCAGATCACTTTGGGGAATGGCAAAAAGACTGCCAGATGAGGGAGAGCAGGAGTTCTGGATGACAACTGACAACCAACTGACAGTTGATTTGACATAATTTGTAAGTCATAGTGTCTGTGGGTAGCAGTGACTGGAGGGAGTCATTGCAGAGATAGCAGCCAGATAGAAGTAGCCAGTGCAGCTCCTCTGTGATCTGGCCACAAGCCTGTAGATGGGAATTGTGTTAAGCTGTGGAAGTCTGAGGAGTTGCTTCTAAGGGCCTGTGAAAAGGGAGAAGAATAACATGCTTGGTAGATTTGCACCAACTTTATATGGATGTCTGCATGCATTGGAGAAGAGGCTTAGAGGTCATAAATCAAAAGTGACCAAATGTCAGTCCTGCGTGGAACTGAACTGGCAGCTTATGTCAGTGGTTTTTTTCATATGTGAATTGATGTGTGTTTTAATTTGCTGGTTTTTAAAGAGGTTTCTTGGTGGGTTGCTTTCCGTCGCAGTCCTGCTACTCTGACACCAGAAATTCTGCCTGAAAGTGTTAGTGATTGACAGTGTTTGATATGCAGACATGACAATAACAATCTGAAAATGAGAGACACAGGGCACTCCATCTACAATAACCACAGACCTCGGTGGAGCTTACTTATATCCAGTGCTGTAGAATTGAGATTACTTTGTTTGGAATGTACATAATGATTTCATAGTGTTTATCTGTGTTTCTCATGACAGATTTGTTCTCTTGTCGACTGATCCCTTAATGTTCAGCATTTATTTATGCCACGCGTAACAGAGCAGCTGCTCTAAGGGACAGCCCTTTGTAGTCACAGGCTGGCTGCTCTGGGGTGGTTTGTTGTGTTACTTTTGAAGTGCCACTCATAGTAAAGATGAGAGGGGAATGGTAATAAGTATTATAAACATCCTTCTAGCAGCCAGATAACTGCAGATATTTATTGACATTCTGGGTTTATTTTCTTTTACTGAAACTTGGATAATAATATTTTCTGTACTGAAAATAGTCAGCAGAATGCATCCCTGTGCCACTGTTGGGTTCTCCATATAGTTTGTTAGGAGTGTAGCAAAAATAAGTGGGACAGATGGACTGGCACAGTCACTAAAGCTGGCCTGAGAAGATATTGTTGTCCCTGTTCCAAGGTGTGCCTGAGGCTCCCAAGGTCCTGTTGGAGTTCATTCTCTTCAGTACCTAGACTATACTTTTCTTCCAGGATTGCTCTTGTGAAAAAACATTCCAATTGCTCTTCCTTTCCTTCTGGTGGATTTCAGAGCTCCAGGGGAGCATCTGTCTATGCCAGTGATTTAGTAGTATGTTTGGATTTCAAGTTAGTCATGGGAGCCTCTTGACTTCCAATATTCTGAATTTTGGATCCTGCAGTCCACATTCCCTTCCTGTCCATGTTGTGTGGACGAACTCTTGGAAGATCAGTAGCACAGGGAGTGTAGGAGGAGACCCTTCTGGCACCTCTTTTTGCATAGCTGCTGCTGTGTGTGCTGGGCTGCCCAGTCACTGGCAATGACTGTGGCTCTGTGCATCACATCTGCCCAGTGTGTGCTCTGGGCTCTTATAAGACCAGCCTTGTGATTGCTTGCTGCAAGAAATTAGGGGTTGGAAGAGTGAACTTAGTCTTACTGAGTAATAAAAGCCAAATTGGAATAAACCTTATGGATCTGAGTCTGGTAGCTGGAAATTTGTGGTCCTACTTATTTAAATGGCAAATACTGGATTAAAGTAGCAGTAAGGCTTCAACTTAGTTTGGTGAAAGTTGTTTGCATTTGATTTTCTGTTACAAGCTCTTTGGGATAGGGATAAGGTGTTCTGCATGGCACCTATTAGTCTGATGCCCAAGTAAGAAGGTTTGAAGGCACATGTAGTTAATTTTAAGTTTTTGTGTACCTGTGTAAAATCTCAGTTGGTTTTGCAGTATGTGTCCATTAGCAGAGAGAAAACAAGAAAAAAAGCTAACCCTAGGTAAGCACTAAGTTATGATTATAGTGATCTAAATCAGTTCTCTTGTTACAGGTCATGATTTCTCCTTCATTTGCTTTTTTGGCTATTGTTTCTACTCTAACATGTACGAGGCAGAGTTATCTGAATTGTAGCTTAATTGTGTTGTTCCTGGAGAATAGCCCCCACCCACGTGTGTGCATATGGCAGTGGCTAAAAAGTGTGTCTTTTCTCTGAGGAAAACAATTAATTATATGCTATTACTTCAAAGGAGGCAATAAGAAGAGATGCTTTTTGTTGATATATCATTTTTGTATATGATTTCTAGTCATCATTACTGAAATGTCCATGTTTTCTGTAAAACACCACTTCAATTACAGTAGTGAGATAGAGATTTTCCCATGTAGGTTGTTTTCTTAAGACATTGGTGGCTGGGGGAAGGGAGGAGGAAGAACCATTTTGTATTTTATGGTTAATAGTTTCCAAGCTGCGGTTCAGGGGACTATTAGATGTGCCCTGCAGCTGATCCATAGAACACTGTCCTCCTTAACTGGTGTTTCTGGTCAAAACTTGAAGGACGTTGCCTGTTAGGCTGCCTGAAATTTTGAGGGCTGGCAGTATCACCTGGTACAGAATGTGAGAAGAACATCGAAGGAAATAATGTGAAATTATCTGCCTACCTTTTCTTTAACCAGCTGGGCACTTTAAGATGCATAAACACAACAATGGGCATTTGTTTGCCTAAGTATTTTGTAGTAGAACAGCTGAAGTGACATTCTTCTGTCTGATTGTGTATTCTGTTTTAGAGAAGAAACAGCAGTTAATGTAATCTCACCTAATCCTAATCCTTTCTGAGGATGCTTCTTTTCTAATTTCTCCTTTCCTTGGGGTGCCTGCCAAAAGTATAAAAGGGAAGCTGAGAACTGCTTCCTACCTCATAAATTCCCTATACGTAGCTAATTTGCTTACTCCTTGCCTCTCCTTTCTCTGGTTTAGATTGGTTTGTCTACAGAGTCAGTTTTCCCTGTGTAAATACAAATGTATGGTGTCTAGTGCAGGAGAATTCAGCTCTGCACCTGGGCTTCCAGCAGCAGAGGATGTGTTTTCCATTGTGTCAGTATCCCCACTGCACTCCAGCACATCCCTTGCCATCTCCCTCTCCAGCTCTCCTTAACCCGTGACTCTGGTCCCTCATAGCTTCTGCTGGCTCCTCTGCCAGCAGGAATGGCTGCTGCAGCCAGTGAGGAAAACAGGAGCACACAGGGCTGGAGCTGGGCTCCTGCTTGTGTATCTGCAGTGCTGCATTCAGTGCTTGTAACAGGACATGTGCCAGAATAGCACACCTCAGTATTAGAGCTGTGGAAATATGAAACATGAGCTACTACAAGGTGGGGTGAGGAAGTTGTGCAGCTTTGCACTACTGTTTATTAGCTTTCTAGGAATGAAGCAGGCAAATGAGGTCTCAAGCACCTGAGATGTTCCCCTAAATTGTCTAATAGCACTTCCTCGCTATATGTGCTTTGATCTATATGTGACTTTGATAAGTCTGAAAAATTGCATAATGTGCTGGTGTGGCCTGGGATAGGGTTAATTATCTTCACATCAGCTAGTACAGGGCTGTGTTTTGGATTTGTGCTGGAGACAGTGTTGGTAACACAGGAATGTTTTTGTGATTGCTGAGCAGGGCTTGCACAGAGTCAAGGCCTTTTCTGTCTCTCACCCCACCAGCAAGCAGGCTGGGGGGTAGACAAGATGTTGGGAGGGGACACAGTCAGACACAGCTGACCCCAGCTGGCCCACAGGGTATTCCCAACCATATGGCATCATGCTGAGCATACAAAGCTGTGGGAAGAAGGAGGAAGGGGGGACATTTGGAGTGATGGCATTTGTCTTCCCAAGTAAGGATTACACATGATGGAGCCCTGCTTTCCTGGGCTGAACACCTGCCTGCCCAGGGGAAGCAGGAATGAATTCCTTGTTTTGCTTTGGTCATGTGTGGTGCAGTCTTTTCTTTACCTATTAAATTGTCTTTTTCTCAAGCCATGAGTATTCTTACTTTAACCCTTCTGATTTGCTCCCCCATCCCACTGATAGAGGAGTGAGTAATCAGCTGTGTGGGGCTTAGTTACTGGCTGGGGTTAAACCATGATGTCTATATACTGAATTACTTACATATATTTTTTTTATCATCCAGGGAACACCAGTATTTGTTCACGCTGGACCTTTTGCTAACATTGCACATGGAAATTCTTCTGTTTTGGCAGATAAAATAGCTCTTAAATTAGTTGGAGAGAAAGGATTTGTAGGTAAGTAAATATTCAGTTTATTGTATTATGATCTGTTAGTAAACTGGCAATGATGCAAATGAATGGAAAAATTAGCAATTAAAGGTAAGAATGCTACTTCATTATTAATATCAGTATAAAATAATATTAAAGTGAATGTGTAATAAGACAAAAGCACTTCTTCTGTTACCCTGCCTTTTGTCTCAAGTCCTGTCACCATGTTTGACTCACAAGTGACCTGTTCACTCCACAAGGTGGCTGAACCAGTCAAATGACTGGTTTGCATTGAAAGAGGTGTCCTGTTGTTCATTCTATTAGTATTCATCTGGCCTCACTTGATAAACCAACAGAAACCATTCTTTTTTCCTGGTGAATTATTTCTCTACCACTTCAGTAAACTCAACCAAATCAGAGATCAGATATCCCTAAGCCAGTGCAGAGGACTAGCAGAGGCAAGATGATAGAAAAAGGATTAATACTGCCACATTTTGGTGGCTGTGAGCCATTCTGTTGGTCCAGCTGCATTGTCAAAGCTCACCGTGAGGCCCTTATGTTCCCATGAAAGCATTTGAGTGGGATGACTCTTTCTGTATTAGGAATTCAGCCTTCACAAGCAACAAAAGACATACAGAGCTTATAGTTGTAGGCAAAATAAACTTGTGGCTGAACAATGAACTATCTTTTCTAAAAATTGTTGCGAGTGTTTAAACCTTAGAATCAATTAAATAAAAGCGGTGTTGCAGCCCCTTCACTGCAGTGGTGATGCCTTTGCACTGCTGCAGCCATTCTCTTCTGAGTCCTGAACACCCAGGTTGGATTACATTAATCCTAAAGCTGAAGTTTGAGTACCTGTGGAACAGGTTTGAGTACCTGTGGAACAATGCTCTTGAAAAGATGCAGCAATGTGAAACATGAGGTTTATTATGCTAGCACCCTTAAACGAGTAGTGAAACATGTATATACATGCTTTTGTCATACTTACATGCAGGAAAGGATTGCTTTTTACAGTGTTGTACAGCTTAAAGGTCTGTTTATTTCCCTCTGTTAATCAAACATCCATTCAAAGAAGAACATTTTGCATTCTGAATACATTTATTTAATGATAGTTGAATTCCTATTTCATTGGGCCATGTTTGTTGTTACATGGCTTTGTGGAATGAAGAGCAAAAGAATTTAGGGTAGCTAACCTTTTTCATAAGCCGTGTGAAGTGACTTTGTCTCTGCAGTGTGCAATCTTTTCAAGTGAGGAGTCCATTGTGTATCAGTTGAATGAAAGTATGTTGGCGACAGTCTGGAGTCTTGATCCAGGTTTCAGAGTCCAAAATGTATTGCTTAGATTTGGATTCCCTTCCATTGAGCATGTCCCTCAGGCACAGAGAGCATATCCTTGCGTTTCTTGCAGGTTTTTTCAGTCTTATCCACCTGTTTGTCTTTAACGCTCTTTTCTGCTTTGTTTGTCTTTGGCTCCAGTTTCTCTGCTGGGAGACAAAGCAGCGTAGCTTCAATATAGGAAAACCTTTGTGTGTTGCCAGCTAAAGGCTCTTGTTCAGTTTTTATTCCACAGAACACAAATCCCCATGAAACTGGCTTCAGAATAAGACTGCCTTTTCTCTGCAGAGCCAGGAACTTCAGCATGATTTGTAGTCCTTTGTTAGATTATTAAAAGCAATAGTTCTTAGAGTGGCCTACTTAAATAAACTTTGCAGGTAGTCACACGTGTAAATATTTGTTCTAATGGTTGTAATTACCATAAGCTTTATGGTTTAAAAAAATACATTTTTTCTGGTAACTAGTCAGAGCACATGGGCAGAGACTACATTATTAAATACTGTCCTGTCCTACCCTACACAAATGAAGTCTAAAATGACAGCTACAAACTGCTCACCAGTCCACACTGAGGTGACATCCATCCAGATGGGAGGGCCCAGTGCCTCATGAATCTGCACAGCAAAGCAGGTAGCAAGAAATTCTACTGCATTCCTGCTCACAGGAGTTTGCCTGAGCCTTCTATGGCCATTGAAATTCCAAGGGGAAAGCTGATCCTGTAGTTAATTCAGACAGCCAGGACATCTATGCTGCAGTTAGGGAAGTAGCTGAGTAAGTTTATTCACTCCTGCTAAAAGCAGAAGTTTTCACTGTTCCACATTTCCCTTTTGGGGGTGTTCTCATGCATTAGATGTGGCACTCATTAAATCTTGTGTGAGAGATAACAGTACCGTCCTGCCGTGCCGCTTAGTTGCATAAGCTCAGGAAAGAGTTCAAAAGGTGCTAGGAATAGAGTAAGGTGTCTTGCAGAACCATGGGGCTGGGAGAGACATTTGAAGGACCACAGGCTGTGAGATTACTCTCAGCTGCATCCAAAAGAGGAACATAAGAAATCTGTGACATATTCTGCAATTAAATTACTTTCCTGAATAGTAGAATAAAGGTACATATGTTAGCTCACACACTGTGAGATGGGATGATGATATAAAAAATATATAATTCATATATTTATTGTTTTATATATTTAGTGTTTATATCTATTTCTTCTTTTTTTTTTTTTTTTTCACTTACACCATATTTATTTTAGATTAGAATTTCCTGTTAAGTGTGTGGACAGTACTAAGGAGAATAGCATGGCTTGAATTTGCAGCACAGTTTTACAAACACAAATTTTTTTAACTCTCTGTCCTGGTTTAAGCACCCTCCTTCCTCCAGCTGCCTGTTTCCAGTCCTTGGCAACCCCTCTGTTTCACCAGCACACCTGTTCACAGAGCCACATGACAAGCTAAGCTGGAGACTTGGTCTTGATTGAAAACAACTACAACAAAAAAAAGCCCTTTCCTTCCCCCTCAACAGACAGTGTCTGGGCAAACAGCTTTGTGTGACAGGGGAAAGATGAGATAATGCCACATAAGATGGTGTTTTTCCTGAAATAAATATTTATAGTATTAAAGCCTCATTTAGAGCTTTCAAGTGCCAGTAAAGCTACTGTGGATGCACTAGCTGACCAGACTGAGCCTGCAATGCCAGGGCAGCTGAGTCTGTCTCCTTTCTAAGCCTGTGCTCAACTGTTTTTGTATGACATCCCAGCAGAAACCTATTGCCTTTTTTGTTGGCTTAGTTTTCTGCTGACTTAACACAGAAGCAGTTCAGCCCAGAGTCACAAAAACACCAGAGTTGGTGCAGGAGAGGGTGAGCTGGGACAGCCAGCAGTGAGAAACCAATCTGTTGTGTAGATCCAATTACTTGTGTGACCATGTGCCACAGCCAAGGAAAAAAAAAAAAAAAGAAACCCTCTCAAAGTGTTCTTTTAAAATTTATTTTTAAACCTTACCCTGCATTGCCTGTTTCTCTGCTTGCTTTTCAGCTGGAATGGCATCGTGCTGTGCCTTTTGAGTAGTGTCAGGTAACAGTGATGTAGACAGTCTGCTTTAAAGAAAATATAAATGAAGTTTAACCATTGAGTCCTGTTGTGAACTCTCCCTAACTGAAGGCATTCCCTGCTTCAGTTTCAGACATGCAAGTGAATCACAGGCCTTCATTAGGTTTTAGATAGCTTAAGCCTTTTAGTTCATCTTTTCCTTTCTCTCTTTGATGAGCCTTGTTGCTATGTACCAGTAACTCAGCCTTTTTGCTTTTATTTTGAGTTCTTGGTAGGAGTTTTGCTACTGAACTTTAAGTGTGTAGCTGCAGCTGCCACTGTCTGGTTTGCACTTGTTTGTCCTCTCAGCCTCTTAGTGTTTCCCTGCAGATTCCCCCTGGCCCTGCTGCAAGCAAGAGTGGCCCACTGAGGAGGGCTGCAGGCAGCTCCTGCATGGGGAGCACCCACGCTGAGGCACAGTGAATGTACCCATCATCTCAGCTGCCATGTCCCTGGAACTGTAGGGGTTTGTGGCTCTCTGAACTCAGGGCTTTTCCTGAGCTGTCAGAAATTACTACACTATATAACTCAACAGATTACCCTATCAATCTCTTTAATTCCTTCATGTTCAGCTGAAGAGAGGGGTTATTGTAAATCAGAAGACAAGTGAGGCACGAGTACATCCTTGGAATCCTAAAGCAAAGTTCTTCTCAAGTTTGTTTTTCAGGTTTGGACTTTATGGTTGTCAATTGCTTTCTTTGCTACTCCCAATAAGCCTGTCACATTCGATGCTGAGAGCATGCTGTGCTTTGTCCTGGTGTGTTTTATCAGGTGACAAGAGGGCAATTATTGCAAAGTATTGCTGACTTAAGAAAAGTCCATTTTCTGTTTCTTTCTTTAGTTGGTACACTTGAAGTAATTGGAAAAAATTTGTAGATGAAGTAAATTTTTATAAGCCAAATAATTTACTCTTTTTATTGTGTTGGTACTCTGTTGGTTAGAGTAAGCTAATGCTGCTAGCTGTTGTAAGTATCTCTTCAGTACATACAGAGTTTTATTTCAAAGGCTATCCATTTTACATACTCTCAGAACAGACATTGTTTAACAAGTTTATAAAGCTCCTTATAAAAATTGTATGTGTTTAATACACTGAGTGAATAATCTTCAGTAGATTTTTTTTTAATGTTGTAAAACACTTCAATCCTTTTTTTTGTGTACTCTTTTTCCAAAAAAGGAAATAAAGCCCAAATACTTTTGCTAAACTTCTTTTGGCGCCACTAGTAATGTGATATTATTACATTTAAACGCCAAGTTCAAGGATTTATTTTTAATATTTTTTTGCTTGATATCATTAGAAGGGGATTCCATGCTGTGACCTTCCAGAAAGCTTTAATTTTTAAGAATCTGCCGAGCATCCTTCTAGTTTTCATTATTTAATCTCTGACTTCTTCACTCTTACTTTCACAAAAAACTCCAAAATTTAGTGCAGTTGCATTCCAGGATGTTGCTCTCTGAACAATGTGGCTGTTCTTGTTAAAGTGTTTAAAGCAAGGCTAAGGTTTCACGGTACGGGGTGGTTGAGAGCATTATCAGTGTAGGTGTTGCTTGCCTACTCTGATCTGTGTGTACTACAAACTAGAAGAAGGGTGTTCAGAACTTCACAGTATTTCCTCTGACCCCATTCACAGTGCAGCTGCTCTAGCAGCTGTGCTGGGCACAACTGTGGCAGTGGGGCGGGAGGGAGGGAAGGTGATACTGTGTTAGCTGGTATTGCTGTGAGGCTCTTAAAGTCATGGTCTAATAATACAAGTCTCAGTGGAACCACAAACTGCAAAATAAGGTGCCATTACTGCTAGAAGATCTCTGCATCTGTGCCATTCACTTGTGAGTGGTGGTGCCATTCACATCCAGGCTGCCCTTTTTGTTACTTTCCTCACAGCTGCTGAGGTAAAAGTAAATTCCATTGCTTTCACTTCTTGTAAAGTGGGAACAAAAAAATCGTCTCTTTCTTCATGCTTTTAAAATCTTAGCAAATTTTCTTACCAGTAAGCAGGAAAGTCTTCAGAGTGCAATGTGTTTTTCTTCACTGGCGTGAAGTCAGAGTTCCTGAAAGCTGAGTTTACTTACTGCCTTGTCACAAATAATCTGGATGCAAATCATACTTGCTTGCAGCTTGCTGCAACTGGAAGTCAGGTGACAGTGATTTAAATTACTGTCTATTTGTGTTCAGTGTTTAAAACAGTTTTGAAATAATTTATTCATTATTATATGAAATGAGAATCAAATATTTTCTTATACTTTTGTGCGTTCAGGGTCCTTGAGAAAGTTCTGACTCCACCCAGTCACTGCAGATTTCTGTAAATTTTTTCTTCTGCTCTTTAGCATACATTGCAATATAAAGCTTTTCAGAAGAAAGATTGAGTAGAAGAGAGCTGTCCTGAATGTTTTTGTGTATAAGGAAGCATTCTAGCATTGACTTCATTATCATATGTCACTGTATTTCAGAGCTGAATTAAATTGAAATCCTATAAATTATGCAAAGCTCAACTCAAAACTGAAAGTTGGTATTGATCATGAACCATTGAATTATGTCTGACAAATACCACACTTGGCATAAAAAAGTTATGTTTTTCCCAGTCAGAAGAGGTGGTGCTATTTTGAAGACAAAGCCTCCTAAATAATGGACTGTCTTCCAGTGAGATTTTACCTTCTTCCTTTAAAAAAATAAAACAACTAAAAAATGTGTTGGAAATTTACTCTGTCTTTCCTTGCTACAAAGCATATTTGTAAATGTTTGTTCCCAAGTCCACTGTTTATATCCAGAATTGTGAGGGGCAATTTACAGGAATAAAATAACATGTGATTATAAGTCATCAGCCTTTTAGCTGAGTTCTCTGCTTTATCTGACAAGCATATCAAGTGATCTCCTTCATAAACTGACTTAGCTCCAGTTTGAAACCAGCTAGAATTTTTAACTCTTGCCATGGCCAATTTGGACTCATTTGTTCTTGTTTTTTGTAATACTGTGTTACAACTTAGTCCTCTCTTTCTCAAGTGATCATTTTTGGTAATACTGTCTCTAACTATTCAAGGACACATTTTCTATACATGATTGTGATTGACTTAATACTGCTAGGTTCCCAGACTCCTCCCTGATGTTTGCAAGTATGAAATTCCCAAATTGTAGGTCAGATTTTTGTCACTTTTCTCCAATGGCGGTAACTCTTTACTGCAAATAGCTTTTATTCTGTTTCTATTCTTCGTAAATCCACAGAAACTTTTTCTCATGTGCTACCTTTTCAAGCTTTGCTGCTGCCAATAAACTCCATCAGTGTTGCTCAGTCTTTCTGTGGACATGGTTTAACAAATAGTAAATGGGAGCCCTGGGGCTGGTCCTCTCTCCTGTCCCACAGTTCTCGTGTGGTGGCTGTCTATTCTCCCCTTAATCATGTAGTAATGTTCTTCTAACCTGGTTAACAGACTCCTGTGTATTGCTTTAGCAGGTTCTTTTGTTCCTCATCATTGATGAGATGTTGTATTTTCATCACAGTAGAAAGCTTTTAATCTGGCATGGCCTCCCTTTGGTAGACAAAGGTTATATTTCTTACTTATTTCAGTTTTTTTAAAGTTATTCTCTTCTTAAAAATCTGTTAGAAAACCATCAAGTCTGTAGTCACTCAGACTTTCCCCCATTACTTGCAGGTAGGTTTTGATACTTTTCAGGCACAAGGCACCAAAAGAAAAGGAACTTATTTAAGACGTTGATACATTGTGGTTTGTATTTTTCTTCTTCCAGGATTTTGAAAACTCTGATTCACTCTTTATTAAGAGAAGTGCATTCAGCTCTTGTGTATTTCTGGTTTTTAATTCTGTTTTTAATACATTACAGTAACCTCACATCATTAGCTTCTCTGTTTTAATTTGTGGGGCTGAAGACCCTTGTAATTTGTTTGCATTTCCTTTGCAGGTTCTGACACTTGTTCCCTAGCGTAGCAGCTCACTCTGTCTTTTCCACTCTTTAAAAAGAGCTTATGTAATTAATAGTGACATTATCTTCTGCTCAAGAAGTTAACCCTGCAGGATTACAAAGCTGTTTATTTGACTGCCTTTCCTCCTAGTGACCAGAAGTTACCACTGTTCTCATGCCAGACGTCATGAGAGAGACCAGGCATTTTAATTTGTACATTTAGAGAATTTTGAATTAATGGGTGATTTCAGTATGAAGAAAAAAATGTTAATGGTTACGTGACAGAAAATAATTAAGAGCTAGCGTGGCCTTATCATAATTATTTTCAATGGGGTTTTTATTGTTTCTGGGTGGATGGATGCTGCTCTGTGCCTCACTGGAAAAGGAATTAAATGGTTTTCTCACAGACTAGGAGCTGTGAAGGCGCACATGCTTGTTGGCTGTGTGCCGAATGAAGTGTCACACCACCACTGAACTGGCTGGGTCACAAACAAGCAGAGAACTGGATGTGTGTAGCTTATCTGAGAATTCCATGTTTTCTTCATATGGGAATGAAGATGCAGTGAGATAGTGTTGGGGATGGGATTGCACGCTGGGGAATGTGCTGCTGTGGGATGGGGAGGCAGGAAGGGCCGTGTGAGTGTTCCTTCTGGCTGGCTGGTAATGAGAGCTGGCTGGCTCCTGAGGAGCTGGTGCCATGAGGAAACCTGTCCTGTCTCCTCTTTCTGGCCCAGTGAAAGACAAGGAGACAAAGCTGCCGAGTCCATTGCTTGCCACCAGCAGCACGTGGTCTCTGGTGGAGACCTCCCGCTCTGTCACATGGCTGTGGCACTGCAGTGCCTGACAGGAGCCATACATCTTACTCCCACCTCCATCCTCGACTGGCTTTCTGGCCTTAAGCGAGTAATTTCAGCCTCTATGCTTGCACATATAATCCCATTCTTCCCCACGTGTTCTTTCACTTTATGAACTTTCTTGGGGGCAAAAACTGTCTCGCCGTAGCAAACGGGGAGATGACAAGCGCTGCTGTAACAGGAACTTGAAGGTAACAGGGCTTTTGTAGAGCCACGGCAGCTGCCAGTACTTAAACATGCATCAGGAATTTACTTACAAGCTGACATGGTATTTTAATGTCCTGTATGCTGACCTCTTCTGCAACATGTTAGAGATTAACACAACTCTTTCCTCTGGCAGTGATATTCATAAACTAAATGGAGTACAACTGTTAAGGGCTATCCATTATTCTCAGTCTCAGGATAGTTACCCAGAGGTAAAAATAGATAGAAAGGATCTGTCATTCATTTAGAAAGTAGAGGCACTGCCCAGTTCCTGATAAATAAAATACCATTCTAGTGAGTAGAAACTGATGACATTGCAACTTCTGTTCATTTTCCTTCCTTCCCCAAGTTAGCAATCTTACCTAGTTTTAAAACTCCCAGCACATAAGAAGCAGTTCCTTTTGTTCTCTTGTTGCCGACTGGTTGTATTGTTTTTATTTATAAGAAGAAAAGAACCAGGGGCTAAAAAAATTGCAAACAGTAAAACATCATGTATGCTAGGAAGTTCTCTTAATTCATCACTTGGCAAAGGAAATAAAAGCAGGCTCCCCAGCTAACAGCGTTACTTTTGCTTAGGGTTATTTGGCAGAAAATCCATCATCCTCTCTCCATTTGTGAGTATTTCATAATGACTTACACCCTTTAGCAAGGGTCAGCAGGGCAGAGTATGCATAAAGAGTTCAAGTCCCATTTCAAAGGCTGAATTTTAATTTTAGTGGATAGTTTATTTTTAATATCAGTTGAAAATGTTAGCTCTTTATTAGATTTTTGTTTGTTTGGTTTACTGACCTTTTGATCCTGAAACCTAATGTTCTTTTTATGGACAACTTGTGTAAGAGTTAGGTTTCTTCAGATATTTACATCATGTTGGAGAAACCAGTGTTTTCTTTTTATTTTCTGACTCGTTCTGAATCTGCAGGCAGAAGTGTTTTGTTTTCTGAAAGCTTTTATAATTAAAATTCTTAATAATGTACATGTACTGAGGGGGAAATGTTTGTTTATTTACTTTGTATATTTATTTTTGGAACGGCTGACTTAATTCATCAAGGCTCCAGAGAAGTCAATACAAACATGGAATGTAAAAAGGACATAAATATATGTATTTCCATTTTTGATTAGGGTAATTATAGTAGGCAAAGTTTTAATATCATCTAGCACAAATTAACATTTTGCAGAGCTGATTTTCTGTTTTCCACTGGTATTCCATAGGCTCAGGCACACTGAGAGTTCTGTTAACAGGAGTTTCAAAAACTATCGTTTAAAGCTACATTTTCTTATGCAGAATCAGAGCTCTGATGTGTTTTCTTTTCATCCTGTGCTGCCCTCTCTACGAGCCCAATTAAAATAATGTGGTTTGGGGAAAAGGTTAAGATTATGTCTTTAGATGTTCCTGGAAGAAAAGTGCAGATGCTAAGGGTTCCAAATATTTTTATTTACAGATGTTTTGTTTTTTCCTCGGAAATGAAGTACTCTACGGTAATACAATATAAAAGAAAAATATGTGATTTCTCTTTTCTCTGAAAATATACTAACTTTAAATTGTTGTTTTGTTGGGTTTTTCTGTTTTCAGGCAGCAAACTATATGTATTGTTGTATGCTGTGTATTTTAACAGAAAATAATTACAGAAAAATAGTTATTTCTGTTTGAAAACAGGAAGTATGTTTGTTTACATATCTGATCTTATCATCTAATTGGATTAGCTTTAAAGAAAAGTTCAAGAATTCATGTCTAGGGATGTAAATTTGTTTCTAAACCATCTTTAAACATGTTAATGAGATTGCAAATAATGCTAGATTATGTATGGCCAGTATGATTTGTTAATAGGAAGAGTGGTGTTTTGGCGAATAGCCAAAGTGCTTTTGAAGGTCGGCTGTTGACAATATTTGAAAGTGTTCAAATGCTGCTCTCTGGTTCTATAAAATAATACATTAAAAGAAAAGATTAATATCCAAAATAGTATCTCAGGGTCAGTTTAATGCTCTGACCTTGTAATTTAATTTTTGCAGTTTTATAAAGCTGCTGTTTAATTAATTTGGTTTGATTGAGAAAACAGATTAGATTGCTACAATAAGAGAGAATGTAGGTTACAGCCTTTTTTAAATTTTGGGTGGCCTACCTGTCTTTTTACATGGTGGGCCTATTTTTTGGTCCCCTTATTGTTGGTTTTCTATGCTGACAGCTTTATTGAACCCGACAATCTGAAGCTCTTCAACTTTGCTACCTGCAGGAATAAGGCACATGCTGCTAAAATATTTTCAGCTTGGCGCTGGCTGCAAGCCCCGAGTGGAAATGAAGCTTCAGGGACAAGTAGATGCTTTACATGCATGAGGACACGGTATCTTTGTGCTGCCTCTCTCTACAGCATCTCGAACAGAGCTCCCAAGAGACTGAGTAACAGCTTCATAAATCAAGGGTTGCAGGTTCAGCCTGTCCAGAAGCTGATTAGGAATTCAGTGTACGTTTTGGGGTTCTTCACTTCACAAGGAGCAAGAAAGCACAAAAATGTGGGGGAGGGCTTAAGGATGATAGAGTAGCTAAGATGACATGATGATGGGCAATTATGAAGAGGAATTGAAAAAAAGATCATTTATAATCTGCAGTAAGGAGGGACAACTAATAATGTAGAAATATTTCAGAAATGGTAATGGGTAGTTTGCAATGGCAGTTCTGTTGCCCTGATAACATGAATTGTAGTTAAGTGGATAAATTCACCAAAGGCATTAGAGAATTTATTTAGCCATGAGCAGTTGCAAGGATTTGTCGTGTAAACCAGCAGAATTATGGTTTGGTTTGATTTTGGTTTTGACTGCATTTTTAATTGGGAATTCCCTGTAGGAAGATGGGATTTGTTGGTGTGTGACCTTAGTACCTTCTCTCTCCTCAGTTTGTAATTCTTTCTGTAAGATAAATTGCACATGACATCATATCATTTAACAGACACAATTATTTTCCAGAGCAGTTTTAACTAGTTGAGGTTTTTTTCCTTATCCAAAAATTACAGGGAAAATAGAAAATACATATTCATAAGTTTGTCGCAGATCATCAATCTTACACTTTTGAGTAGAGGTTCAAATACCAGTTTTGTATATATTATTTTAAAAATGCGATTGTTTACAACCAAACTAACACCTACCTGCAAAGGATATTGGAGAGCTTCCACGAAAAGTTTCTATGATTTCCAAAGTTGCTTCTGCTGCATTTCTTCATGTATGTGGCTATTGCATGAAGTCTGTGCAGCACAGTGGGCTTTACCTGCCTGCTTCTTTTACCCTCCTCTGCACTTCTGTGGTTTATGCTGCACGTTCTCACTACTGGGCATTATTTCCTGTCTCCTAAACTACTCTAACAGTACCTGGCGTTCTCTGTCTTCCTGGAACATCTTTTTGTTTATTGATGCCTTAAATTTTGTATGTGTTTAATACACACATATTGCACTCTTTGTTAGAATAATTTCCACTCTCACAAAACTCTCCAGCAAAGCTCTTGGGGTGGTCTTGTAGAGTAATTTACAGCCTTTGCATCAGATATTTCACTAGGCCATTCCTGCATCAAGAAAAACTGCTAATGCAGAGTATTAATGAATAATATTCTTCTTCCTGGGGATACATAACAGGAGATGCCCTTTCCCATGAATTTCTAAAAGATGTAGTTGTGCTGTCAATGGTGTTGTTGGTGTTCTCTCCCAGGCCAATCATGCAAGGAAGGCATTCTGTCTCCTAGCAAAGACTTAAGTGGGATGAAATAAAACCAGAACCTGTTTGTCCTTCTGGGAGAGGGATGCACTACATGGGTACACAGAAAAGACAGTGCCTAAGTCATGGGCAAAACCATTATCAGAATATGCAAGTGCTCCCCGGATTATGGAAGGGCAGAGTGTAGAATGCCTCTCCAGGTGAGTGCCTCTCCAGGTGTGTGCCTCGGTGCAGAGGCGGGGGCAGCTCTGCCCGGCGGCTGCCCGGGGGAATAGCTGCGAGCACTGCGGGGTGGGCTTACACGGCGGTGATGGATGACTCCGTGCCTGGCGTGCCTCGGGTGATTGCGCAAGTGACAGGAGCATTGATCATCTTGATTCAGCGGCCCTTTGTTGTGTGGCATTCGCCGCAGCCTCGGCCGCCACCACTCCTGTGCTGCCCGTGCACAGATGCTTTTGTTCTGTGACGAGAGCGGCTGGCAGAGTGATTTCCTGGGCTCCCCCTCTCCCAGCCATGCCCCAAGTGAGGGTACCGACAGCCCAGCATGTGGTGGGAGGTGCTGCTTAAACGGATTTTGTCTCGGAGTTGTGATAGGTTCTGATGGTAGCTTGTCTGGCTGCAAAAATTCTGTGTCCCTCGTCACTACCTGTATCATCACTCACTGCCCGATTGTGTTTCTGCTGCCCTTCAGAAGGTTTGTCTTCTTCCAGGGCTTATGCTGAAATGGTGGTTTGTCTCAAGAAGAGGGTTCTTTGCATCCCTTCTTTCCTTTCTCACACAACAGTACAATATTGGTACTAAAGCATATTTTGCTTCATGACCATTTGATGAAATGCTTAGAACTTTTCCAGGGAAGAAATTTTCAGGCTCTCTGCCTGCCCCTTGAAGTTAGTGTTTTCCAGATGCTTGTAACATGAATTCTCAAAGCATGTTCAAAGTCCATTTTCAGTAGCTTTTTTAAGGGGAGTGTAGAAGAACCCAAAACCCGAGAGCTCAACAGAAGGCAGTTTCACGCTGATGAAAGGTGTATTGGTGGCAGGAGCTTCAGCCAACTGGATCTTTTAAAAGTGGAAGTAAACGAAAGTCTGGTAGTGAGATATGCATTGAGTAACATGGTTTAAGTGTGATGAAATTTATTTTAAGCCCTTAAGGAAATACTGTGGGTACCATAAGTTAATATACTCCTTGCAGAATTGTAAAAGAATGGCCTTAAATGAAGAGCCATCAGTGCTGCTGTTAATTATTCCTTCCACACAACTCCAAATAAAGAGGTGGTGAGGTTTTAATTTTGTAATTACCAGAAGACTAATAATTCTTTTGCCAAAGACCATGGTGATCTTTAAAGTATGTAATATAATTGCCTTATTCCTGTGTCATTAATTGTGCTCCAAACGTGGTCATCTGTCTTATGAGCAAATGTTACTCTGTTACCTCAGAGAAAACGTGCTATGAATAGTGAAAGGACGCAACCTAAAATTCACAGTTCTTTTGTTTGAATTTTTCTGGTTAATGTTGTAACAGAAGGAGGTTACAAAAGGGGGGACTGTGTATATTTGGTTAGTGTATTCAGCTATGCATTTCAGTTCGTGTCAAGGCCCAACACTCAGCCTAAGAGTTATGGATCTTTACATGAGTATAGGGCACAGAAATTGAGAGAGTGACTGTAAAACCCAGCAGGCTTAGCAGAGTAATTCAAAGAAACATGTAGCCCATGAAGCCACATTCAGCTCACTTAGTTTCTATTAGAATGAATAATTTGTGACTTGTAAGAAATGTTCTGGTTTTAATCTCTAGTAATAAATCTAAATAAGGAGCTCATTACTGTAGTGAGCTGCAAGAAAATGTCAAATTTTACATTCGAAGTATCGGAATACGGTTTGACAAGGTGGCTAGGGAAGAATTAAGTTTTCCACTGCTGAAATGTATCTTCCTTCCTTCCCTTGCTTCTGCTGCTTGTTTGAACACATTCAGACACTTCTGTGGTCTTACTTCAACTAATTCAAATAAAGCCCAGTGGAAAAACTGACAACTGTTTTGCACTGTGTTTTTGTATGTTTTTGCTTTCTGTTTAGCAAATTGCCACAGTTTACCTTCCAATTAAATGGATGCCAAAAAAGTCTGAGCATGAGAGAAAGGCAGAAGATTTTAAAATGAATAAGAATTACCCTTTCAGCAAGTCAGGGTGCTCATTTGGTTCAGCCACGGTGTAAAACCATGCCCTAAATTGGTGGTTTGGAGGCGGGAATCACTGCAGTTGCACTTCTGCATATTTTCAACATGGGGAAGCAAACAGAGCTGTGGAGATGTGCAGAGTATGCTTTCTGTCACACAGTGCTACTCCTGCCAGCTCCTGGAGTTTTCAGTTTGATTCCCACCCTGAATTTAAAGTCCAACATCTGCAGCATACATACATAAACAGGCCTTTAACACCCACAAAAAGGATTTGTATCCTTAATTGTCAGAGGATTGAGATTTAAAGGTTTTCTTCACCTGTCTGGCTAGGAGTAAATAAATGAACTTTCTGTACTTTTTGTCTATAGTCTGGGAATGATCTGTATGAGTCATTGTGCCTATTCTTTTCTTTAATGTATGGGATGCTCTTGGAAAGTTAACAGCAATTGATATTAAAAGTGAGTAACTGTGAGAGGTTATGAGGTAACCTTTAGTTTCTCATTTAAAGCTGCTGTGCATTTCAATGGTAAAATTAGTTTCTTATGGAAAAATAAATGTTTCTGATGAAAAGATTGAAATAGCTTGTTATGGATTCCCAAGGGAGCCAGCACTTAAATTAAGTATTCCTGGGAGCCAAGTTTCCTATGCAGTCCTTGCTGCCAGCAAGCAGTGACTGTTAGCTGAGGCCTGAGACTCAGCCAAAGGAGATAATAAGTCTCCTTTGAAGGAAAGCAGAATGAATTGCCATATCTGCTGGTTCAGTCAAAAGCATGGATTGGGTGTCAACAATCAGAAACCTCCAGTGCCCGGATGTTGGCAGGGCAAATACTGTCCTGGCATCTTTCTTTAGCATAAGATGGAAAGTACAGATTACATCCAATTAGCTCATGATCTGTTAAACTTAGGGGCAAATATTTTTCCTATTACCTTCTCTTCTAGACTTCACAACAACATAAAATTTTGACAACCAGTGCGAAGTATTTTCTTCATGGCATGGAAAATGTTCAGGCTTAACATATTCATGTGTAGTTGTCTGCTGGACTTTGTGTTCAGCAGTGGTAGCAGTGAGTTCCTGTGTTCAATGACATCTGAGAATGTGTGGAAAGAAAAATGAACAGGAAAACTCCCTCTGTTGGGGGGGTGGGGAGGGTGAGAAAAAAGTATTTGTTACATTCCAAAATCAGTCATAATAATGGAAGTTCACATAAAATAATTGCTAGAGTCAGAATGGACAAACATCTAGTTATTCATCCCTATCTATACTAACAAAAATATGATATCCTGTTAGAGAAATCACTGTTCATCCTGGTTTATTTTGGCGATAGCGCACCTTGGTATTTTTCACATTAAAAAGAACATATCAGTACTTTATAGCTAGCATATCTCCAGTTCCAGGTTCACAGTTCATGTGCTTCTGTGACTTTGAGCTCTTCCTTTCCTGAGTTTACCAGCAGACAGCTGCACTAGAACAGATATGTTTACATGTGGGGAGTAAATGGCAACTTGCAGCTCAGAGTTTCCATTTCCTTTTACATTGTTCAGGAATTCAGGCTCACAGTTCGTCCTCAAGCTTCATCTCATGTGTGTGCATCTGACTTGGCCCTTTATAGTACAACTGCTTTATTTTGACATTGATTTGTTGATACAAAGGACTGACTAGGGAAAAGATACTTTCATTAGAAATTACCCTCAGTACGCATCAAGTTCAATTGTGGGTGAAATAGCTTTTTGAAAAATATTCTAAACATCACTTTCTGTAGGGCTTTTGAGCACTATATCAATGTAAGAGTAATGTGGAACCACTTTATACAGCTTTAGCAAGATAGATGTACTTTTGGATGGAGAAAAATTAGATTTTATATTAAGAATGATGGTGAAATCTGATTAGCTGCTTAACACACGACACTGTCTATTTAAGCTATTGTCACATGTAGGTTGTTCCCAGATGTCCTTGGTAAGGCAGTAATTACATGAAGAAGGTTATGATAATTATAAACAAGAAACAAAACCATGAGAGTGATTTGTTCATTTGCCTGAACACTGAAGTAGAATTAAAGACTGCAGTGAAGAGAGTTTATTCTGACTTTGCACCGCCCGACAGACTTCTCTCTATTGCCTAATTTCACCCCTATGGGCTTCTCCTTCCGCATTTTCCTGTAACCTAATTTTGATATTTTGGGTTCTTGCTCTGAAAGAAAACTGTGGTTTATTGATGATTTTGGTAGCAGGAGTGGGTGAAGTAGATGTCACATAAATGATCTCTAGAAAGACCTGTAGCAATTGTGTGTTGTGTTTTGCCTAAGGGCTTTTTGACCCAAGATCCCGCAGTTACCCAGATGTGTTAGAATGAGCTGCTTTTGGTCACACTCATGTGAGTATTTTATGAGTACAAATTATTTGACCTTATTTGACCATTTTGATGCAGTTTATTTCTGATATATGTGTAAATTAATTGCTGGGTTTGACCTATAGCCCACTCTTAACAGTAATACAATGGTAGTGCACTGCTGATACATGAAATTTTAATTTTTAATTCTCATTTCAATGTTCTTTATGATGCTTAGGCTCTAAAACTGAAGCACAAAATCAAACAACAGGTTTGAACTTTAGGTTTTGCACTTTATGTGACCACACAGTGAGAATCTGGACAACTGTACTGACTGAAAATTGCACCCAGAAGATAATCTTTTAGCACTTGTCCAGCTCATCCTTGAGTCTTGTCAGTGCAAGGAGGGGATTCAGAAGGCAAAACGAGGCCTGGGACTGTAATAACACTGATTTAGTATATGTTTGCCATGGAGTTGTGTTCTCAGCCTGGAAGGGCAAATACCTGTGTGTTTTCTGTGAGCTTGCTGAAGGCAAATCATTTACTTCTTTACTTTCATTAAAACTGCATTGGAACTGTGTTTGTGTCCTGGAAATCAAAGCAAGCAATGAACACCATGCTGGTACCTATTACAAGCCCCCTCCCTGCTTCCAGGGCAGCAGGCCGGGTAGCCGTGATTCATGGAGCTGGGAAATGGTCGCTTGGCAGGGCATGGATAAACAGGCATTGCAGGGGGGAGCTGAAGCTGGGCAAAAATGTATGGGCAGGTAGTAGTGCTTGTGTAACAAACTTTTCTTCAGCTGAAGTATAGCAAACCACAGCTACTTGTTGCCCAAAATTTATGTGAGTTCACCTGTAATTCTCTTCTGTTGACAAACTATGTATGAGAAATTATTATTAAGATGAACGGACCTGCGTAGTACTTTAATTTTTTGTTGTTACGTGTAAAGTGATTAGCTCACCATGTACTACTTTCAATTTCTGTTGTTACATTTAAAGTGATTAGCTGGTTTATCTCATGATCATTAAATGTAGAGTAGTTTGAAGCTTCCCATTCGTAGTCTGTGTTTTACATTGTCGCTTTCATTTGAAAGCAGGAAACAATCTGAAAGTAATTGTATTAAGTATTTCAGCACAAAGATTTTAAAATATAATAGCTTGGCATGTTATTCTATCTTCTTAATATTCCTTGGAGGAAATAAAATGGAGTTGCAACTTTCATCCAGGCAGCTTTTCTACTACATCCTGTTTCCTTCCGCACACTGGAGAAAGCACTGACGTTTGTCTCCCTTTCCTCCACTTCCAGTGAAAAAATCCCAGTCTCCATGTTGTAGCACTCGCTCTGGTGAACTCTGACACAGTATTTGGGTTGTTTAGGCAAATGTGAATTTTGCCCTCCGTATCAAAGGGAAGATTGCAAAGAATAGAGGAATATGCACAGCCCTGGCTGCCTGGACTGCCCGAAGGGTGGCTTGCTGTGCGAGCAGCTGCTGTGGAAGGCTGACATCTCTGCTTTTCTCCCACTGAAAGGCAGACTTGCAATTCCCCCTTTCTCAGAGGGAAACTGACCCCTGAAAAGGCTTGGCATGAAATGGATTAACTCCCTGGAAACTTTGTTTGGAAATGTTAGGAGACTGCTATGTATATGTGCTGGCAATCTCTGTAAGAGACAAATTATTTTCCCACCCTCTCAAGCACTTGGTAGTTTATCTGTTGTTTATGTTAAAGATTGATCGTGGTTATATATTCCTAATTCAGGGTTCCCATTAATCACCCTATGCCACATAAGAGACTGGAGAAGAAGAATGAGGGTTACTGGAAAGCAGAAATGTGATCCCTGGCTCTGCTTTTAATGTGACTTATCCTGGCATTAGCTTTGCTCCTATGAATTACTGAGTTTGTGTAAACATCTGTTTTTTTTTTTTCCCCCCATGTTTGGTGTGTCTGTTTTTCTCAGGGCTATTTAGAAAAAGATGATATAGTTATTACAATGATTGAGGAGAACGTTAATCATGACACTTGCCATGTTACTATTTCAAGAGGTCCCTGCTCCCCCCAGCAGGCCCACCCCCTTGTTTGCTACTACTTGCTTCCTCTCCCAGCCCCAGCAGCCATTTCCTCCCTCAGAGCAGATCCAGGCAATTGTTTCAGCCTGTGCAAAACGAAGAAGAGGTGGAAAAGGACCAGTGGGGTTAGGACAAATGCTCAAAGGCTGGGACTTCCTAAAGTGCATTAGCTGCCAACAGTGAGATGCTTTCTGCCACAGCAACAGAGCAGATCTGTATGTCCTTCTCCTTGACCCTGCTGAAGGTTGCCAATCCTGAAATGTTCAATCAGCCATTTGTGTCCCTTCCCCTCCTTGGTATGTGAGACAAAACTCCTGGTAAGAGGGAAAGAGAAGGGAATTTATGAGTTTTTACAAGTTGATCTGGGCTATGAGAACACATTACCAGCCCTGCTTGGAGTCAGGTCCAGAAGCCTCTGGAGCAAGCTGTTTTCCTGCCCTGACCCATCTGCCTGAAAGTCCCTTCACATCTTTGAGAGGTGTGCATTGAGCCCAGCTCTTTACTGGGTTCTGGTGGAAATCGTTGCATCGGTAAATTTTCAACCAACAGGAGATTTAATCCCTTAAATTTTTATTTGCTGTGTGCTTGTCTTTGTCTAATGTAAAGAAATTATTTGGATTTTAAAAGAAACAATCAAAATAATTTCTATTTGGCAAATCAGAACAAATTCGCTCTGAAGAGACTGGAATCATTTAATACAGATTATCTTCTCTTTATTTGTAGTTCCACTAAACATACTTTACCAGGTGTATCCTAATTCTGCACAGATTTTTCTCTTGAGTCATGTTACATTCATGTCTGCTTTCTTTGATGCCAAATCCCATTATTAAATTCATTATTTAACAGCATATTCAACACTGAGATGTGACTGTAACTGCTGATTTGTGTTTATAACTAAACATCTTCTCTACAAAAGCAAGAGATCACCAGAAGTTCTGCAAACCTAGGAGAATTTAGGTCCATTTATTGTGATGAAAGTGCATCTTTAGTGAAATGAAAGGAGGAGGAATAATATGGGAAAGTCTTAGATGTGAGAATTTGCAATCATTTTACACATAATTGCATCGAAACAGTGATTTTAGAGGACTATGTATTTTTTAAATATTTTGATTCAAACTAATTTAGATTGCTTGTTTTTTCCCCCCATGTAACTACCTTTGATGTCATATTGTACATATAAGAATAAGAAAATTTATTTCTGAGTTGGGAATAGGTTTTTAATCAGACTCAGTAATGTAAATAGACCTCTATTTGAAAGTTCATTCAAAACTGAGTACTGGTATGTATTTAAGTGCACTGTATGCTGAAGTAGAAATATCCCCCAGTGTTTAAACCAAAAAGCATGTTTAATGTGTGGTTTTGTTTTGTTTTTTTAATGTTTAACAGTAACTGAAGCTGGCTTTGGTGCTGACATTGGGATGGAGAAATTCTTCAACATCAAATGCAGAGCATCTGGCTTGGTTCCCAGTGTGGTTGTACTTGTTGCTACAGTGAGGGCTTTGAAGATGCATGGAGGTGGGCCAAATGTAAGTTTTTGCACCTTTCTTGGAAAAATTAAATTGTTGCTAATATTTGAAATAAGTAAAATACCTTAATTTAAGAAATATTTGGGGTAGTCCATGGGGCAGTATTTAGAGGTATCCCTTCTGAGATACCTCATTGTATAGATGTTATCACTAAAGTTAATGCTATCTCTAGAATTAAGCCACAAATGGAAGATGAGGGACAAAAGAGCTCTGAAGAAGTACTATATCTTGCAGAGGAAGGGAAGGTTGTTTCATTAAAAAGAAAGCTGTAAGGTAGATATTCTTTTCCCCACCTTTTGAAATAGTATTTGTAAGTGCACTGAAGTTGTCACAGGCTGGGAAATTTGACAACCCAGGAGGAATGAGATGAGTTCGAGTTGCAGTATGTGAGTGGAAGTAGAGAACATTGTTAGTGAAGGTTATGAGATTTCTTTCACTCCAGTACTGGCTACCCCTTATGTCCTTTTATTTTGCTCAGATTAATTCCCTCAGAGATGCTGAAGCAACTGATGAAACTTTGCAAGTGTTTTTCTGGTGTACCAAGAGTCACCAGTGTCTCATTTTTTGCTGTCTAAGCCACAAAGAGATTTCACTGATTACTGATTGTAGAAATGCTTTCTGAACGTGCATTCAGATCAGACTGTGCTAGCCAAGCAGACAGTTAACCCCTAGGAACACTTTCATCTGCCCAGCAGCATGCTGGAGAGTGATGCTGCCAGGGAAACAGTCTCACTGGGGGAAAATACCAGAGCTGTTTCCACAGCCACAAGATTTCAGAATGCATGGTTTCCCTTACAGCTAATCTTCTCTAAGAGTTGAAGCTGGGCTACCCTTTTTTAGTCTTTCAGGTTGATATAATGATATAATTTTCTATCATTTTAGTACACTTCTGATGCATGTTTTCTTTATTTTGAATTATATTTCTCCATCCCTATCAAGGCAAGTATATTTTCACATGTGTTATCACTCAATCTAGCAAAAATAGGACTTAAATATGTCTTAGTAACTGTCTCTAATTCTGTCTCACTTGTGTCCTTAGAAGTTTAAAAGGTTTCATTTGTTTACAAATGTGATGCATTCATCACTGAGGCATGTAGAGTACCAGATACTTTTACTGGGAGGTTAACTATAAAAAGGACTAATGCTAGAGACAAAAGTGAGTAAGTCTGGTGCCTGGGATTGATGTTATGTGGTCCTTGGAGACTCAGTACAGTATCCCAGTACCCCTGTGATGCACTTTGCATGTATACCTTTGTACTTTCCAACAAATTACTTGCATGCAGTTCCTTGCCATGGGCAGTAATTAAAGAACATCAAACATCATGTTCTTCTGTGTTGCTGTTATTTCTTCAGCTGCTGGAAATTGCTGCCTATTGTCTTTGCACTGCTGGTGTGCTGTAACAACGTGTAGAATGAGATCCAGCTGCCTTCCCTAGCAGTCTTTTGCAGCTAATTGCTGAGGCACTACCTGTGTCTCACTACCCAAATACGACAGGACGTGTTGCTTTTGTTTGTGTGCTGGTGCAGCTTGGAATAAAACACAAACTGCAGTCAGGCTGTGATGCTGTGTGCACTGCTATGGGTTAACTGGCAGCACAGAAAGCAAGCAAAATTGCACTTCAGGCCCTTGAGGGTTATGATAAGTATCAATCTGTGATGACTTTGCTTGTTTATTATCACCTGATCCCAGGTAACTGCTGGTGCCCCCTTGAAGAAAGAATACACGGAAGAGGTAAGAGGAACTGATATAAAACTTTAAAGAGGCTTTTGTTTAAAGGAACAAAATAATATGGTGTACAGAGAATTGGAACTTCTCCTTGCTCTGGCTGGACATTGTGCAGCCTCAGGTTTGACAATAGCATGCTCTAATTCAGTGAACATCTCTAATGGGCATTGCCAACGACTAAAACCACCTCATCCTCCCTCAGCCCCTTTGTGTTACCCCTCTTAGGTGTATGATGTGTGTGACTGCATGATGGATTGTAATAAGGAACTGAAATAGCTGAAAAATAACCTTTTTTCAAGAGTTTTTCCAGGGCCATTAAGTTTTCAGACTGATCAATGTACAGGCATTTATAGAAGCATAAGAGCAGCGTGGTGTAGGGGTCAAGGACACTCCCTGAAATTAATGATAGCATAACCTGTTCATTAAAAAACAAGTTTAATATGTTTATGCTTTGCATTTGGGGTGGGATGTCACTGTTCAAACAAAGAGTGAATTCTGCTGCTTTGTTTTCTTTGTCACTTCACTCCAGACAAGTTCTGGTCTTTTGCTTGTGTGAAGCTAAGGATATGTGTTTTGTTACAACTAAGACAGGGTCTACAAAGTGTGAGGTAGAAGAGTAAATAAGGGGTAGTCTATGTATGTGTATATATGAATTCTGCATCTAACACATCTGTATGTCAAACCCCACCCCACTACTGCAGTCTGTTTATAAACTTTGCAAACAGCAGACTAACATCCCTTTCACAATCATGACAAGCAACCAGTCATCAGCTGCACAATATTCCTGTGTCTCAGAAGAGAGTAATGGGTTCATGTACAAATTTTGGGCCCTGCTTAGTTACTTAATAATGTCTGATGCTTATTAATTGGAATGAGAATTAATAAGTTCCAGAATGCTTTCATCTGGAAGAATTTTGCTTGCCTGCAACTGTCATGATCATGAACATGTTTATGTTCACTTTAATTCATGGACAGTTCTTTGGCTGGAGAAGACTATGTATCTTACCATTTCCATTATTTTTTTTTTTAATTGCACAGAACCTCCAGCTGGTAGCTGATGGCTGCTGTAACCTACAGAAACAGATTCAAATTACTCAGCTCTTTGGAGTTCCTGTTGTGGTTGCTCTAAACGTCTTCAAGTAAGTCTGTTCTTTCGCTACTCTTGTTCAAATTCCTCACTTTTCTTGGCTTTTAAATTTTTTAAATTACTCAATTTGGCATGAACAAAGAAGCTATTAAAGAATTTCCTTTTATCATCATGAATATAAAGATATTCAAGTTCTTAGCTTGTTCTTAAGGTTCTAAAACCAACCAAAAAAAATGTATATACTATTACGGAGTTGGTAATTTTCCATGCTAATCAGCTATATCAATTACAAAATTTTCCTGAAACTTGTAAATACATAAGCTGTATATAAATGCATTATGTATATGGCACAATTTCTATGTATACCTGCTTTACCACTGCTGATGGTAAAATAAGGCTAAGTTTGTAAGGTTGTAACAGAGAACTAATTAAACAAAATAATGAGGCAGGACTGTTTGGTTGGCAGAACTGACTCTCCAGCTGAGGTTGATCTGGTGTGTAAGATTGCAAAGGAGTCTGGAGCATTTGATGCTGTACCCTGCAATCACTGGTCGGCTGGTGGTAAAGGAGCAGTGAAATTAGCCCAAGCTGTGGAAAAGGCAGCCAACCAAAAAAACAGTTTCAAGTATCTCTACAGCTTGGAGGTAAGATTTCTTTTTTCTTTTCTTTTTTTTTTTTTTTAATGAAAGCGTTCTGCATCAGAGTTGGATTTAAAACAAGAAGAACACTGAGAACATTGAAACAAAGTTATCTAAAATACTTGGAAAGGAACTTGCCTTGGTTTAAAATCATAAAAGCTGGAGAGAACAAGCAACCTGTGGCTTGTCTAATCAGGGAGCAAGATACTGGTAATGATCGTTACTTAGTGTATTGAATGATACATCTGATACTTTCATGTTTAACATTAAAGTAGGTATGCAGATGGAACACTCACTGATTGTTTTGGGTGACTTCTCCAAAGATCTCACAGTCATAGTGTTCATCCTGTCAGTTGGATAAAAGGAGATGTAGTTGCTGTCTCACAGGCACAGGTATTGCACCAGGTTGTGACTTCCTGAAGCATTCACTGTCTGTATGAGAAGGATGTGATAGGTGGCATGCCCATGCTCAACCCACACATCTGCCCAGCCCAGCCAGGTCAACACAGAGAGGAAGCACTGCCCTTACCTGCACCCACCTACACAGTGCAGCTCTCAGGTGAGCGCAAAGAGCACAGGTGACCCAGTCCTGTTCCTTCTCTCCTGATGATCAGATTGGAGTCTGCCAGTACAGTGTGGTACAGACAATACATGGGCCTTTGCTGCTGCTGCTGGCCCCAGATCTTCAGTCTATTCAGGAGCAGCCCCCAGGGCTTCTGTCCTGCTCCAGCTGATGGCACCAGAGTCCACAAGCCCCTGAGGTTTGCAGCTCACTACAGCTGCTGGGCACAGCCCTTTCCCCACATTCTCTGTCCTCATATGTACAGAGCAGAGAGCACACCCACACAAAAAGCAGTCAGAAACCAGATTTAGTAAGAATAGAGAGGTCCTCAAGCACATAGCTCAGTTAGTCAGACTACTGTCCAGACACCTTTACACACAACTGACCTCTTCTTCCCCTGTTCTCTCATTTTCTTCCCACACTTGTTCCTTTTCAATCCATCTTGATTACTCCCTTTTCCCATCTTTGCTCCTTCCACTAAACAATCTTTACACATTCCCACTATCCTCTTTGAAAATCCCATCATAAGATTCACAGAGTCCAAAAATCTGCTTTTTCAAACATCCCATAGAGTCCTGTGCTACTGTAGGCAGTCACTTCCTTTCATTTGCAAAGTTTTTTGATCAAAGAGTTTCCCTATTGACCAGTCTTGGTGCATTTCACACCAAGGACAACGGTCTCATCTTCCCCTTGGATTGTCATAGGAAACAGGCTCAGTGTGCTCTAATTTTCACTGATTAGGTTTTTCCAGTGATTACATTACAGAGGGTTCCTCCACCTATCATTGTTCCTCTGATCCTTGCTGGGGCTTTGGGGCTAATTTGCTTAGCCCTTAGATAACCTAACAAAGGATAGTATGGTCCAAGTTTCAATCCTATGGCTGCCAGAGTTAGGGACTCTTTTTCATGCCTTGGAGACTGTTATTGCAGTGTCTGCAAGGTAACATCACAGCATTGTGAGCTGTCAAGAGGAACTTGGACCCCTGGGAGCACTGGAGGTGCTGGGGCACCACTGTGCTGGCAGAACATTTGGAGGGGCATATTGGCAAGAAGGTTATACAAATGATTTCTTAGGGCCTTCCTGGCTATCCAAATGTGGGTGGATTTAAATCTGAACAGCCAAACCTACTTCTCTGGCTCCAAGGGAGTCCTTGTCAAGTTTCAGATTTTGTGCCCGTGCTACTTAAGTTTCTTTAGAAAATGTTCAAATGCTATTTTTTTATAACAGAACCTCAGCTTCATTCTTTTAAATGGCTGGAAGTTCCTGTTTTGATTCTTCTCTCCAGAAAAAAGTTCAGCCTGAGGTAGATATGCCCTATGGTTGTCTTTCATTCTCTCTTCTCCTTGATATGCACCCTGTATCTGTTGCACCCATTTTATTTTTTCTTTCCACCTCCCCTGCTGTTTTACAGAATGTAAATAATCCAGCCAAGCCATATCAGTACTAACCCCTGCCCTGGCAGAATAGATGGAAATATGTTGAGAATATTAGTGCTGCAGCATTTATTCAAGGCATTTTGCCCATGCAACAATTTTACAGCTGAAACATGGACAATGTATAAACCTTTCTAAGTTTGTCTCTACTGAGATGCTCTGAAAATTGAGGCTATCATCTTATGTGGCTTGTGTAATAGAATGAGGGAAAAAAATTCTTTTGAGAAATGCATGTTACAGTTTCCTCACTGGACACTTGTGTTAGAGGGTTCGTGCATTGACCTTTGACAAGGCTCATGCTTAAGCTCTGGTGTTACTATACACTGTGTAGCTCACAATCTGGTGGTACGAGTGAGTAAAAAGGATTGGGAGGGGTGGACCCTGCCTATAAAGAAAATCAGACTGCTTTCCACCTTAATGTCTTTCCCAGACACACCATTTCATGCTGTGTTGCATAAGCAGCATGATCTTGAGCACAAAGGGAGTGAATCACATCTTTACATCAACTTAATATCCCATAACTTCACACAAGTATTGTAAGCCTCAAAAATACGTTGAAGGGATTTTATAAAAACATATAAAGATTTTTAAATACTGTAAAAAAGTACATTCAGGCCAACAACAACAGTGAAGTGTAAAGTTCAGGCTTCTGTTTCATCCTTACTATGCAAAGGATGGGGACTGAAGCAGCTGGAAGTAGGAGAACGAAATGGCAATGCTGCCACTTTTACAGTATGTAGGTCAATTGGTTAGTAGGCTCACAGAGAAGTGAAGGAAAGCCACCTCTCCCAAATAAGCCTGCCCTGATTTTTTTGTTGCTGTTGTAGCAATTTTGAGGTGTGTTTTTTTCTGTTCAAATGGGTAAAATTAAGAAATTTAAGGAAGATAAGAAGCAGTAAAATGGGATTCAGACAGATTATTTCCCCCTTATTGTCCCTAAAGGGGACGTAAGTGAAAGGACATCATTCTATCCATTATCTGATTGTCAGATTTGTCCAGTTACTCAAATAATATTAAGTCCTGGTTGCCTCAAGTTTCACAGGATTTACTGTGGTTGGGGTTTTTTTCTGTTTTCTCTCCCTTTTGGAAGGTCAAAGAGGGGAAATACTCTGCTGAAAACCACCACCACTTCATTCATGTACCTGTCTGTCTTCATGAGATTGCTCTACAGTTCCCTTTACTCCACGTCTCCATGTAATCCTTTGATATCTATGCACCTTGTTTTCCAGTTGGAAAACTTCATCAGAATTTGCTTCCAGAACTGGCTATAATTAGAAAAATTTCCAACATCTCAGACCACTGTAGCTGTAACAGGTTCATTTGATGTTTTGATCTTTTGTTAGAAAGCAACACCCAGTGTATTAAAAAAAAAAAAGCTTCAAACCCTTATATGTAAAACTGGTTTATATCCTTTCTTTCTAGTTAGAACAAATAACTTTGCAGTTTGCAAATATATATTTATAACTTTGAACTTTGCAGTAAACTATCTTATTAGTGTGCAGTCAAACATGTACTTAGAGGATAGCCCATGTTAAGTGGGCTCTCTTTGTTTCATTTTTTTTTTCCAAATGCATTCATCTTTGTGGTGCTTTATGTAATTTCCAAATATATCTTTGAAAACAAAAGCTTCCTTGAAGGATGTTTACAAATGTGTATAGTGTGAGAAGAACACTAGAAGAAAGTATTTTCTAGATTTGTCAAATGCTGGTTAAAAGTTGAGAATCAGCTGGTTTTTTCTGAAGTATCTTTATACAGTTATACCATCTTGTCCAGTGAAACCTGAGCATGTGCCAAATGAGCAGTTTTAGACATTGGACACAACACAGTTGTGTGAGTTCAGGACTCAGGCTCTGCTCCTGTTCAGTATCATAGCAAGCCAGTCCAGTTAAAAGACTGTGCTAATTTTATTCCTTGAAGCATCTAATTTGGTCTCTTTAAACTTCCTTGGGTGTCATTCCATGACATACTCTTCTATACTCCCTTTTTTAGATGGCTTTTTGGGTTCTCTTTATTTGTTTCTCTAAATACTTTTTTTTATCCTAGTGGCTGCTGCTTGTAGTTTGACATTTTTTTAATCTTGATTATAGCAAGGATTTGTTTGACATTTGGTATGAGATGAACAAATATTTTTGGGGGCTTCAAATAAGAACAGAATACCTCATATATGGTTTTGGGAGTGCATATGTTTGGCAGTCATTTCATGGATCAAATACAAGACATGACCTATGACAAGTAAATACTGCACCATCTCCACTGTAAAAGTGTAAGAAAAGGACAGGAACAGATAGAGTACCTGAAATTGTTAGGTATAGTATTAGGGATTACAGTATTAAGGATCGCACTGGTTGAGGGGGTGGTTCAGGAGTAAGGATGGGTTTTCATATCTTGGACTTCAGAGTTTATAATAGCTTAAAATATTATTGGCAGTAATTGAAGTAAATACTATGGTATTGTGTGGTTTTAGTATGGATTTTTGCCCCCTCTGCACAATAACCTCTATTAAGTTACTGTTGAGTTAGTTTCTTGCAGAGTGTTTCTCTTCAGTGTTTGAAGGATGGGTTTGTTTAAAAGGCCTCCTGAACTCTTTGTGAAATCATCTGTAGTGGTTTATTTTAATATATATTCTTCCTACATATGGAAAATATCAAAATATCAATCCTCTTATCACTGTTGACTTCCCTTCTGGGTTCAGTTTTCTTGAAGTATGGGTCTTTAAGTTGCAGCAGAAAGCTATTACTCAAAATAAAGTTGACTGAACCATTAAAAGTAAGTTTAGATGACTAGGGGGAGGAAAGGAGAGGATGGAAACGCATCCCATTCCCAAATTTCTCTGGCTTCAGCGCCTGTTCTTGATCAGGAGAAGGGGGGAAGCTATATTCCTCACTAAAGCATGCCTGGTGAGTGACCTGCCTTCACTGTCCTGGTCTCCTCTCTTCTGCTGTGGTGAACTCTCCCCTGACTTAGAGCAGCCCTCCTCAGCCTGGGACAGGAAGCATGGGTCTGAAGAAGGCAGGCATTGGGTTTTTAAGAGATACTTTGCCCCTTCCTGCAAGCAGCTGGAGTGCAGTGGGCACTCAGGAGATAGAAGAAAGGAGAAGGACAGGCATCTGGCATGAGGCAGGATCAGCATATCTGGCTGGTCAGTGAGTTAGCACTGTCCCCTTAAAAGAATGGCATGGTAACCTGACAAATATTATTGAAGAGCCTCAAATCACCAGATTTATGCTGCACTGGAAAACTAAATTGAAGATTTTAAAGGTCACAAATGGGAGGGAAGAGAAGGGGTTGTTCCAGCCTTCCAAACTTGTCAGATGACAACTTCTTTTGACAATGCTATCTATGCCTTTAGGTAATATCATGACAAATGAAAATATTTCCAGGTTATACAGTGAAAGTTGATTGCACAAATATTTTGGCAGAGTGCAGTGCATTGCCTGGCCAGCCTGCAGAACAAAGGAGAGCTTTCTCAGCTTGAGACCATCCACTGGGAGCGAGGTTGAGTAGCAGCCCTTCTCAGAGAGACATTCAAGCAGTTAGCAGCCTCAGCCCTGGTATTTTTCTTCCCCTGATGGGAGCATAATAATAGTTTGGACAAATCTGGAGCATCTGAGTCCAGAGTTTTGTCTGCCCCTGCCTCTGTTTTGCTGTGGCAGTATGGTGTGGGCTGTCACTTATTCCCTCCAGTCTTTGCTTCAGCTGTCACGGACAAGGGGTCACTCAGAGGGGTCTAAGGGTAGCATCAAAACAGAGAAAAGTCTGCCAGCAGCAGTTCTCTGTGCATTATTTTCTCTTCCATCCATGGTCTCCCAAAGCAAGAATGAGCTGTGAGTAATGGACAAGGAAGAGCCCCATCAGTGGAGGAGAAGGCTCCTTGGCACGTGTAGTGCAAGAGAAGGAGCAGCTCAAGGAGGAAGGCACAGTCAAGAAGGGCTCATGGGGCCTGTGTTTGAGGATACCAACCTCCAGGGGACTATCCCAAGGCAGAGTGTTTCTTATGGTTTGTAAACAGAAGTATTTTCTGTTTCCTCTACTAATACCATGGAGTTGCTAAGCTGTGAAACCCATCCATTGTGTATCTGCTGTCAGACCAGCCCAGCACACCTCTGCTCATTTGTCTAGGAAGCAAATAGCTTCTGTGTTGTTCTCTATACAGCATGGAGTTCTGTCATGTGTGGACCTAATGGAAAGTCCTTAGGTATTGCTGGGGTGGGAATAAATAAAATGGTCCTTACTGAAATTTTTCCTGGTAATTGATGGCGATCATTTCTTATCCTGAAATGCAGGCTGTGCTGCCCTGCACCGTATGCTGGGCTCTAAACTATTTCCCCCTTCCCCTCTACTGCCAGTCAGGCATCTAGCAGTCAAGCCACATTAAAGAGGAATTCCATAGGTCTATACCACCCACTCCTCCCACTCCCATCAAAGAGATTTCTGTGGAGTCTGGACACTTGTCCAGTGAAACCACTGAATTGGGTGTTCTAGGATTGGAAGCTGTCTTTGTTTGTGGATGTAGGCTCTTGATGGCGCTGTACTTTTATGTTTATTATTTCATTATTTCCCTATTCTTTGCATAGAACAATTTTCCTACGCACAGCTGGGATTTCAAAGTTGGGGAAATGGAAAATAAATCTCTAAGGCCACAGGCTTAGGTGTTGATTCACAAACTGTTTAGCTTGACTGAAAATGCTTTTCCACTAATTAAAAAAACCAACTCTTGTCCTATGCCAGCAAAGGAAGAGGAGTGCTAAAGACTTGGAAATCCTTTTGTCAGCCACAGATCTTCTGGAACCAGAATATACAGATACTTTAATAAATGCGTTTTTATTTTATCCAAGGGAAAAGCTAGAAGTAGGAGTTCGAATGTGCAGAGTCAGCTATTGTTTTAGCACTGCACTCTGTCACCCCACACAGCACCTTCAGCCATACTCCCATCATGTTTTCATTTGGCAGCCTTCCCAAGAAGAGGAATGAGTGATGTCTGCATGCTGTTTCACTTAGCCAACCAGCGATTCTTCTTTATTGCTTTCAGTGAATGTGTAAGTTTAAAAAAAGTGCCACTGCCTTGCATTTCAAATTATATTAAGAATTTCTGCTAAAACACAAACAGCTTAGTAACTGTAAGCCCAGAGGTTCTCACCTTATAATTAAACTGGTGATGTCATAATTAAAAATAGGCATTGAGACTAAAGTGAATGTTTAAGGTACCTGAAGTATTAAATGTATAAGTTACAAGTAAATAGTGCTTTTGTATATTCTTATACATTAATATGTTAAATGCATGTTTTTTCAACAGAATCATAGTTTTGTTGGAGAATAAAGTAGTTTTAAGTATTTATGTTGTATAACTGTGAAGGGATCCTGTCAGACAGTGCTGCACTGATGGGCATTCACTTATGGTACTCAATTTAAACTAGATAATACCAAGGCTTCTCTTGGAAGTGGGACTTAGCTGCAAGTTAATGGAATGTAGTATCCACTAGGCTTGTCTCTGGCTTTGAAGAGATGTATTCTGTTGGTGAGGAATCAGGAGGATGTTTAAAAGCAGAAGAAATTAAGGAGGAAGGGAACACGAGTTGTTTTCAGCAGTCTCAGGGATCGGCTGTGGGAAGTTAAAAAGATTAACTGCTTTCTTCAGTAGGTGAAGAGCTTAAAAAGTCAGGTGTCCAAATTAGGATGCTAAAGATGGAAATCTTGAGCATAGTCTCAGACCAGATGCCTGGTAATATGCATGCATTGTTTCAGTTAATACTGACTTTTGGCAGTGAGACTGATTTCAGGAATCCCAGCCAAGGTGTGTGTCCCTGCCCCAACTCGCTTTCTCTGCTGGTACATTTCAGTGCTCAGATTTGAACAGTTTGAGCAATTCTTCCTGCTTCACACAGGTTTTGCCTTTAAGATAAGGTGGATGTGTGAACTGATATGGGTTGCAGTAGGGTTTCTTCCTTGGGATATGTTTTAGCCTGGATGACTGTCTCTGGTATGTGCAGCTGCACAAACAGCGGTGCTACCTCAGTTGCACTGGCACACAGGTGAGTGTGAGCAGCAGAGGAAACAAGGATGAAAAGAAGATCTATTGTAGCTGGTCTGCTGTCCATGGAAATCCTTATCGAGCCCTACATGAAAAACTGATAATCTGAAGTCAGCTATTAGAAGTGAAGGAAGAGATGAAGAGTGAAGGAAATGTGAGAAAAGGTTAGCAGAAATTAAGCACTATTAAATTATGTTTTAGTGAAAGCATTGCTGTCAGTAGTAAGGAAAAAAGAAGATTTTGTAATAAACAGCACCAGTTGGCACTAATATCATGTCTTGCAAGTGAGATGGACTGGAAGTGGCAGTATGGTTGGATGATAACACTGGTATGATTCAGTTTAGATAATCAATACAATCCTGGGAATGACAGGCTGTCACCTTTATCAGTGCTGATTTCATGGTTTAATCATTCTCTATCAAGTAATGAAATGTACAGCTACATAGATACTGTTTTTGTGAAAGCAGTTTGTGCTTTAGCACTCGTTAAGCTTTAGCCTATGAGATAATCCTGTTTATGGTGTGGGTGCTTGGCAGTCTCAGCAAGCGTGTGTGTTTGTGCTTGCCTCAAAAGCAGCATATGGCTTTGGTAGCTCTTAATGTGTGAGATTTCAGAAGTGAACATTCTCTCTGGCAGGAGTGGCAAGATTGGTTGTTTCTGAGAGAATCCTAATGAATTGTCTGCAGACATTTGTACTGTGTGACCCTGTAGCATCTTCTCATATTCAATGTAAATTTACATAAGAATTTTATGACACCATTTTCTCAGGAAGCTGCAATTGAATTTGGAACAAATTCTCTGAAGCTGCCATAATTCCTTCAGCAGTAGTACTAATATGTAGTTGCATATCTATAAAAGTCAGGTTCTATCCAAATCCATAGTGTCTATTGTCTATCTGTCACCTAATCTTCACCTAAATGTACTTAGTTGTGCAACAGTCACAACTTTACATAAGGGAAGTGAGAAGAAGGATAGCTTTTATTGTTGATCATAAATCTTTCATGGTTTTGACACCCTGGACATTTTACAACTTTCCTTCTCACCCTAGCTCTCCAGGTGGCAGAGCTGCTGTGGAATCAAGTTGCTGTTGATAGGAGTGCATCAACACTCCTCATTCAGATGAGACTTTTAATCCTCCTTTCCTTAAGAGTCTTTTGGCGATGGCCTGCAAACGGTTGCATCAGCGCAGCTAAGGATGCAGCACTGGAGTTTGCTAGTGGGAGCCATTGTAAAAAATTCTCAGACAAAAGAAAAAGTGAGATATGGTGTCCTGCTTCTGGCCTGGACAGGGTTAATTTTTGCAGCAGTTGGAAGGGGGCAAGGCCTGGAGGTTATTCTATACAAGGTCACATCATGGGGGCAGGGGAAATGGAGTTGCTTCCTGGGAGAAGGCATTCCTGGAGAGTCTTGGTGGGGACACTGAATTGGAGTGTACCATTCCCAAACCACAGCAGATGTGAAATTGCTCTTTTTTTTTTTTTAATATCTGAGATGTGTGGTTTCTGCTGACAGACATTTGACCAAAGTACATAAGGCACAAACAGGTAGTTCATATGATTTTTTTTCTAGGTAAGTCTGGTATCAGCTGGAGCAAAAATCCAGCTTAAAACCCCTAATGATTTAGTTATTTGTACAATAGGAGTTTAATTTTTTAGCCTCCTTCTCCATATGAATTAGCATTGTTGCTACATATGATGGATGTCTTTGCCCATCAGTGAGACTATTTTGATAGCAAAGTGCTGAATAAACAACAGTTTTGTTGAAAACCTAAAGCTAAACAAGTATCTGGTAAATCCAGGCTTCTGCTATGTAAAATGCCTCTTGAATAAGTAGAACTTCTTTTCTGTTAAAATACCATTATGGCACTTTCAAGCAAAATTAATTTTCATTTCTCGTGTCAAGCGCTAGGTGTTTTTTCAGTTTGGAAAACATTCCTTTAAATTAAAGTGAAGTTTCCCAGCAGTATTAGTGGGTAACTGAAATACAGGAAACTTTTTAGCTTGAAATGCCCTGTTACACTGTGATTCTAAATAGATAATGCCTTAAAAGTCCCAATAAATACTAGGAAACAGGTGGATCTTTAATATGGTGTAGTGTACTCCTTTCCCTACTCCTGAAACTTCAGGAAGGAAGCATATCTGAGAGCATACATCTGCATGGGTTATGTTAATGTCCATAGCACATCTGTGCCTTCCTGCTGGTTTCTGTCTGAATTTGGCTCAGCCAGGACTCATCTTGCCTCTGCTGAGATTAAATAGGCTCAAACTCTCCTCTGCATGCACACCATGCACACATTGCCTCACCTGTTTGTGTGCGCATGCCTGGCAAGAACACGACAGGCTCAGGAAACCACTTTTTTTTTGTTATTCACACTCCCACAACTCATTCCTCAATGGTGGCTCTTCTGAGGTTACATTTGCAAAATTTGAGGTGTGGGTACTGACCCAAAAATTACCTGAGATTCTGGTTAAAGACAAAACAAACTAGGAAAAAACCCACAAACCATAAATCCATAGGGATATGGTTTGACTGTCTAGCTCAGACTCAGTCAGGCAACACACTGCACATATCCCAGGAGAAGCAGAGTGCCACCACTGTCATTAAAGCGTTCTCCTGTGATGTTAGCCAGAGCCCTGCTGGGTTTCTTTTGGAAAATAGAGCTGTGGTCATTGGAAGGGGGCTGAAGGCGCAGTAGTTATACTGCTGTCAAATTAGTTTGAAATGTTTTGACACAGATGCAAGTTGAATCTAAATGTCCATCTCCATCTCAATGAGTTTACTGAGGTTTAAGCAGAAAGCTGTTAGTTTCCATGTTGGCCCGCTGACAACAGGGAATGGAATTCCTTTTGCCTTTCCATTTGCCATTGCTGTTAGTCCTTTACTGCAAGCAAACAGCACCCAAAAGGCAAATTAACAGACATGTTTTGCATTTCTCCCACTGTGTTGAAAACTGCCATGGATATGAACGTATTTAATAATCACCCTGAGACAAATTTCATCTCGTGATGGGTCTCCATGACACTAAGTATTCCATTCAGCTTACTGCTGCCAGGAATTATACCCAAGATATTTGCAATGTGCTATCTCCAGTCCTGATTAGATTTTTTTGCACTGCTTGGATTCCTGTAAAAAGCCTGATGTTGGGAATATGACATTATTCCACCCAATTAAGGTGCAGTAATTGTATAGTGAGCATGCTCAGAAAGTGCCTTGTGAAGCTTCTTTAAACTGTCTTTGAAATTTCAGATCTGAGGGGGAATATTATCTGAGCCTTAGTAGCTTTTAACTGCCTTACATTTAAGATACTTGGAAGTCTGGAGAGATTGTTTTCTTGTGATGCCTTTATTACTGGAGTTCTTTAATAATGTAAGCTTTAATTTTTCTAAAATTCAGTCATAAATACAAAGAAGATTGGCCTGACACAAACACTTCAACTGATGTATCTTTGCAGAAAAATAACTATTTCCAGACAGGCATTACAAAAATGTGGTTAACTGTGGAACTTCCTGTAAATGCACCAGATAGAGTTAATTATTCTCAAATTAATTAATTTCTTGCCTTTGTTAGAATAAAATACATTTCTATTTTGTGTTCTGGTGCTTTTTTTTTGCTGCTTGAGATTACCAAGTCTTCTTCCCCAAGTAGTTATCTCTTTAGATTTTGTTTAGCACTTATTCTACATGTGTTGTTAATTAAATATTCTACAAGTTACTGATGAGATATTCCCTTTAATATTGCACACATCTCTGGCAATCTGCAGTCAGCACTGAATTATCTGAACTCGTGGTAAGATCCCTCCTCCATCATCCTGTTCCTATTGAAAGAAGTCAGAGAATGGCTTGTTTATAATAGGCCAGAGGAGTCACAATTGCTGTCTCCTGGGTCATTAAAAACAAAAGGAAAGAGAACAAGGAAATAGGGAAGAGTTGGTTGCTCTAGATACACAGAAATGATGGCAGAAAAAGTAAATGCCTGATCTGACCACAAAAACCTTTCTTGAAAATCTGTTAAGGGTTTTCTAACAGATTGAATGTGAGGGTCTGCCTCTGCCTTCAAACAGAAGCTGTGAAAGCAGAACTTGTTCAGTTTGAGCTGAATAACATGATATGAATACTCTTGGAGACTGGGATTGAACTTAGTGACTTGAGGTTTCAAAATGAATTCTAGAATGCTTTCATATTCTTCTTTTAAGTCTCCAAAGTGCTTTACAATATCAAAACTACAATTAAAAATATGCATATTAGAAAGGATAGGAGGTAAGAATAATAATAATAAAAGAAAATCACAATCAAAGGAGCAGTGATGGGTCAGGAATTTTCTGCTACAATTCCTCGCTTCTCAGGGGAACCTTCCCTGGCTGCCTCCTACCTTGCCTTTCCACTCATGCAGGTTATCTTTATACTGAAATGAAACTTTTTTGTCTAGTGGTCCCTGTTAACCCAGTGGAGATTGAGGTGTAGGTTATCTCCTCACTCTCATAACTAGATGGCAGTAATTTTCTCCCCCCACTTCAGGCGAGCGTGAGCTCATGTTGTCAACTCTGTAATGCACAAATTGTGCAGCTCCCAAATGATGGAGTAGCTGAAATCACAGCTGTTAGTTCATGTACCTGTAGCTGTATCATATCCATCACCAGTGCTCCCTCCTTTGTCTCATGCTTTAGCAAGGCTGTTTAACAGGGATGAATCTAAATGAGAGATTCAGAGACCTCACTCAGCAAACAAGATCCTAGTTTCTCTTGGCCAGTGTTCATCCTTGTATTGTTTCCCTGTCTCTGCAGCTTCCTATTGTTGAAAAAATAAGGATCATTGCTCAGAAGGTGTATGGAGCTCAGGATATCGAGTTGTCTCCTGTTGCGCAGTCTCAAGTTGATCGCTACACCCGGCAGGTAAGAGCTCCAGGGAACTGTGCAGGCAGGTACCTGCTGGATGTGAGTCTTGGGAAACCTCAGGGTGTAACATGTTCTCAGACTGGAGTGTTAAGTCAAGCTTTGCTGAAAGGCATGAGCTTACCCATGGTAGGAAACTGTGGAAGTCAGTATGGATTGGTTTAGATGCAGTAGAACAGAATGGTTTTGACCTTGAAGGTGATCTCCTGTGAGATATGAACGGTGTTCAGAACACTTCTGAGATTGTCCATGAAACTGTACTTTCTATGCAGTTTGGGTTACTCTCTTAAACCTGACAACTGCATGTCTGCAAAAGCTGCTGCCAGCAAATGTAACCAATTTTAGCATGAGTGTTCATTTGTACCTGCAAAAAAGTTTGCAAACATGGTAAGATCTGTGCACAGCTATGCACATTGATAACAAAGGTCCCAATATCTGTAAAATCTTTTGATTTCTTTCTGTTCCTGTTACTTCCAGGAGTTATGAATACTAGAACATGAAATACATCACCTATAATAATCATGTGGGAGCATGTTACAGTTTGAAAAGTTTTGAAACCATGTGGACAGGTGAATGTGTTTTTTGTAGTGGAATGGCTTCTGGACATAAATGTGGCTGGAGTCTTTCTGTCAGAAAGTAGAAACAATATGTCCAGGAAAAATTCCTGAGTAAACTTCAGCAGCTTAGTCAGACAAGCAGAAGTCCTTGGTCAGATAGGCAGACAGCCATCTTCCCTATAATGCAAACTTCCTGAGAATTAATTTGATTTTTCTAAATGGAAAAGAAGTTTACTTAGTGTACTTGGAGCTAAATAATGCATGCCTTTATTTTTTTCCTGCTGTAATTCTCTAATCCATTTTTTACTCTAAGTGTTAGTATATTAGGAAATATTTTCACAATGTCACCTGAAGAGTTGTCAGCACTGGGCTGCAGAGACAATTCCCTGAAGTCCCACCTCTCCTGCTGGACATGTTTGTAAAATAATTGAACAGAAGAGTGGAAGGTGCCTGACTCAAGGTTAATCAATAACTTGGAGATGAATTATGGGCAGGGGGAGCTGCTGAGGCACTTTTCCTAATTTTCTCCCACATTTTCAGTAATTAGCACACGACATTAGCGAAGGGGGTGCCATCACCTCATGCAGATTTTTTCTTGTTTAAAAACAAAGGAAAGCATCGTGAGCACCACCTGTGTTTACCCCCAAGAAGACATTAATACCCTTAGAAAATTTTGGACTCTGAATCCTGGTCTCAAGTCGCTGTCTAACTAGGTTATTAGAGCCCAAAGGGAACTGCTGTACGAGAGGTTTCTAGAAGATACTGATAACAAAACAAAAACATTATGTGCCTTTACTGTAATTTAAAAAACATTTTTCTTTTATTTTCTTTCCTTTTTTTTTTTTTTTTTTTTTGTTAGGGATTTGGAAATCTTCCCATTTGCATGGCAAAAACTCACCTATCCCTCTCCCATCAGCCTGAGAGGAAGGGTGTTCCCACTGGTTTCGTTTTGCCGATTAGCGATGTGCGAGCCAGCATCGGAGCTGGATTCATCTACCCTCTGGTAGGAACGGTGAGTGCAAAGCGTTGGACTCCTTGACTCCCCTTTCACCCAGCTTGACAGGGAAGTGCATTTCCTGTTTGCCTCTAAAAATAATGTGTAGAACCATGTGAGTTCTTGCTTTTGTATAATAATCTTGCCCTCAATCTTCATGTAGCTCTACACTGATAAGAAAAGATAATCAAGAAAATGCAATGTCATATAAGAGCTTTGACTGTCGGGTCTAAGAGAAATGTCTCTTGCTGTTGTTTCTGTTGCTGTTGTTTTTAGGTTAGTCTAGGGTATTTAGGCACCCTAATGCTGCAGAAAAATGAATTTACTTGTCGTTGCCATTTCTTACTCAAATTGCAGCCTGCAAGTAACTAGTTAGATGTTATTCTAAATTTTAAATCTTTTATCCATCATTACAAGCCATTGCAATGTATTTAGATTAAAGGAATTGTGTTGGGGAATAGAGTATGCTTAAAATAATTGCTCTTCAGCTGATGAGCCTGATCTGCTCCCAGTCTTTGTGAACATCACTACTGGTGCTGTAAAAGTAAGCTATGGTGGGAAGGGGTAGATTTTTAACACATTCCTTCTCCTTTATTAGAGATTTAAACAATGAGGTGCTAAAAAGAGGCAGTCATCATCCTTTCTTCCTATCCATCCTTACAAGTACAGATTCAGATTAGGAAGCTCCTGATGCTTTCTCCCCTTACAGGCCTTATCGAAATAGCTGAGAAGTGAGTTGGCTCATGCCTCTTACCAACCACGCACATCTTCATCCAAACAGCAGTTGAACTGCATCTGACATCTCATAGCTAGAGTTATTACTTACATGTAGCTGATTCATGGGATGGTGCTAGAGAAGGGATGCAAAAGCCATTGCATTTCCGGAAAGAGTACTCTCCCAATGTTATCTCATCTTCCCAGAGCACGGCCTGATTTCCTTGTGTAGCAGTACACTTAGGGAAGGTTGAAAGTTTCTAATCTATTGTTTTGAATTCCCTCTGAAACAATCAAGTGTTTGAAACGAGGAAGGAAGTACTTTCTGACCAGGAGGGTTCCTGGAGTTCAGGAAACTGTGTCACTTTAAGTCACTGGACTTGGGGATATGCTCTCCTTCTTCATGACCACATTATGCACATCCTCCAGAAGCAGAGTGCAGCTGTGTATTTAAATTGTGTAAGACCAAATTCCAGTTACTGGTGACAGGGGTAAAATTTGTCAGGACTTCTAGTATCTCCTTCATGGCCTGGATTCAAGTTTGCAGTGCAAATTGTGTGTCATGAAGTTATGAGAAGGAGTGCATGTGAGTAATGGGCAGCAACTAATTCAAATCCACGAGGGAGCTTTTCTGTTGGATGTCAGAATGAAATATTCTTGGGTTGAGCTTTCTGAATGAGTCACACCCTGCATGCTTTGCTATAAACTAGCTGCAGTTCGGTGTCATAAATCCATAGAAACTGTCCATAGGAGCAGTATAAACCAAACAAGTTCAAGGATTACCTCTTTCTGTTTCCATTTAGAAACCAAAAAATGAAGTTCTTTTGAAGGACATTTTGTATATGAGATTTCTTTTTGGAGGAGAGTGTAAAAAATATGTCTAAGTTAGTTAGCCTGACTTTGGTGAGAGGCAGTATTAGCCACGGAACTTTTCCCATATCCTGAGCTGGGAAGGCAGTATAGCCTGTGTTATGTATTCCAAGAGAGTTTGTAGGCGAGGTATTGTATAAACATAAGATCCCCAAGAGGTAAAAATGTAAATACATGGACATCGATCATTGGTTGTTTGGAAAAATATTGCTAATGCTCAGGAATGTAATGCTCAGGAATGTGGGACAGAACACTGCTTGGAACCATCACAATGGCTACAAATCAGAATGAATGAATGAATATGAACATATTCCTAACATTGTTACCACACAGTTCTTTCTTTAGAATTAAGTTTACAGCAAGAGGTCCAACTTGCTGCCTTTCAGAGTGGAGAGTTGCGAGCACCATGAAACAAACTTTCATAATATAATTTCACCACAACTTTTGAAATCAGTTTTCTAATCTTTCACCTTCACATTTTTTGTGCCCATTGTTGTCAGCAACTATGTCCTAGGGTTAGTGTTACTTTTTAAGTTGTGCAAGAAGAAATATTTTTGATGTCTAGTTTCAAAACTGAAAGCCTTCCTTTGGCAGTTCTCTTACTAATAAAGCTATCTGAAAATGTCTGCAACAACAAAGCAAGTATAAAAGGGCATGTCCTGAAGGCTTAAAGTGGTTGGAAGTCAATGTTGTGAGTAGAGGGATTACAGAAATCCCAGTGACAGTGATATGGTGAAAACATCCAGTCATGACAGTGGACTAGATTTCTTTATATAGGAAGAAAAGAAGGAGCAGCATAAAATTTTTTTTCCCTTCCACTGCTTTTTCCCTTCCACTTGGCTAATTGTATTAATGGAGAGGTCCCTTAATACCTAAGCTGCTCAGAACCTTCTTACAGCTAAGGCTTTTCTGATAGCAGGAAAAAATGCTATTTTTCATTAAAGCTGTAGTGATAATTCTGATGCTAATTAAATGTCAAACTCCATTCTCAAAACATATTTTTTACCAGGTGAACTTCTCATATTCTAACCTGTCAGAATTGATCAGTAAAGCAGGTTGTTAGAGTTCTTTTCCAATGTAATCAGGAAGAGCATTACAAATGAGAGAGATAAGTACTTCTGAAAGATAATAAACTATCTGCAGTAAATAGCATTTGTAGTTTAGCCTTGTCACTAGCACATGCAAAGTAATGAGATTTGTATTTATCCCAGCTCTCATACGCAGTGATTTTTTTTTTTTTTAACTAAATATTTAGCATGTTGTCTTCATATTCTCTAAGCAATATTTGGTTTGTGTTATGGTTGGCTCCAGTTCCCATACAGCATGGAAGTCTTTCCAGGAAAAATGAGCTGAGCCTTATCAGAGGAAATCAGCAGTGAAACAAGAGGTGCATTTAATTAACACTGGCACAGCTTTTATCCAAGTTCTCTGAGACCATGACCCAGAGGGCTACATCACTCTCACAGGTGGACTGTTGACATCATTGCTTGGCTTAACAGAGTGATGGCAGGAAAGCTGCTGGAGTATATGTAGGAAACCAGTGAGGTCATTCACTAGCAATGCTTGGGTGGGGAGTTATTAGATTTTTTGTAGTTTGTGTGTTTCTCTCCACACCCACCCAAAAAGCCATAGCAGTTTGGTGCTTTCTCACATTCAGCCCCACTTCCATTGTTCCTTTTCATGTGAGTTGCAAGAATGCAGGAAGGTCATAGAAATAAAACCTGTTGCCTTTTGCCTTTGTGAAGTGATGCTACCAAATCACTGCTGCAGGAAATAAATCAGTGTTTGAGTCACAGTGAGATTTTTAAGCATGTACTACTCTTCTCCAGCCATGCACTTTCATTTCAAAGGGTTAAAATTACAGGCATGGTCACTCTGAAAATATGTGGAGCCTTTGGAGTCATGGCCAGCTTCCAAATTCTCACAATGAACTGACATCCTTCAGATATCAACGTATCTGAAGAAAGGTCAACCTATTACAGAAATATTTTTTTCCTCATAGAGAAAGAAGTTCAAGTCTCTGGAACTAGTGCTGAAACTATATCCCCTTGGAAGGAGCTCTTGGGGTGACCCAGTGTAGTTTGAAATCAGTGTATGGGGGGAACAAAGCTCTAGCTCACTTGTGGGTGAGAGCCAGGACTGCCTTGCCAAAATGTTACCTGGCTATTGTAAGAGGAAAACGACCTCAAAAGTAAATATTTTTATTAATACTTTCAGAAGGAAAATATTGTTCCTGTTGAATTAATTTCTTCTTTCTTAGTGGTTAAGAGCTTAACAAGTTTTCAGAGAGTCTATTGAACATAAGCTTCCGGGCCACCTGAAGTGAAATTGCAGTTTTTCAGTAGTGCATGATGCTCAGATTGCCTCCAAACTGTCATTTTGTCACTTTTCTCAGGTGCTTTTATGTGACATATGAATAATAATTGTTTGATCCTGGTGATCTGTGTAACACAGGATAGCATTTCAAAAACATAAATGATGGTGAGATTTATATTTGCTTTGTAAAACATTTAGCTTACAGTTCAATTTTGAATTGTTTACAAAGGATTTAAGCTCTGTTAGGTATTCTGACCACTCTTGGTCCAGAAAATGTCCCTGGGGATGTGGTATTTGGCACCTGCCTTTGGTGTTGTATAGCTGCTGTGTTGTAGAACACAGCTCAGAACAGCCAGTTGTGAAAGCTAGATGCTCACAGACTCTGTGGGCTGGTTTTGAGATAACTGCAAGAAGTGTGTAAGCACTGAGAGTAAAGGAAAGCCATGAAGTTCAACTCACCTAGGAAAGTAGGCTAACAATTATTCAGTTCTAAATTGAAAATTGGTAACAGGAAAAGAAAAGTTGCCCTCTGTTAGATGATGTGCCTTTGTATCTATCACAGTAGGTGTCATCCCAATGAGAGAGAGAGGACAGTTTTCTAATTTTCTGAATTACAAAGGGTGCATCTTTCCTGTCCAGTGACCAGCTATGGACACATGGAAATGCTGAATGATGTTATACTTGGTGGAAGCTGATAAATTATTGATAGGGTTCATGGGCTGGGAGTGACCAGATAGGTATGATTGGTGGCTGGAAGTGAGGGTGGGAACACTCAACTTAAGTTTGTTGCTAAATGCTGAGAGGTTAGTTGGTAGGCTGAGGTTAGTGTCATAACAGGAAATACACTTCTGGCCCTTGGTGGATTGCATGATGTGGTTGTGATGGTATTGGGTTGGCCAGAGAGGGGAGGGTCTCTGTAGATGGGGCAGAAATAGTCCTAAGTGAATGAATTAGCTGAAGGACTAAGGAAAAAGTTGTAGATTATAATGGAATGGTTTGCCTTTGCAAACATCCCAGGTGTGTGAACTATGAGGCAGTTAAGATTCAAGGATGGCTGTGGCCATTTGTGATCAGAAGATGGGAATAGAAGATTGATGGCAAGATTGGAGGGATGGGATTGGCTGGAAAGGAAAAAACTGAGAGTTGTACCAATGGGAGGAGATACCTGTGAAAGTATTTGAAGACACATTCAAGATGTACATGGAGAACTGGAAGAGGACACTGACAGAAAAGCCACAAGGGTTAAATAGCTTTGAAGATGTTCCAAAAGCATTAGTTAAAGCAATGACATGACCTAAGATCTGGGCAGGAAGAAGTCATGTGAGTAATGAATGTAGTTATAGGAGAGCAGAACATGCCTTGCTGATGAGTAAGAATTTTTTTAAATTTAAGATGAAAAGAACAGAGTTTAGCTGGCTTGAAAATATCATTATAATTTCTGTAACTTTTGAAAGCAAATAGAAAAGGATGTATTTAAATGATAGAAATTTCCATATAGTCTGTGCATTTTCTGTTTACTTCACCTGTTTTAAATTGATGTGGATAAGCCAGTGCTTGTTGGAAATACAGAGTAAATATACTTTGCTTTGGATCACTGTACCTCCATGCCATGGCTGTGACACAGGCATATGGTAAAATATTCTCTTACAAACTGAAACAACACCCAAAAATACCCACAGACCAACCTCTCTTCCTCCTCTGCCATATCTTGACAGAAAACCAAGGCAAGACATTTATTTAGATCCTGTATAGTTCATGCTGTCACTCTTGACTGCTGTTTGTTTGCTAGTAAGCATTATTTAACCTACATCATAATAATGTACCATATATTGCCTCTTCTGAATGAAAGACCATGTCCCATTGTTGGCCAGATTGAATAATTTGTAGCTTATTATTGCTTTATTCCACCTAACCTTACATTCCTTGAGGGCCAGCACTTGTAGTTAGAGAAATGAATTAATGGTTTTGATTTCTACTGAGAAGAAAAAAGAAGTTTTGTAGGGGTGTGTGTGTTATTCAGTGAACTGAATTGTTAAAGGAAAATCTGGTTTTTTGGGACAGGATGAAATCATTACATAACTTATCAAATAAGAAAATAGACCCTGTGGTTTGGTAAACTATTTAATGTTTAGTTTTGATGAGGTTTTTTTCTTACTACAACATCCATTTTAAACAATTCCATTATGATTCCTGTGAAATTATTTCTTTGTATCCAGTGTCCACTATTTTCCAAAATTATTTTTCCATCTTACCATATTTTAAGCCTTGTCAGAGAATTTTTTCTATGCAAATATTTAAATTTGGTTTTAAATAAAAATAACTTTTTAGTGACAAAAATGAACCAAATGTATTTCTTGTATCAATCAGGTTTCTTTGGTCATCTTTTCCAAGTATATTTATATTAAATACATCCACAGAAATGTAACATTATGTTTAAGCTCTTAGACATGTCAGTGTTAACGTAATTTATTTGAATAGGTAAACTTAAAACTTATTTACAAGTACAAGAGGTGACTTTCATGTTTCACTTTGGCCAGAAGAAGTTTCAGACTGATCCCCTGAAAATGCATTTTGATGGTCTCCCATCTCTTGAGGGAATTTTCCCTAACCTCCTTTGCTTTGCATGTGAAAGGGCGTGGAAGGTATGGTGGATCAGAGCAGCTGCAGAGGAATTTCCCAGGCTGGTGTGCCAGGATCAGGAGTGCTTGAGCACATGTTTTCAGTTAAGATGAGCTGACTCTGCACAGCAGCCCAGGCAGTAGGGATTCACTGATCACGGGTAGTTCCTGGCTAGTGCAGACAAGTTTAAACCACGCAGGAACCAAGAGAACTCGTTATGCTCTGAAACAGTTTTGTTCATTGTGGTTGTGAATGTTTTGCCCTCATCAGAGCACAGAAGTTGTATGTAATGAACTCAGTGCAGCTTAGGCTTGCAGATGCCATCAGTGCAGGCAAACGGGAATCACCTGTAGCGCACGTGGAGCCAAAGGCACACCTCTGGGAAAGCGCCCTTTGCTCAGGGCTTTCAGGGAGCCTAGGAGTCATTAGGATCCTTGCTGTCTGTTCCATGAAACCTACCTGTGATCATAACCAGTTTGGGTATGTCTTCTATCTGTTTCATTCCATTGTCTCTGATTTACAGCCCGTGATCCCCGATAAGAGTGGATATGGCTGCATCAGTTAAGAAGGAAAAAACAAGACACTGATATTCCATATGGAGAGCAGGGCTCTTTAAATGATGTACATTAGCATATTTGCTCAGGGCTTGCCTTTAACAAAGATGTATCAGTTAAAAGTGGGAAGTGCAATTTGGACAGAAGCCAGCACTAATTTTGGGCAACTGCCCTTGGATGTTATGCATGACTTCAGACAAGAAATAGGGATGTTGCAGTGGAAATGCAGGCACGTGCAAGTCTGGGCAGTTAGTGAATGCCTCTTGCTGGGTGTTCTGCAGGGCAAAGAGGAAAGCAGGTGGGTGAATCGTGGCAGCTTCTCTTGGTCCCAGCCTACAGCTCTGACCGTGCTGCTTAGCACACCTGATGTGTGTCCAGAGCAGGTAAATGGGTTTGGTTAAGAGCTCATTCAATCAGCCTGGTACGTGTGGACTTTGATCAAATGTGAAGAGCTCAAAAATCAGTTTATGGAATGCCTTGAAACAGCAGTGTTAAGGCTTAGATGATGCTATCCATGTGGAAGATGTACAGACTTAAACATTAGAGAGGGAAGCCAGGTATTCCTTCCCCCATTCATGATGTTTTGGGCGACTTGCTGTGGGAAGAGGCTGGTGCTGCCAGACATAGGAGTCTCTGAATCTGACTGCTTTGGGGCAGGATGGGTATTGCTGCTGCCTGTCATGGTTCAGTGTGGTAGTAGCAGCCATACTGTCACTTCCAGCTTGCTGCTGTTCCTCTGTATAGGGAAAAAATGAAATTATATTTCATACTCCCTATTTTTGCTTGTTCAGCCTGATAAACTTCCCCAGCTGAAAAAATTGCAGTTTCTGAAAAGGTTCTCTGTGGCTCAAATGGGAAATTTAGAGATTCAGACATTTATTAAGGAAGTAGTAGTTACTTTTTTAAACTATGTGCAATTTCTTTGAGAGGCTGTCTTATGCTCACCTAAAGGAAAAAAACCATTGTCCTTTCAATGTTCTTACAGATGCACTTTTCAAATGCTGATTTGCAAATTTTAAAAAGATTGATTCCTTGATAGCAGCAAAAAATTTTACAGCTTGGATCGAGAAAGTGAAATTTTTCCAGACTGTCCAGTAAGACAAACTATCTAGCAGATGTAGATAGCTGTATATTTGAGCTTGGCAACTTATTGTTACTGAAACTCTAAAAATGATTTAAGGCTAATGGCAGGAACCTAGCTGGAGGCTGCAAGTCTGTGACTGAACAGTTTTATTGAGTTCTGGATAAATAAGGTGAAAGATGTTTTGAACTTAATAATGTTCCCAGCAACTTGCTTTCTTTCGTTAAATTGTGACATATAAAGTAAACAGTGTGCTAATTAACATTAAAGAGGAATGAATATTTGTGCCTTCTGGTCAAGGGATTATCCTTGTTAAAACGGGAAATGGACTCTGATTTCCTTTTTTTAAGTATTTTCTCCATAAACTTTGTATGACAATGTGAGGTTAAAAATAGGTTATAATTTTAGACAGTAAAATATATATCTATTATTAGTTAACAAATAGCTTTTACAGGGAAGGAAGGGCATTTTCCAGATTGTTTTATATTGAATTAAATGCATCCTGCATTTATTATGCACAAAATAGTATTTACTGAGAAATTAGAAACTAAGCTTCTCTAATTTATTGTGTGGTGACATGGACTACAGAAGCTGTAACTCAACATTTACATACTATCTCTTTGTACTAGTAATTTGCTGGACAAGCAAAATTTTTATGTTTTTTTAAAATAAGGAGTCCAGAGGTACAAACAGTAAGGTCCCCCTGACAATTCTGGGATAGGACCGTGAATAAAATTCACAATTTCCTGGCCTACAAAATCATGAGATGTTTATGTCTAAGAATGTGAAGAATCAGCATGGGGTATTTCCATTGGAGTAGGCTGACCTACATTCTGTGCACAATGCTAAAAGATAAAGTTGTGCTGCTACTCCTCCCCTACTCCACCCACCCACCCACATAAAAATCCTAAAGTATTTCCTGAGATAGTCCTCATGTGTCCTTATTTAAAAAAATATAAATGGTACAAATGCTGGCATACTAAATTTTCCTTTTGATAAGTGGTAATGGGTTTGCTTTTAAAAGAGCAATCTTTCTTTACTTATGAAAGATGAAATGCCATGAATACAGCGTTACCTTTTGACCAACTCAGCCTCACATCAAGTCCTGTGTGCAGTTTTGGGTGCCACATAAAGAAAAGGGTATAAAGCTATTAGAGAGCATCCAGAGGAGAGCTGTGAAGATGGTGGTGGGTGTGGAGCAGAAGCTTTATGAGGAGCAGCTGAAATCACTTGGTTACTGAAATGAGCAGCAGAAGAGACTGAGGAGAAGACCTCATTGCAGTCTACAACGTCCTGTCTCTGGTGGCCAGTGACAGGACCCCAGGGAATGGCAGGAAGGTGTGCCAGGAGAGTATTCCCAATGAAACACGCCCGATAGCAGTGCTGTCTGGGACAGCTGCCAGAGATCTGAGATGTGGCACCAGATGGGTGGATGTTCACTTTTACAGCAAAGTTTGGCTTCTTTGAGATAATTTTGACTCCTACCTCCATGACCATCCAGTGGATGATAATCCCATGCTAGCTATACCAGTGCTTGACACTTACAGGTTAGTGCCTGGCAGCTGGACATTCAGCTATTGAAGTCATACAAAAATGCCTGATACAAATGGAACATTCTTTCTAACTGGTTTCAAATTTTTAATAATGATTTTTAATAACATGTCAAAGTTTGGAGCTAGTAGGCTAAACAGTTTCTCTCTAGGGACTCCATATTTTCAGAAGATAAAATTCTACAATTGCATGATATTTTAGGCTGGAGTGCCTGACCGCAGCATCTTTGTTTAATAATCGTGTTTCTTTGTACAACATAAGGAGCTGGGCTTTAGGCTGAATAAGAAAAGGTAGTAACATGAAGAAATTCAGAATGAGCTATTCAGTCATGTATAAGAATGTTGCAATTGGAAAGAAAGTATTTTAGAGATTTAAAGTTCTGCACGAGCTGTCCTACTTCAAACTCAGCAATGCTCTGAAGACTTTGAGTCTAAAGTTAACCTCAGAGTACATGCTCTCAGGAAAAGTAGTGAGAATTAGGTAATCAGGTCATGGTTCCTTTTCTGCCCAGCCGCTCAGGGGCTATTTTTTCATGTCACTTTTTTACAGATTTTTGCTTCACTTTTTTTAGCTGGAGACTACATGTCTACAGCAATTTTAAAAGGGTGGTTGAGTCTGAATCAACTGTTTCTTTTTTTACAAATATGCAAAATGGCATCAAGGTACTAATTTTCAATCATCATTTAGCAACTGACACATCAATGATTAAATATGTGGAGGCTTGCAATAGTCGCAGAAATATCATTTATATCCCCTACAATCTTCAGAAAATCTTGCTGTGATTCTCCTTAAATTCTAGTTTTGTAATCCAAAGCAGTCTATAAAGGAGCACTGGGTAAGTGTCGATGAGAAAGCTGCATGGTTGCACAGGAAAAGATTGTGTAATAACTCACTGAAGTGGCAAACCTTTTGTCTCTTGTAAGGCACCTACCAGGCTGACAGCCTTCAGTTACTGAATATGGAGTGTGTCTTGTGGTAGCCTTCTGCTCATTTGCAACACTGGTAGGTTTCAGTGTTGCAAATGAGCATACCATAAGTGAAAGCAGCAGAGAAATGCAGAAAATGTGTTTGCCTTTTAGTAAATCATCAGTAAGCTCTTATGCTGAGATGATCTGGGTTTGTTACTTGCTCACTCAGTAAAAATAACCAGTAGACCGAGGCTGGAAGAACTATGACAATTTATCACCTGTAGAAACCTGTTGTAGGGTTTCTAGTATTTTTTTAAGATTAACTTAGATAAGTGAAAATAAATCTCCTGGCTTGATTTTACTTTTCACTTACATTTTTTCACAAAACAGCATGAATTTCAACACCACTTAAGAGTTCCTGCTTGGCTCCTTACTTTCAGTCTGCTGTGAGGGGCAGAAGTACTGCTGGAGAAGTGTGCTTGGGGACACCTGAGACAGGTGGAATCTCAGTGGTGTTTATATTACACTTCTTTTTCTTTTAGGCAATGCTATTTATAACATAATATGACAAATGCACCCCTGAAAAAGAAGTAGTAAACATCACATAGGTGGTACCACTGAGTTGTTTTTTCCCAGTTCCATTTGCAACACTTGCCTCTTGCTGCTCAGAAGTTGCTGCATTTGCACAGCTCTCAAAAACTGCTGGGGCTCGCTGCTAATCCGAGAGTTTGTGCAAGGAAGCTGTATGACAAAAGCTGTGACTTTTACCTTTCTTTGATTCATGAAATAGTCCAAAATACAAGGGTCTGTGGTTATTTTCCTGGAAAACAAAAGCTAGTTTGGTATCTTACATGCAGTGCTGTTCATATTATGAGATTATACATGCCTGATTTCCCTGTTCACAGTAGAGTTCCCTTGTGAGCATCTCCAGGCTTCATTCAGCCAGTGGTTGTTCAGAAGGCTGTCCTGCAGATTCTTCCCACCATCCAGTTTATGGTTTTGGCTCAGATCCAATTTCAGGTTTCCAAGAGTGTTACTACTATGCAGGATATGTGCCTGTTTGAAAGGATGTTGATATATAAATAGTGCTTCTGCTCTACTATAATTTTACTCTTTTCATAGAATCAGTTTGGAAAAGACCTCTGAGATCATGGATTTCAACCTGTGACTTAACACTACCTTGTCAACTATACCGTGGCACTGAGTGCCTCTTCCAGTCTTTTCTTAAAGACCTCCAGGGATGGTGACTCCACCACCTCCCTGGAAAGCCCAATCCAATATCTAATCACCCTTTTTGTCAAGAAATTCCTCCTTGTATCCAAACTGAACCTTTCCTGGTGCAGCTTGAGGCTATATCCTATCATCCTATTGCTGGTTGCCTGGGAGAAGAGGCCAACCCCCAGGTGGCTACAGCCTCCTTTCAGGGAGTTGTGGAGAGCAGTAAGGTCACCCCTGAGCCTCCTCTTCTCCAGATTAAACACCCCCAGCTCCCTCAGTTGCTCATCAGACTTGTGCTCCAGACCCTTCACCAACTCTGTTGCCCTTCTCTGGACTCACTCCAGCACCTTGATGTCCTTCCTGTAGTGAGGGGCCTGGAACTGTTCAGAGCACTCAAGGTGTGGCCTCCCTAGAGGGGAATAATCACTTCCCTGCTCCAGCTGGCCACACTGTTGCTGATTCAGGGTGCCACTGGCCTTCTTGGCCACCTCATGTTCTGCTGTTGTTGACCAGCACCCCCAGGTCTCTCTGCTGGGCAGCTTTCCAGCTGCTGTTCCCCCAGCCCGTAGCACTGCCTGGGGTTGTTGTGACCCAAGTGTAGGACACAGCACTTGAACCTTCTGTAAAAGCCCATTCAAATCCAGCCTCAACAGGGAGTATTCCTGCTCTTGAATGCACTGTATCAGTATTCAGAGGAAATGTACTTGCTATACAGATCAGTTCCTATTCATCTTTGCCATTGACCAGCATTTTTGAGTGGTATCTCTTTCTTGTTGGAAGTGTTTTAAGGATTTCTGTGTATTTATGTTGAAAAGGCAGTTTTCCACCCATTGGTTTATACATGTTTGACTTAATTCATAATGTTATTACTGGAGGTGGGGTGCAATGAATGGAGCAGTCATCATGTGATGTAAGAAGATTTTCCTTATAAGTACAGAAAAATGTAAATTGTGGGAATGGATTTGTTGATAGAAGGGTTCTTTTAATTTGATCATCAAGTATTTGTGGAAAATTTCTCTATAACAGGAGAGATTTCTGCTGACAGTTGAGAGTATTAGGATTAGTGTCATCATTCTGTTGTTTATCCATATTTTGTTTGGATTGTGGACTGCATTGAAAATATATGCATTTTTTTACCCATTACACCATGCCTTTGTTGTGTTCAGTTTTAGTACATATCATTGCAGCAAATTGACCATTATATCTTCATTATAGTCATCAAAAGCCTAATCTTTTTCCTGCTTCTTTTCCACCTTTTCCACCTATTCTTCTTTTTTTTTTTTCTTTTCTTTTGTCCTCCTTTTTTTCCTCCTGAGAGCTGTTTTGGCATCTGGAGGCAGTTTCTATTTTGACACGTTTGACATAAAGGGTGGAATGTGTCCACTTTGGGGAGCAGAAAAGCTAGTGGAGGAATAAAAATTGAATCATTGCATTGCAGAAATTAAGAATATTCTTTCTGGTCCTTCGAATAGAAATAATTTTCGGTTTCAGCTCAGGATATGCATGAGAATAAATTTCAATTAAAGGGCTTTATTTAAATGGAGAGAATTAGTAGCTAAGTTGTTGGCACCATAAAACTTAACATTTTATGGAAACAAAATGGCAAACAAGATTATTGCATGCATTAAACATAGAATGTGTAATTTACAACTTTAGGGATCCAGCCAAAAGGAAGTTGTATATTAAAAAAAAAAAACAAACACAAAAACAAAACCAAAAAAAAAAACCAAGCAAAAAAACAACCACCAACCAATCACCACATACATGCTGTTCTTGGGATCAGTCCTGGACTGAAAAGCATGTGTATCCAAATGTGGGATTTTTCTGTGTGATCAGAATTTCAAAATGTGCATGCCAATATTCCTGAGTTCTTTCAAGGAATGGAGGTGTTTCCATGTGCCAGCAACACCTGTGCAGAAGAGCAGGAGCATGAATACCCTTAAAATGTGTGTTGTTACCTCCTTTCTTCTGCCTGTGTAGTTGTAAAGGGGAGACTTGCTGGCCCCATCTCTGTGTCACTCAAATCCACATGTTACTCCTGGAGTATGAAGTGTTACATCCCTTTGCATTCATGTCACTAGGTCTTGTTCTTCCAGGCTCGTCAAAAAGGAAAGAGGGTGGGGAGGGAGGTCAATTAGAAGACTTTTGGCTTCTTCCAGGCATGAGTGAGCCAGGGAATGTACTGAATGGAAGGTGTGTTCTTAATGGTACTTACTTACTGCTTGAGCAGTAAGCAGCTTTTGCATCCTAAATTCAGTCTCAGAAAGTCCTGAACTTTTCATGATCTTCAGCTCTCTGCTCCAGCTCTCCTTCCCATGTTGTGTTACTGTTTATGGGCTGGTGTTGCTGGCTCTCTCTTAATTCAGACGTAACCTCTGGAAACCAAGGCAGTCTGCTGTATTAAGACTCCTGCCAAATGTGATTCTTGGAAGACATAATTTAGCCTTTGCCACAGAATGAGCTCCCACTTTTTAAAATTGTTTTGGTAAATTGTACTTTGCCCTCCAGTAAAGTTTATTCTGTAGTTTAGTAAAAACCAACAAAAAGAAAGTAGAAAGACAATTTGTGTGAAGCCTCAAGGAATTTCTTGTGGGTAAATTCGTAGAAAAAGTTGACAAATTAAGGAAAGTTTGGAGAAAAGGTTGCCAAATGCATAAAATACATTTGCTTTAATTGTAAAATGAATTCAAACCTTCAGCTAAATCAATTTTAACTGAAGTGTAAAGATCTCTCTTGTTTGGGCCAGTGCTATTGGTTGTGTTGCATTAGTGTGTCATTTTGCATGAGGTAAAATTACCTACAGGACCACATTAAATTGAAATTGCTACACTCGTTTGTAAATTGAGGAGAAACCTCCAGCTATTCAGAGGAAGACAATCTGAATCTGTTCTCTTTTTGATGCCATGATTAGGCCTGCTTTTCTAAATAGATGATTTAGTGTGTTCATCACCAGTGCAGCTCATGGGGAAGCATTGCCAAATGCTTTTTTGTGTTTGTATTAGTTTTGTTGCATGTGTGTAACAAGTCTGATGCAACTTACTGCAGTGAGAACTTTAAAAGATAAATCTACTCTACTGAGGAAGTGTTAAAAGCAGCTGCTACAGGACAGCAGTTTCTTACAAATGATGAATGAAGTTGCAGGAGCTGTTTTAGACCAACAGAAAACCAACAAAACTCAAAGGATATTTGTAGTTTTATGGAAAAAGGACTAAGTTAAGAACTAACTGACTTTTTTGTGTTCAAGGATAAAATGGGAGGGGACATGGCTGTGTAAGGTAAATGCATCTGGGACCCATTCTTTTTCTGTTTCGGATATCCTGTGATACACTTCAGTCAACTGTGAAAGTAACTATAGGAGGAATAGACTTTCAAAGGAAATCAGCTGCTGAAATATATATATTTTTTAATCTGTAGAAATAAAGAAAGAAAACCATTTCCAAAAAAGAGGGGGAAAAGGCAGTCAGGTGTTTCTGCCTTTTCACAACCTCTAAATAATGTTGTTTTCAGCCCTACATAATTCTGACAGCTCTATATAATTTCCATGGAGGAAAAGATTAATTACATTTAAAATTATCTGACTTTGGATGCAATGGCATATTGATTCTTAATTCCATTGAGAATAGGTTTTAAGATGCGTATGATAAATTCTTAATAAGTAGTTCTTTACTGCAGCTTTAAAAATGCAGTTCTCAGAAACCCTCAACATCTCTAAATTCCTTTCCTTGTTTGCTTTGGCTGTTTAGACTTCGAGGTCTTCAAAATAGGAATTTCTTCTAGTTCACAGGCACCAGGGCAGAATTGTTCCTGAATTTCAGGCTACTGAGATGGATGTTGCTTGTACTACATTATGGAAGGCATTTGTTCTGAGGTCTCAGAGAGGTATATGGATTCTATAATATCATTACTGCTGCTTCATTGTTTCTGTCTTTTAGCAATTGTCTTCTGAAGTCATGTACCTCTGTTCTTTGTATTTTGCTGATGAGATCTGTCTGTTAGTTCAGCTAGTGTTTTTCTCTGCTTCCTGCTATGTTTTCCCAAGTGGCTTTGGTACCATCCCTGTTTGCACAGGACATATTTCCCCCTTTTTTTTCCAGTCCCTCTCATTCGCCTCACAGCTCTTGTTTCTGCTCCCTATACTGTTTTCTCACATGTCCTTCAAAGAGTAAATAGCTTTCCTAGATATAAAAAATAATGTTGCAACAGTGCAGCAAATCTTGAGGCAAAATTAGGATGGGAAAATAAGCTAATTTTCACTTACTCTGCCTGTCATTGCCATGTACTGCCAGGCACCAAGACACAGCTGTGCAGGTCACCTGCAGCATGCAGGAATCAAGACAGGTGTGCTCAGAGTAGGCACCAAGTGTTGGTTCTAGTGTTGATTTATTTTATACCCTTTGGCAGCAGGTAACAAATAGTCTTTTGGCTTTCTACCATGCTGGCATCTGAGAGTCACTGTGATTCACAGCATCTGGTTGTTTCTCTCTTGCAGTGAAGGACCCCTTTCTTACTTGCCCATTGTGTGTATCATTTCATAGGTGGCATATTATTTTCTATCTTGTCTCCAAAGCCATGCTCTCAATCTTTGTTTTTCCTTCCAGCTAGATAGACTTAAAAAGTTTTTATTTTTCTATTTAATAATTGTTTTATATCTCCATTAATCAAAATATGTAATAATTTTCCAAGCAATGTCTTACTTCTCTTCTGAAAGAAATTTTTCTGTTCATTTGAGTGCCATATGCACACTTAGCTATTTTTCAGTCTTTCTCATGCGTTCCCTTTAGATCAAGCATCTCCTCTGAATAATGCCTTCAGCTGATAGCCAGGAATTGAGGATATTAACTGCAAGTGAGTCTGCAGACTCAATTACCTAATTGTAAAAGTGGTTGTTGATTTCTTAGTGTACCTACTTATGCCTTGAGGCATTCATGAAAGATAAATAAGCTACAGCAGAAATGACCTTACATTAAGGAGACTGGTTTGAGGGGGGCTGCATATTTTGAAGAGTTTATTTAACTTATATCACAAGTTACTTCACATACTCATTGATAAAGGCTGCAAAAAGTGTATTTTGGAAATTGTTCATTAATGGATACAGAATCTGTTGTCAGTGAGACAGAGACAAGCGAGATGTCAGGCAGTGGGTGCTTACTGTGCAATGGACATCCTTAACAACTCCCAAATGTGCTGTTTAAAATCAATCTGCAGTGCCATTATTCCCATTTGATAGGCTATCATGTGATATATTTGCAGGAACACGCTGTGTCTTTCGTAGTGCTTTTCATCACGAATTTTCTGACGCGTAGCAGAGGAGGCACAAGTTCGGTACAATCCTTGTACTCAGATGAGAAGGAAATTGTCCATCAAAAGCAACACAACTGGGAAATTACCTGACTTCTGTGGAAATCAAACTAATACTGCTGGCAGTAGTATGTGCCACTTGAGGCCTTGTTTGAATGACAGTTCAACCCAAGTCTTAAAATCCTTTGAGATGTTGAAACTTGTTATATTTATTCCAAAACATTTCCATAGGCATACATTAACCACTTAATACTCGGGGCACATTTAGTGACCCACATGTTAATTGGCAGATGCTACAAATGTGCAGATATAAACTGCTGACCTGAGTGTGTGTACAAATTCAAGCTTATCACATCAGAGAAGGATGGTCAGTCCCAAGTTAGCTTACACAGAGCTAAGACAAAGCTCCTGCAGTCCCACAGGACCATCCCCTTGGCCGTGGATGAGCAAAGGCAGGGCTGCAGTCTGCACTTGAGTACCTGTGCCTAGGGGCAGCCTCATCCCCTTCCAGCCCTCTCCTTCCAGAGAGGAGATGGAGCCCCCTGAGCAGAATGGAGACTTAAGTACAGGGTAAGAAAGACCAAAGTGAGGAATGCAGAGTTGTGTTAATTTTTTAGTACTGTTTTCCAACCTGTTTATGTTAATATACACTGGTTAATCCTTCCCACTCCCTGATATTCACATGGTCTTGAACACAGGAATGTGAAAGTTGTTGGTTTGGGTTTTCACTTATTTTTAAGAAAATAATAAAAAGTTATGGTAACTAGAAAAAAGAAGCCCATAAACAGCTAAAAACATCTACCTTAAATATTGTAATTTAAAGTTTAGCTGCTTATCTGCAATCCTTTGGAGGGATCCGTCAATCTCTTAACAAAACAGAAAACAAAATCTTGCTATTTTCCAGCAGAATTTTTTAGTAGCAACTGAGGTATTTGTTTTGCTTTTGTTTTATGCACTAATCCCATGATACACCACCCAGGCCAAGCAGCTGCAAAGCCTGGTTTTGAAATAGTTTATGAAATGTTGCTACAGTGTAGATGATGCATTAGGGCACAATGATGCTCATGGAATATTGCCTCTGACTCCTTGCCATTTATTTAGCAAAAAGCTAGGTCTTTTTCAGGTCTTTGTTTCATCTTTTGAAGGTTGTCCTTTATGGATGATCAAATGCTGATTCAGCATTCTAGGTAATACCTCAGAATATTATTCATATCTCTTAAGAAAGGTGTTTGTTATTTTCCATCTGTTTTGGAAGTGTTTGGAGAGGGACCTTTCCCACCTTAGGACCAGAGTATTTGCAGGAAGAAAAGTAGATTCACTTCTCCTAGTAAATCTAGCACTTACTTTTCAAATCAAAAAGTTGCCAGTAACATGCTCAGAGGTTTTGGTCCTGCACTGATAACTCAATGGAGAATGGAGCCGGTGTAAATGAAGAGTTATGGATACAGTTGAATTGCTGTTTGAATATCAAAATGGGAGGTATTTGCTCACTGACTCCAGCTGCCTCAACAGTAAGGATTGAGAAGTGTGAAGTCTGGAGAAGCACAGGTAAACTGAAATATGCATGCATTTGCATAACATCAGTTGAAGAAAAATATTGTACCCATTCGTTTTCAGGACTAATTAAATGGGCCTTAAAGCTTCTGCCAATAGATGAGGCATTCCTTTCTAACTTCAAATATGAGTTCTTTTTGGAAACTTGATTAGAATTTCAACAAACCCCAGCTGCCAGCAAAGCTCGCTGTTTTAATAACCTACACATATTTCATTTCACACTGTCAGTTTTATCTCTGCCAAAGCACCTATCACCTCATGCTGCCAATCCATTTTGGTGCTGGAAACATTTGGAAAGCTTTGATTTATGGTAAAGACTTGCCCTTCCTTCTAAAATGCCTGTCTCATGTTTCCTGTCTTCATAACTATCCATCTAATCATTCTTGTTCCATTTCATTTCAGTAACTATAGGCTTTTGAGAGATGTGATGAGCCTTTTCTTTTGGGGAGAAAACCTTCTGAAGAAAGTTAACATAGAAAGAAAAAGAAACATTTTCTTGGGTATGACAGTGCATGGACAAGACCAGTCAGTGTTTTGTGGTTTCAACATTGCTTGGATAATTTTATTGGATTACACAGTTGTTTTTTCTGTGTGCATTACCCACCTTGAGAGTTTGGTGTTGTACTGCTGTAAAATATGCTCTTTCTTAACAGAAAGAGGATAAGAGCAGAGGAAAATTGAGAGTTCTGCAATGGTAAGGACAGTGAGTTTGCAAGCTGAATCATGATTTTGGCATGACATATAGACCAGGTGGTTTATATTTAATAGAATGCAAATCAGAGAATCTGTTCCTTGGACTGCTGTTTGAAAACTTGGTTCAGGTAGGAAGAGCCCTAGTGCCAGCAGAGTCTCATCAAGTTTCTTGAAGAGTTACTTGGGAATGAAGAAGCGTGTAGCAGGCACAGCTTCCTTTTGCCCACAACACACGAGCCACCGTGCGTCCATTGCCGATACACGAGGAGTAATCAAAGGTGTTCGTACTGTGAGTAAGCAAAGGCACACCCAAGTGATGCCAGTGATGAAGATGCAGCTTCCAGTTGTAGTGCAAGCTGTCGAGGGATTCTCAATGTGGCCTAATCAGTCCATGCTAAAATCTTCATTACTAGTGTTGCACCTGTTGTGTTAAAGCTCACACGTGTGCCTGCGTGCTCATGGTGGCATTGGGCATGAGTTACCTCCTCAGTTTTGCCATGTAGGTCTGTCTTGTACTATTTTGTAGAACTCTGGAGTTAGCAATTTTGTCCAATCAACACCTTTGGCAAATGTGACATTGATTGCATTTTTTAATATTTTTTTTTCCAAATATTTAATGTGTGATGCTGAAAGCAATGTATTTTCTTCTTTGCTCTATGTAATCTGCCTTTTGTATATCAAATTTGCTTTTATACAGCCTTACTTCTTATGCAGAAGTTTGTGTTTAGTCTGTCGTTGGTGCTGTATTTAAGATTAATGTTTGTGATGTTGCTGGCATTAACTTGTAAGTTCAAGCTGCCAAAGGAAAGCATTTGCTCCCATTCCATTTCAGACAGTGTCAGAGGATTTATTTAAAGTGTGCCTTCCAGCCCCACTCACTTGTTCCTTGGAAATAAACCTGGATCCAAGCTGGATTATCAATACCAACGTGAAGGACCATGCTTGGCTTCCATAAAATTTCTCTTTCTTAACATTTATTCTTCTTCCTTGCCCTGTAGATTACACCACTGAAGATAAATGAAACTTACAATAGCAGGCATAGCAGTACTATCTGTCTTTTTGCACAATAACTGTTATCTTTCCAAAAAATGTGTGACTAGCCAGACAGCAAGCAAATGCCATTTCATACACCTGTGTGCCAGATGTTTTACAGCTGTGCACATTCTGCTGCTGCTGAACCTCCAGTGAGTGTCATGGGACAACTGATTCAGGAAAAGTACGAATTTTTCTCTTGGGATGAGCTGAAATGGTGGGGAAGGAGATGGCTGCCAGTCAAAGGAACTGCACAGCACAATTAAGAAGCAAATCTTTTGGCATCTTGTTTGGGGATATTACTAACACTGAGACTTAGCAAGATTTCCTCTGGCATTTTCCCAGCTAAAATATTTTTCACAGCCCCTCAAAGTCTAATGAAATTAAAGTAGGTATTACTGAAATTTGATTTGGTAGTATACAGGTGAACTGATTCTTGTAATGAGCAGCATAGATAGAGTCATGTGTTACAAAGCTAGGTAAGAATTAATGATTATAAAATTCATATTGTTTTTAAGGGTAGCTCAGTATCTGAATGTCACAAAATTTTGAAAATCTTCTTCTTGTTGAACGTTGGAGTTTTATTCCTGGAATGTACCTTTCTATTTCTTAGCTCTTAAAACTATGGCCAGTGTGACAAAGGACTTGGTCCTGTCATCACAATCCCCGTCCACTTTCTTTCTTTCTTTATGACTCCTACAATGATTCTCCTTTACAGAAGGAGAATTACTTTGCAGCATTCATTTGAAGCTTGCACAATCCTGTAAGGAAGTAGGTTGGTTTTACTATTGTGTAATCTTTTATTTATTTAGCTATCATAACTCACTGCTTTGTAGGTCAGAATGAAAAGTTCCAGCAACTGATATGCTGCACATGGAATTTGTATCCAAATCTCAGTGTAGCTGCAGCTGGATTCTGTGTCACATCTTTAAAGAGTGGAAGGAAGATATCACACACTGCTCTGGGAATGGGGCCAAGGTATTAGACACGAAAGTGGGCAGGCATATGTGCCTTTATGGGGTGAACACGGGAAGAAGGAGTGTGGTCCTGGAAGTCTGATAGGCATGGACATATTTTGGTTGCTTCAGAAGCTGACTCAAATTTTGGATTAGCATCTGTAGTCACTTGACCAAAAGCTTCTAAGGCTTTTGAAAGTCTGTTTTTAAGGTGATAGTTTCAAGAATTTGTTTACTAGTGTCCTTCCAATTTGGCAATGAAACAGTTTTTTCTTTGGTTTCTTATTTGGTTTCCCAGCTCATGGAGTGGGACTGCAAGTATATGATGTGAGAAAGAGAATTATAGCCACTGTTATGATGTTGATTTTGGCATGCAGAATGGAAGAAAAATTATGTCAAATTAGCATCATGGTAACTCAGTGTGAGAGACATCAGTGGTTTTAAAGGAGGTGGCCAAAATCTTATCACTAAAGCACAAACTTCTCAAAAGGTCTGTGTTTAGGCTGTTTTAACTCTATCCTTCGATTAACTTTTTGGTGCTGTTGAGAAGCGTTGAAGATAGTGCTTTACTAGGCTGTGGAGTGGGAGGAGCCCATGGCATGCTGTGCAGTGCAGCGTGGAGATCTGTGATGGATGGCACAGCAGGCATGGGAAGGACTGCCTGTGGTTCCAAAGTTGGTGGGATGGCCATGAGCAGGGCACTGTGCCTACTGAACACCCTTTGGCTCAATGGCATGTTGGCACACGTATATAACTAGCATTTGCTTCCAAAGGTAGTGTGGGTGTGCTTTGCCACCTTTATGTTATGTTGAGCTGGGTATTGTCAGCATGGGTGTAATGAACAAGCAGGGAGGAGGGCAGTTCTGGACCAACATACACCCAGGGACAAGCCTTTCCTCTGGTTTTGGGGAATGCTACCTGTGCTGCTGAGAAGGCAACTCACACCTTCTGTCTGCTGAATGGGTCTTTTGACTTTCCCATCACACTATGAAGTCCATTTCTTTTCAGTCTCAGGCATAATATGCCTTTAGTGGAGGTATTTCCCCCTGTGATTGTTTCCTGAATTAGTATATCTTCCTTCACTTTTGGCAAGGATTTTCCATAATAAAAAGTTTCATCATCAGTTATTAGTTTCATATGACTGGTCTGTGAAGCACACAGGATTATTGAAAGCTATAAAATTTGTGTTAGCTGTTTTCCTTCGTCATGATCAAAATGATCTCAGTTGTGTCTTAGTGGGTTTGATCATATAAATTTATTGCTGGTTACCCACAGTAAACCAGCAAGCTGTAACTGTGTGACTAGAGATCAGATGAAATTATCCATTTACATCCAAAGTGGATCAGGGAAAAAGCAGCTGTAAAATAAGTGCTTTAAATGTTTTAGTAACAATTGCTTTGCTTATAGTGGCTCTATAATTTTTTTTTTTTTTTTGTAGTTACTACTGTCCATAACTTTTAGTCAGTGTTAGTAACATTAGGTTACAACTTTATATAATCCTGGTTTTTAACACAAATGACAAAAATGTTGATACTCAATTCTGGTCTGTAGTGAAGTGGGAAAGGAACTGTGGTAGAACACAGTGTGCTACTCATAGCACCTGATAAACTAGCATGAAGTATCATATTATTATTGATTTAATGAGTCCTTAGATCCTATGATACTTGAAAGAAAGTTAATTGGACTCTTACAACATAACTGCACTGGACTGTGTTTAAATGCATTATTTGATTATCATTTTCTTGAAATACCTAGTTCTGAGATTTTCAGTCCTCCTTCACTCCTCAACCCCAAATTTATAGTTCCTTTTGCTCTGAAGCATTTTAAGAGCAGTAGCTCAAAACACAGTTTTTCTTCCTTGTTTACATCCCTTGGGTTAGCTTTGAATGGGTGCTGTGCTGGGCACAGTCCTCTTCTCAAGCTAAGCAGAAACATGGCTGGTTGACAATTCAGGTGGCAGGTAATGCTGAAAGGTGCTTGCCTGATGTGCATGATCAACTCTAGTTGGTTTGGCACATTTATATTCCATATTAGTTTCCTCATTTTGGTATAGACCATATGAGGAATGGCATGGAAGTGTCAAAATGTATTGTTTTTCATTGGACTCTAAAATAAAGTTTTATCACTTGAGAGGGCAAGTGCCAGAGGGGTGGATCAACTTCCCTGCAAGGCCTTGTTGGACCCAGCCTTGCCTCACAGACAGGTTACATTACTGCAGTTGGATGCTCTGGAAGGCCCTACCATAAAGGGAGATGTGGCTGCTGAAATAGTCCTGCTGTGAGTCTCAGGAAGGCAGGCTGGGGCAAACTCAGCCCACGTGCTGTTCCCAGTGCTAGTTCTCTCTGAGCAAGCTCACCCAAGGTTCCTGTCCTAACAAGACAAAGTACTGCATTGTGTATGAAAGGGAAAGTTTTAAGCTGCTTGGCTGCATCCCCAAATTCAATTAATAGTGCTGGCACCCAGAGGTGGGGCACGCATGGGCTCTGCAGCACACATTGTGACTGATGTGCTGTGAACCGCAGGTGCAGCAAGCCAGGAATGGTGGGAGCATTTCAACCTAGTCAACCCTGTCAATTCAGCCTGTCACTCATCATTTTGCTTTGGGATAGCTGGTTTCAACAAGAAAGAAATAAAGTTGAAGTCTCATATAAATTAAAATCATAAACTGAAGGCTTATGTGAACAAGATGGGAAAACTTAACAGAAAATTTTGAATAAAGCCAGCAATACCATTATTTTTAACTAGCTTCCTTTTGACAAGAAAACTTTTCATTCATGGACATTCAGAATAGTGGGAACACCTACCCACACATATGGGCATACCCACCTACCTGCACACTACACACCTTTAGCTGTAGTATGCAATTAAAGATGCTTCCACATCTAGATTTGCATATTCAGGAGAAATTAAGTAATTTAAATCAAATTTTAGAAATGTTCACAAGTAGGTTACATTGTCAAGAATCTGTATGCTTTGACTATAGTAAGAAGAAACTGGTAAACATTCATGGGGATAAAATTCCTCTGTGTATCCTCACATTCATTTTGATTGGCAAATAAGTTATTTATCCTTCAAAGTGGCTCCCTTCCAGATACCCTTCACAGATAAGGGTATCTTTCATCCTTCCTCCTCCTTTCATCTCTTTTCCCCACCCCAGTATATTGGATGTGTGCTTGAACAGAATCAAATACAAAAGTTGTATTGATACATAGTGATTACACTGCAAAGATGCGGGTTTTGCATCTTTGCTGTAAAACAAAACACTTTGGACAGTTGGAGAATTATTTCTGTGATGTAATGTTGCAGATTTATTTATTTATTTGCTTGCTTGCTTGTTTATTATTTATTTGGATCCTCCTTTGGGTGTTTTCATGCATAGTCTTTCTTAACCCTCCTCTGTATATTTTACACCCTTGTTTTTCAAAAAAATACCGAGAGTTATTTTCATTAGGAATAAGGAGAAGACATCCAGGATTCATCCATTTTACCTTTCTGCTTGTTTTATTTTTAGCTTCCCTCATGCCTCATAGAAAACTGCAGCTGTTTCACATTCTGTATCACATGGCATCCTTTCTAACAAGCCACTTTAGAGCATCCTTCCTCAGTATTTTGAGGGATGCAGGAGACTTACTGGTACTTTGCTGCTTCCTTCTCATTGCACCATCATGAACTGGTAATATGTCATCTATGTGGTGCTGCTCTGTATTGTCAGTGGACTGATTTAATTAATTTTTATTAACAGTCCCTTAATTGAATTTTTGAAAGACAGATAAAATTACAAACACAGCACAGGAAGAGCATAGGAGGAATGTCTGACACAGCTATACAAATAGATGTATTGCTTCAAATATTCCCTGTGCTGTGAACAAAACATGTAATCTGTAAAGGATTATGTGTAAGAGGGAGAAAGATACTCAGAGCAATACTAAAACGTATTCAAGTGGTTAAAGCCAGTAGAAAAGGAAAAAATAAAGTCAGACACATGAAATCACAAGTGCCTCCAAAGCGCATTGGCTCCTCTTCCCTCTCCCAGACACTCGCATAAAAAATAAAATAAAAATAATCCTAATGCCTGTGCTCTGGAAGAGAGAGAGAGAAGGCTCCTTCAGGAGTAAGAGCCAAGGTGGCATTATGACCCACAAATCCCTAAGAGGTGGGCATAAAGAAGTGGGGACCACAAGCAAATAAGGTTTCCTAATAGCTCCAGTTGTTCAGCAACACAAACTGCCCACATTGCATAAGGATCATCAAGTCCCGTAGCTGTGTTTCCTCTGAGCTGGAGAGTATTGTTGGTATTCCTGAGCTGGCACTTTAAATTCCTTTTGAATTTGTTTTAGGATTACTTGCTGGTAGGATACACTGATATAATACCATTAAAAATACCTTTTGGTGAATATGGCCTGTCTTCCAGAGCTCCCATCCCTTGGCTTATTAAGCAGGTTATCCTAATTTGAATGTAGAAAGTCCATCTGCCACAAGAAACCCGGTAGCTGAGCAAGCTGTGTCAGTCAGTGACCATGCTTCCTTATATTACTGATAAATGTGCTGCTGCAGAGTCTGTAGTAAGAACAGATTCTTTCACCTTTTTCTGAAGGAAATGTCAGCAATCATTTCAAGTTATTTAAATGTCATTTCCTAATAGTTTACATGCACTTTACAAATAGGCATGACTGGGAGACTTGCTTTACTCCCCAGTCAGGAGGACCATGATGGGAGATCTGGTGAATATAGACACAGACACCTACCACACACATGCACGTGTCACGCTGGAAGGAGGTACCTTCAAAATTTAAACAGAATGGCTGCAAGCATTTTTATTCCAGGATAGAAGTCCTTTTTTCTAAGTAAACTGAATCTGCTCTAAAATGTTCACTCAGCCTATGTTTACTTTTGCAACTGGAAAACGTTTAAAATCACGTTTTCTAAAGGGAAAGCAACTTTTTTGTTTCCTTGGATTGTTTAGGCCAAATGGACCATTTCATTAAAGATATGTTCTAAAGTCTGTTTCCCAGACACAAAAGCCATGATAATCCAAAAATGTGCCTTCTTGTAGGCCTCTCAGTATGATTTCCAGTAAAACTTAAAAAAAATAGTAGTATACGAGATGAATCCCAGATAACTGCAGTGTGATGTCTAGTGGTTTCATTTTCCAGGGATATACTCATAAAAGTTCATTTTTAGGGGTCTAAAGTAATCTTCATTTTATGGGGGAATTAAAGACTTCTGTTTTGATGTTGTCTGCTGTTCTCTGTGGGATTGATTCAGAGTCAAGTACATACTGTAGAGGAAAATTCAGCATGACAGTTTGCTGCTGGCATTTTTCATGGAGAGTTGCAGTATTCTCCCAGATGGAAAAGAAACTTGCAAGGGAGTTTTATTTTTTTTGTAGGTCTGTATTATAGCTAACCATTCTTCTACTTATCGCTGCAGGTTCATGGAACACTGCCTGGTTTTGGAGTCTTTCCCCTTTATAAAGTACAAGTTATGTTAATATTTTTTGACACTTGAGTAAGAAAAATTCTTCATTTTATCAAATTCAAGACAACTGACTGCCCTTTGATTATTTCCAGACCCACATAATATCAGTCACAAAGGTAATACAGTATGAGGTTTAGGATTCTGACAGACATGTGTCTACAAATGAAAATCATATTGCTGGAGCTGTATCAGCCCCTGTCTCTCTGAGGAATGGCAGTGTCCTGAGTGCAGGAACATCTGATTTGCTTGTGTCAGCTCCACAGTGGTTACAGTTTGCTATATTTAGTGTTTTGTAGGTAAGCCTCTAGTATTTTCACTTTGCTTTATATCACTTCAAAAAAAACCAAAGTGGTTGTCCAGAAACCAGGTTGAGAAGTGACCGAAGTATTTGGGCAACGAGAGCCCAGGGAGGGATAGCAGCAGTGTCTGTCTCAGCTCTTGCTCCAAGTCCCACTGTCCCTGCTGGCAGTCAGTCCTAAAGCTGGTGCAGTCCTTTGGTGAACCAGGGAGTGATCAGACAGGCTGCAGACGTGCCCTTCTTGGCAGCAATTCGGGTGTAGGTGCCTGTGCTCTGGAAGCTGTAAATCACTGCTGCCTTGGGGAGGAGCCCGGGCTCCCAGCCCTGCCTCAGCCCTCTCTGAAGGAACAGCAGTGTGAAGGGCTGCCTTTTGTTTCCTTTTTAAGGGGTTTTCACTAGCAAAGAGACCATAAGCCTGAAACATCAGGATGAGGTAGGCAAGGGTCAAAGTCTTGTGAGAGGAAATGAGTAATAAGGACGTCACAGACCATCTCCTGCGTTATTTGGAGTTGTGCCCTGGGTATGTCATCATTTTCCCTTCTCTCTCACTGAATCTTCTTTATTTATATATATTTTTAATAGTAGCCTCAATGACAGTGAAATGGATGAGTGCAGGACCTGTTAAATGCCAGCTTCCCCTTGTATGGCATCCATCTGTAAATGCACTTAGAACAAACATCTGCTCCCAGAAATCACTTTCTGGCCTGTGCTGTTTTTTTCAGTGTCTGCCAGGCTTTTCATCACCTTCCCAGTAATCCCAGCAGGTCCACAAAAAAGTAAAGATCCTTATTTGTTTGACATTGCAGGCACTTCAGCTGGCTTGTTAAAACTCAAAAGTTATAACTGGAGGAGCAATGGAACCCTATTTGCAAGAAAGAGAAACTTTTCAGTTGTGAAGGTTATCACATGTTAGGCCCTGGTTACTTCTATATTATAATCTGGATCCCACAAAAATTAAAATATAAAGTACCTTTTTCAGCTAAAATTTGAATCGGTGGGTGAGTATCTGGACAGTAATCTTGAGAGGCAGAATGTTACAGAGACTGTCATACAGTTAATATTGGCACATTAATATGTGGCCATTCCCTTCTGAAAACAAAATACTGAACTGGGTTTTAATTATCAGCTTGTACACAGTATGACGTGTAATATTTTGCATAGGCTTGCTGACTTAAAATGTGTGTTTAGAGCTGACAGATGTTATCAGAGCTCTGCTGTTATCCCTGAATCAATTTGGCAAAAGGTTCATATTCTTTAGCAACTTGACCATTTTCTTTCTCTCCATTTAATTAAAACTTCTTGGATCATTCTTCATAGAAACAGTTTTAAGACTCTTGACATGTTACCATGTTTCTAATATTTGAAGTACTGAGAAAGCCAAGTTTAAGTTGTCATTTTCATATAGAATTTAAGCTGTCATGTTGATACAGAATTTGTATCTGTAAATCCAAAGTCTTGTGAATTTCATAGACTTGTATTTATACCTGTATTGTGTCCCTGTGATGTTATACATAATTTAAAGGTTATCTGAAGCCGTCTCCATACCGCCTGGAAACTAGTTTTTCTTTAAAAATATTTTCAGTCTATGAAGAGATGTTGCCAGGCATTTATATTAATACTTCTATAAAAGAAGGAAATACTTTCTCACATGTGACTAAAATGTGGAAGTCATTAACACAGGAAAGCCATTGAGTCCAAGAATTTAACAGGACTTCTGAGAGGTTATAGCCATCAACAATATACAGGGTTGTAATTAGAACAAGTAAGTAATTTGGAAAAAAATGCTAAGCATAGTTTTCAAGGATTCAGTTGGTCTTCAGCTATTAGCTCCCAGCTGGACAGAGATTGCTTTGTCAGCCTCCATAGTTTCAGCTTTTCTCCGTGCAGCATCTGGCAGCAGCCCGTGCGCGAGACAGCACCCGGGCCACGCGCGTCTGCTGTGACATGGGACGAGCACGCGCCCTGCCTGCCTTCTGGCTGAGTTAAGGCATGCAGCTTCTGCAGGCATTATCACACTGTGCCAGCTTTCTGAGCCTGTACAGCAGCCTGCTGCTCCGTGCCGGTAGGCAGCAAGGCACCAGGAGCTTTTATTGCTAGACTGAATCAAATGGAAAGATGATGTTCACAAACAAATAAGGCCAAGTAGATATAGACTCCCCTCCTTCTTCTAGCTTTGACAGCTCTTTCTCATTCCTGTGTTTCAGCTGTGGCCAGGCATGTGCTCTGCACTATCCTGCACAGCTGCTGCAAAGCAGCAGGAAAATGGAGAGGGAGCTTGCAGTGGTGCACAGGGAGCAGAGTAAAGCCTTTTCTGTATGCACCAGAGAGAAGCATCACACTGCTGGCACTGCGTATGTCAGATTTGCTTTGTGTCTGAGACCCTGAGTGAGCTGTACTGACTGTAGAGCTCTGCTCCAGACTGTAGGAAAGAACATCAATGCCATTGTATTTGGCACCTGTAGTAAAGATGTGATGCAGAGAGTAGACGTGGAAAATCAGCGCTCTGCAGGTAATCTGTTCAGAATGGGATCAAGGAATGCTTGTGACAGCACAAATAAGCTCTCTCTGAGTTTGTGAAGCTCTTTGTCTCTTTAAATTTCTAGGGAAAAAAAGAAAAAAGCTAAATTTCTTGATAAGTTTCACAGAAAAAAATCGACTTTAAAATAGCTTTAGTGTCAGTATTAATTCTCACAGTCTGAGAAATGCAATGTGGAAACAAAGATAATGCAGCACTTTCCTACAAATAAACAACAAGTAATTTTCAAATGAGAATGACTACATGAATTCCAGTTGCTGGAGGGGATGAGATTGCAGCAAGATCCATGGCTGCATTCAAGGGAGAGCGCTCTGCTCACCAGCAGCCCCTGTTCAAGGAAAGTGCCCAGGCAGTTGGGTAGCAACACACTGCTGGGGCACTGGAGCTCTTCAGGTGAGTTTGGTGTGCCATCCTGGGGGAATCTGTATTCATGGGGGTGCCAGGAGGGAAGGAGGAAAGCTGGACATCAACGGCTGTGTTACAGGTTGTGTTTGTTATGCCTTGGCTGAGCAGTGGAGTTGTAAATGATTTCTTTGCCAAAAATGAAAGTTCATTACAGACTGGCATTGTTTTAATTAGGAGGAGTTGGGAGGATATGTCATAAGAGTAAATAAAGCTTATGGCTTTGCCTGCTAGTTTGTTCACTTTGGCATTAGAGGGATTTTATTCTAACTGGTTTTTAATTTCTGTGTTACCATTTTTTTGCTTTTAGTCTTTTTAGCATGTATTCTCTATGTGCACAGAAACCTTTCCATGATGGTAACTCTTTTACAGTTTTTCTAGTGCTTGGAAGGAAGTTCCCATAGACTGTACTAGATGTTTTTTTTCAGAATAAAAACCCATTGTGCTAACTTGTGTTGGGATGCAGAAACTCGTTACCTTCCCTTTTCTTTTTTGTCCTTTCATACACTTCATTTGGGAAAAATACCACCCACAAAACATCTGTTTGGGGGTTGGTTTGTTCTTCAGACTGAAAAAATGTGTTTCCAAATAGAATTGATTTTAATTAGATGGTTTAGCAACATTTTTGTTGCTTTTATGAATATATTGTTATCCCTTGTATTATTGGTGAAACTGGGTTAAGGAAGTGACTTACTGCAAGTTCATAGAGAACAAATTGTGAGAAATTGAGAAAGTTGTATAAAAATGCTGATACAGCATTCATTATGTAATTGAAAAAGATGTTGCTTGCCGTGTTATTTTTGAATTTCGGTTATATGAAACTAAGATAAGAATCAGTTACCAATTTAAAGTTCCATTATCCTGGCAGCACCTCAGCTCTTTTTGGCAAGTCATTTAACCTTCTCTGCTTCCTGGCTAACAATTTAAAGTGGTGATCTTATTTTATTTATTTCCCAGATGTACTTGAAGTATTTCATTCATATGTGTAAGTACTTTGAGAAGAATTATATTTATAAATAAAAAATACATAAATCTTTATTATATTATGTAAGGACACACATTTGTAGGATAAAGATTATGCTCTCCATCAGTTGACAAAATTTTATTTTATTTCCTTTGACAATTAAACCTGTCTTGACAGCTTGTTAGCTCATGGTTAACAGAAAGTGAACAGAAATTAGGGTTTTAGTATCTTCTTAGAGAAACGTTGGAAATCAGTACTGCCATAGGAAAGTTAAGTCCCTCATTCATGGGTAGAATTTTTTCCTTTCTCCTTACAGCTCTTAGATGGCTGTATATTTCTCCTTACTGCTGTTAAGATGCCTTACAAAGGAGCTGGCTCTTCTGAACACTCGAGTTCATCACAAGTCAGTAGCTTTCAGCCTTTTTCAAAGTATTTCTATGTTCCTTTATTTTCCAGGAGAAGTGTGAGCTCTGGCATAGCTTATTCAAGGCTTGCTTTTCTTAGCAGCCTTGTGAAGACTTCTTAAAATAGTGGTTCGATAGACTAGAGGAGGAAAATTGCTGATCTAAGTGATATCCTAATTTTTTCTATTTTGTTCCTTGTCAAAGGGGACTGTAGTACATTCTGGCATGATTCTAGAGGACACACTATATTGAATAGTGTGTAATGCCAGAGGTCTGCCATGGAATTGTGACTCAGACAATCTGACTTATGCAGACAGTTTAACAATTTGGCATCCTTGTCCATCCAAGCTGGATCCATTCTGATCTTCTGGGTTAGGAACAAATAAAAAGGAAAAGCTTTTGAATTCCTCAGTGCAGCTAAGATGGCATGGACCAAAACAGTAACTTGTCTGAAGAGCAAAACTGTGTAGGGTTAGAAAGCACCCATATCCAAAATTACAATATAAAGTGCTTCTTTGTCATTGTCTACTTCTTATTTGCTTCAGTCTGTCATGAAATAGTGTGTGTTAAGTAAGTTTAATTTGTAAAGAGCAAATAATTTAAATTGTTTATCCAAACAACAAGTGACTTGAGAAAGTAGATATAGAAACTTGAACTAACAAGGTTAGAGATGCTCACAAGTCAAGATTTTTACATGATGACAGTACAGTGACACTGACTGATGCTGTTGGTGCCCACCATGCTTGATCATTCTTTGGAGACAAGCTTCCCAGGCTCTTCTTTCTGTCACTTCCCATGATACCTACAGACCAGAAGGCAGAACTGCACCCGTGAAGTGCACATGCTAGCTTTTATTGTTTCCCAGTCCTGAAAATTAGATCTTGTCTACTTAGATGGGACTAGCAAAGTATAGTCACCTCCTCTACCACTTTTTTCCACTTCTGTTGTTTTGAGGTGGTTTCCAAAAGTCTAGTACCCTTTGGTACCACAAAGGTCATCACTGGCACTTCCTTTAAATCAAGTAATGAGACCAAGCCAGTTTGGCAATTTAACTGTTAAAAAGAATGAATTTTAAGGAGGCCTTCACTATAATACCTTTATGTTTTGTTAGAAGCAGTTTTTCCCATATATATACGCACACATATGCACACAGGCACGCACATCATCTTGGCCTGAGATGATTTCCTAGGAAACTTCCTGAGGTATCAGTGGATCCAGTTAATTGTAACCAAAAGGGCTAGTATGGCTGCAGTTTAATGTGATTTATTCACCACAGTTATACAATCTTTTTTGGTTTTTACATATTGTAATTTGCCATGAAATGATGCTTCTCATGCTCTTCTAGTATGGTGTGCTGAGCAGGCTAAGGTTTGTCGAGTGGTGAGCACACACATTTGCTTCACATAGTCTACTGCTGCCACCATCTCCAGTTTCTGGGTTGTAATTGAGGTTTTCTCAAAGTTATGAAGATTTTAACCAAAATGTCATAGTGAAGATCAGCAGCACAAAGTGCAACTTGCTCCCAGAGTTTGCAGAACAGCACTTCTAAAGAAATACTTGGTGCAAAATAAACAGGTTTCAGAGGAAAGGAAGGGTGCCCAGTCCCTGAGCAAATACAAGGCAGCTGAGAAGGGTCACCCAAGATCCCTCCCTTACAAATACCACAAAACTTGCTCTGTTTTCAGCAGAAACTGAGCTGCTGGCACAGTTTGGACACCTCCTCTTCACCAGGAGACCCGAACACTGAACAAAGCAGAATTATGAACATCAGGTGCTTTAAATATTAATAATAAATATTATTTAAAGCACTTGAGAAAAATCCCTTTATCCTCTGGATTTATTCCTTCAGAGGCCCATTTCCAGCACTGTCTGATATATTGGACACTTTTCAAAAATGGGAACAGCCCTGGGAGCATCTGACATCAGGACTGAGCTGCAGGGAAGGATTTCTCCTGGATGAGGAGGTGATTTTGTACAAGAGGCAGTGAGCAAGAGTCCTCTGCCAGGGATTCTGTCTAAAGCCCAAGGGGGAAAGGAAAATCAGGATGTAAGCCTTGGTCAAGGGAGCAATTACCTCTGGAAATGGATTTGAGTGGGCTGGGATGAAGGAAGTGTTTTGGAACAAGTCACCATTTTTTTCTCACCCCCTTCATTTCCTCCATGAATGTGGTTTTTTTTTTTTCTGAGGGGTTGTTTGATTAAGTTGGGTTTTGTAGGTTCCATTTTTGTAGTATTTTGTTTATCAATTACCCTGTGTAGGGCAATTTCACTCTGTGAAACATGCTGTGGATTGTTTAGATTACAGTTCACTCAACTAACACCATCTAATATGCTACCTCAGTGAGGTGTATTTTTCAATTAAATTTTAATATATTGTTTCCATTGTGCTGTTATAACGGGGACCATTTTCTTCTGCTTCAAGTGTGGTTTTATAAATTTTAAGATGAAAATTAGTTGAGAGAACTCTGCCAAGAGGAACTGCAGTCATATATGTGAGTCATAAATATTTTCCTTAATTGGGGAAATTGCTCATTCTGTTACAGATTACCTCTATTCTTAAATATTTTATTTAATAGCTAGAAAAATGTCCTTTCTGGATCTTTTGTCCTTCAGCACATCACTAACAGCAGCATTTGAGTTCCAGTACACTGGCTGATTCACCAAGAAATCCCTTGCTTCCTTTGGGATATGGACCCAAAGATCTCTCCAAAAGCTGTATTGGATAGATGTGGACTATTGTGTGGGTTTTGTTTGTTCCCTAGGGTGCCCAGGAGATCACTTTTGGGTTCAGATCATCTCCATTCAAGATGAGTAATTTGTTGGATCCTGGTAATCCTTCAGAGGATGTAGCAGGGCATAAGTTGCTTCTGCCTAACTTGAGCACCTGGCAGCAAGGCCAATTTGGATTGTATAATCAATATTCAGTACTTTTATAACTTCATCCAGATGCTGAGAGCAGAGGAGCAATGTCCATACATTTTGTTGTTGTAAGTCCTTTCACAAAAATCGAACAATTGCCAAGAATGTGTAAAACATCAAAGTAAGAGGCAATTATAATACAATAATTGATGCCAGATGGACTTCTGCACCTGAGATCAATCAACATGCCAGTGAAAAAGAAAAGAGCCGTTTACTGCAAGGAACACTACAGCATATGTCAGGGTAGCATCAGTATCTTTTCAGACATTATTTTAACCATTTTGAAAGCTGCTAAAGTGTTGAGTTTCTTGCTGTGGTTGTTCTTAGACATTGCAGCAAGATCCCTTCCTGTTAAAGATTTCCTGAGAAGGAAATATGATCTTAGCTCTCCCTAACTCCTGTGGCCATCATCAGGTTTGGCAAATTTTCATTAAAACTTAAAAGTAAACCATTATTTAAACAGTAACTAAAGATCATTGGTTAGCTGCTTTCAGAAAGCCTTGTTATCTTCAGGCAGTGAAAAACAATGAGATAATATTTTCTTAAACATTATGTAGCTATTAAAGTAATTTTTTAAAAAACATTGCCATTTCCAAAACTGAATTTATTAGTTTGCAAAGGTTGATATTTTTTGAAGGAAGCACGAACTTGCCTCCATTATGCTTCTGCTTTTCCTAATATGAGATTTGGAGGTTTGTTTGCTTCTAAGAGGTGGTGAAAGGTCACTTAAGTATCACTTCAGGCTTTGATATGGTACCATTCCCCTCTGTAGAACGTGCTGGGTGGATGAGATGAAGACTATATTGTGCATTTTTTTGTTTTGGCCATTTCGTTCTGACGTTCTTGCAGGTATTGGGGGGGGCAGTGTGGAAATGCTGTTTTCTTAACTATTCTATTTTGTTATTTTCATGCAGCTTATTTTTCCATCATTCAAAACCTGAGCTACCTTTGAAGTGATAGAGCTCTGCAGACTGGAGGAATTTTCCAGTTCTGTAGAACAAACTTCAAGCTGATTCTGGAAATACTTAGTATACACTGCCTAATTTTTCTGTACCCTTTTCACACCGAGTGCCTCTGTGTGCTGTAGGACAGTCCAGTTTGAAGATGAAATAAGTGACTGCTCACTGGAAGTGCACAGTTGATGCTTCAGAGTGCTGTAGCCCTACCCATGACCCTCATTGCATGGACAGTCTCATGGAATATTTGCAAGTATAGGTTTGAAATTGAGAGCACAGGGACCAGGAGGGATCCAGTAAAGGATCTGCACATGCTTCTCCAGCCATGCAGTGCAGTGAAGTGACTTTGAATCTCTCTCTCCTGCTCCATGGACTGCAGTTCCCCTGGTGCCAGCTTCCAGTGCGTGGCCAGCACCGCACGTGTCAGGGGGAGTCATTGGCACTCAAAGCACACCTAAGGGCAGGCAGGATTGGAGACCTGGAAGGATTTCTTCAGCAAGTTATTCCATTCACCTTTGCATGCCCTGAGACTGATAGATGCCCTGAAGTCAAGCAAATTTCTGGTGGTGGGTCTGTCTTCCAGGGCTCTAACTCACATTGGGAAACATTGAAACCCTGAAGCGTAGCTCCTTCGTGCTGTGCCTCAGGATTCCAACAAGTTCTGGCACGTTGACCATAATGCATACAGGTTTATAGCACTATTTATAAATCTCTTGAGTTTCCTCTTGTATTGTTTCTTGCTGAGGGAGTGTGGGATATGCAATTCATCCCATCAGATTTTATTGAGGAGTTATCCGCAGTCATGTGCATGCTGGATTCTCTTGAGAAACAACATCTGTTTTCTGCAGTATTTCAAGTTTGAAATGGTTGTGAGTTGTTACAGCTTTTTTAATTAACAAAAGGATACAATTAAAAAATGTGAATAACTTGCATTTTTATGTCAAACACAATGTTAACTCTATAAGCCACAGAGTAGGGAGGTTTCCTCTATAAGCTATTTTCTGATTTTTCAGTATTTTCTAATGAGTTGTTTGCCATACTTTATGTAAGCACAGATTCCTCTGATTTTCTTTCTCTATTCAACAGAAACCATGTTATGTCTGTAGAACAGACACTTCTTGTCTTATAGGTGAAAAAGACACTAAACATGAGTTGGATGTGGTCCTTGGGACCATCTGTTTTACAAATTGTGCCATTGTGCTAACCCTGTAAAGGCAACCTCAAGTTCTGTTAGGATCTTTTCATATAGATAAATGAAAAAATACAGATACATATATGGATGAATACACCTCAAAGGCAGGATGTCAACTACTGATAGGCATTTGTATGATACAGAAAGGAAGCTAAGCAGCATAGTTCCTCGTGGGACCACAACAAATCTGGTGAGCAGAGTCTCACACACAGGTGCTTGACTGTGTAAAACTATTATGTAGATCTCATGGACAACTCAAATTACAAGTCAACACACATCTGTAATTTAAATGAAACTTAGTTACTCTTCCAGTAACTTTAGATGCATTCGTGGAGAGGCTGTGGAGCAACGCTTTCATTTGGCTTTCTTGAAAATAACTGGCATTCTCTATTTGTAAGGAAGCTCATTATGGTTTTTTTGTTCAGTCATGTAAGCAAACTTCTGGAGGATCATAAATGCCTAATATAGCAGTAGCCTTCAGGCATTCTTAACTAAAATTGTATTTTATCTTCCACCAGCTGTGCATTTCCAGGAGTGTAAATGATCCTTAGGATAAGCTGACTGAAAGACTTGCTGCTCTAAACACAGAGAGCCATAGTAACAAATAGCACTGTATTTTTCACATCATCTTTCTGTAGTTGATTCGCTCTCATGGATGTATGGACAGTTGCACAGGTTGTAGAGAAAATGGTCTGTTCCTAAAAAACTAGTTCCTATTAATTCCTAAATTATTTGTATAACTTTTTTTTCCCTGCATGAAGCATTCATGTGAATTGCATTAAGCTTTAAGGTACCAAGCTTATGCCTTATATTTTCCTTCTCCCAGGAAAAGTGTGATGGTAGCAGTGTTGTTCAGATTAAGTACTGATTATTTCAGCCATCTAAATCCAGTTTGTGATTTTCAGTGGATAACGTGCTGTCATTCTCCACTTCTTACCCTGTTCTTTTCTCACAGCCACGCTGTCCAATGTTGCATTGCTACCAATCTATAACCCAAATGTTGTTGCAATAGAGTGGAGAGTTGTGCTGCTCCCTGGGCAGTATATAGAGGATGTATATTTTATGAGATGCCAAGAAAGCTGCTGTATGACTATAAATTTCTGTGGGTTTTCCTCATGCTGTACATAGCTGCTAATTACAGAAGGGATTTATGTTTTAAGCATATATATTCTCTTTTGTTGTGCATTCTGCTTTTTTCAAGTTTTAAAACTGAAGTAATTTTAGTAATTAGTTATTTCAGGAAGCCTTGGAGAGGTGGAGATAGTCTGCTGGGCACTGTGCAGGTACAGAATGTGCTACAGCCAGGGAGTGGTTGGCTTTCCCCCTCCGTGCACAAAAATCTGGGCTCTGGTTATTGAGGTCAGGGAGAGGGATCCTTCTGGATCATGCCTGCTGGAGTAAAGACCAACTCACTTACTAATGCCTTCATTCAGCATCATGGGAAATGGTGAGAGGGAAGAGGATCCTGAGCCTGCAGCCATGTGGAAAGCCAGTCAGGTAAAACTTCACTGCAGCCTTGCATCAGACTGAGCCCTCTTTCCTTTCCTGCCTTTGTGGTTCAAGGAGAGAAATGGAGGGCTGCAGAGGGAATAATCAGAAGTACTCTCCTCAGCCAGCCAGCCATCTCCTCCTATTGACCTTGAAGTAATGAAAAAGGGATAGATTCTTCTGCAGGTTACCTCTGTGTGTACAGATAATGAGAGCAGAGAGTAATGATCATAAATCCACATGGCTTTGCCTGTTTGAAAGTCTGGGCCATGGGAAAAATGTACATAGTTTATTTTCAGTCTGCAATTCACATAAGTATTTGTCCCAAAGTGTTTCTTCTGGAGGTTTTTTTTTTTGCCTTATACTTGATTTTATGCAGCAGTGGTTTTAATTCAAATGAACCTATTCCCTTTTGTTGACTTCAGTTTTCAATATGAGAATAGTTGTATTTCCCAAACCAGCAATAAACTGGTTTGATATTTGCATTTTTTTAAATGTAGTAACTTTTCATTAGTTTATACAATAGAGTTATACTGGTGTAGAACTGTGCCTATAAAAGAAAAAGAAAAAAGTCCAAAATATGAAATACATACGTAAGACTCATATTTAATATTTCTTACTTAAAAAAAAAAAAAGAGATAAAGAAAAAAATTAAAAACAACAAAAAAGGAAAAACTCTTCTAAATTAGCTATAGTTAAAAAAAAAATTAAAAAAACACCTTGGAATTTGGGAGTTTGCTTTCAGATGTTGAACTACCATACACAAAGTAACCAGAAAGTTGTCTTTGGCAATTTGTTCATTCCCCTCCCAGTGAGATGTAATTCATTAAGGCAGTTCCTTGTCAAACATTAACTCAGAAACTGGAAGGAATCTGAGACAGAAAATAATTAAGTAACCCTAATGATGTAGTAGTCCAACTACCGAGGCCAATGGACAAAGAATAGTAGCAAGGTGTTTTAGTACTTAGCTAAGATGCCAGGGTAATGTCAGCCAATAAATGATGTCATGCAGTCAGAGGCAGGGTTTGGTCAACGCAAACTGACAGTTTTGTCTTTTAATCCTACTACCTACAATAACAAAACATCAGGAAGAACTATATTTAAAAGCAGAGGAAATGTACTGAGCCACTAGAAGAGCTTGTTGCATTGTTTTTCCTCTGAGCTAGATCTCAAGTGAGATGATGGCTGCGCCAGTACTGAGGCGCCTTTCCCCCTCCTCAGTATGGGATTAACCTCTGAAATGGCAGCAGCATTTACTCTCTGAAGCAAATGGGACTGTGCTGGGGAGGTCTTACATTTTGCTTGTGTTCCCATGATGGAGTCATTACGTGAGTGTTTGGAGCAAAGCTGAAGCATAAGGGAGATGCTGAGCCCCTCACTGAGCGTGCAGCACGTCGGGTGACAGAGTGAAACACAGCCGGACCCAGAGCCTGGGGGGCCTGTACGTCTGGCACTCTGCAGCAGCTAGGATGGTGGTCATAAGTTTTTCCTCTTTTGAGGCCAATTATCCTGTTAGGGCTTGCCTTTGGCCAGAGCAAACACTCTAGCTGAGCTGTGCTTGTTGGGGAATTAGGGAGGATAGAGGGAGGAGGTTGCCTGGCTTTGAGCTCTCTGCTGGAGAGCTGGAGGTGATGGCTGGCCGCAGTGCACTCTGGCTGCTCCCCCGGCGCAGCCTGCGGCCTGGAGGTGATCTGGTCGTGTGATGAGCAGATTTAGTTCATTAGCCAGCCAACCCTGGCCACAAAAACGTTTATTGACATCACTTCAGTGTGTTGAACAAGGTTGGCTGCAGTAAGATGAGTGCCAGAGCCAGCTCCAAGGCACAATCATTCAAGGGGCTCCCAGGGTGAAACTTCCCTCTTCCAGCAAGCTGTTTCAGCTCACTCATGAAGACACACCCTAATCTGACCCTTTCTGTAGGTTATTGTGTTTGGAGTGTTTCTGGTACTCAAGCCTGTATAATTTTTTTTTCCTACACAGCCTTGTTTGAAGGTTACCTCTTGTGGTCAGGTTAACCACCATTTTTCATGAACTCTGCTGACTTGCCCTGGTGAAAAGTTTGTTCCTCAAAATCTAGCAAATAGGTTTTAATGCTTAAAGACTCTCAGCCAACAAACAGTCAAGCAAAGTTGAATTACAGGTTTGCTTTGAGAGATTGTAAAGTCTTCCATCAATTTAGGTATTAACATATGGTCTATTACAGCAGGGGCATTCTCCTCTTTCTCCATTTATGAGGTTAAGATATCAAAAGGGTTTAAGGAGTTATTAAGCCCAAATGCTTAATAGCATAGTTTTTAGAGATCCTTGAATTAGTGGAAATATAGTGAGATATTCAGGGTGTGAATCCAAAGTGACCCAAGTTGATCCAAACTGGTCCTGTTTTAAAACTGCCCCACAGGCTCAGCCTTTAGGGAAGCACTTCCTGGCTTAAGGGGCTGAAACAGGAGAAAATGAAGCAGATAAAAAACCAGCATTATTCTGCCAAACCTGCTCTCGAGACATCCCCTTTGCAAGGGAGAAGCAAGGAGTCCTGAGACAGGGAGTTGGGAAATGGGAATCTCTGCTTTAAAGGGGCTTAAAATGTTGTGGGGCACTTCAGGATTTCAATGTCAGTCATGTGCCTTTAATTGCTGCTAAAAATGCCAATTTCAGATAATAGTATAAATAGCCTGAGCAGAGCTGTAGTTAACTGTGTAATTTAATTCCACGAAACTATTGACGTGTTCAAAAGTATGCAGATGCTAGTGTCTTATGCTAGATCAGGATCTTAATTATGCATAGTTTGAGATAATTGGGTTGCTTTAGCTCAGTATCTTAACCTGTTAATTCTAACTACTAAATTACGATTCAGCTGTAATTCCTGTATGTTTAGTAGAACTATTTCAATTTGCTCCTGACATTAGGTAAGTGTTGTGATTAATTCTGCTTCTGTATTCTGGTTTTCTGTGGGAGAGTTTAACACATTCATATCACCAGGTAAATTCAGACAGTTACATCTTAGCCCTTTGCTGTGTGATTTTTTTTTCAGGAGATATAAATGGATAAATGTTCTGGATAAATATTTTGGGGAACAAGCAAGTCCCAAAGGGTGTTCATTTTGTTTTAGAATTTGTTCTTACATTGCCATGCTAGCATGTATTTTTTGGCTTCTGTTTTCTCTTTCTTGTTGTTTAGAAGCTCATACTGAAAAATTCATCCCAAAAATACCAAGCTTAACGTTTTTAACAGAAACAAAAAATGTGGTAAAGATCACATCTGTGGTCGAGCCTGTGTTGAACAATCCAACCTTTCTCTTAATCTAAGGTTTGCAAGGGTACACTGCAAGGGTACACTGCAAGGGTAGACTGATTATCTGCTTACAGGTGCAGGAGTATAACTGAATGTCATTGTTTCCACAGATGAGCACCATGCCAGGACTGCCCACAAGGCCATGCTTCTATGACATTGACCTTGACCCCATCACAGAGCAAGTGAAAGGATTGTTTTGAGAGGGACATCCAAATTCAGGTCGGTCAACAGCCTTTGTTTTCCTGTTCCAGCTTGGGGGAGGATGTTTGTGCCTAGTATGTGTGTAAGAAAGCTTGTCAGGAGTTTATCTAAGCTCTAGTTTCAATAAGGCTTTCAGACACTTTGGGGGTGTATTTCGCAATGTGCAATTTATCACATGGGTTTCTCGTTTGCTGAATGGTGACTGGCACTTTGCTGTTGTCCACTAATGGTGCCTTTTGGTTTTCCTGGCACTGTCAGTTTGGCATCAGGAGGAGCCAGCTCTGCAACTGTACCACTCTTGGCTATGGAAAAAGGCAGTCTGAAGAAACCATGTCATCTTACTCACATCAAAAGAAACACTCTTTGATACTGCACTCACGTGGCAGTGTGTGTCTGTCATTACCTAGATAGCACAGAAGATATGTCTCAGTTTGTTCATGAGCTCTGCTTTGTTTTTTCATATTTTGTTTTCATAGCTGCTGTCATCTCTCTCAAATGGTAATAAGCATTTCAGGAACACAAAGCTGTCCTCTTAGCCTGTTTTTCATGCCAGATTCTCTCCCTTTTCCTCGAAGGTTGCAGTTCCCCCATCACCTCCTCCCTTTCTCAAAGTACTTAATCTTCTTGGTGTCCTGCTTTAATTTTGTGCAGCACATGTTCCTCACTTAAAAATACAAGATGTTATGAAAATATTTCATGCTCCTCCACTTTAACCTTTTAACATAATAAGTGGAGTAAGAGAGAATGTAACCCTGACTGAAACAAACCATGTGTGCCTGTCATGGGATTCTCTCCTTTCATCACTTAGCTCTCTCCCCCAATAGATTGGTCTGGAGAGCAAAAGGGTTTTTCCTTTTTAAGACAGAACAACACTATTACTATGAGCTGATAGGACTGTGATGGGACCCCAGATCAGCCACAGCTTTGAGGTGGATGTGCCCAGGTGCTTCAGCCCTGCTTTAGCAGTCCTTTCTTACTGTGGACTGAGAAAGGCCTTTCATTTTCTATTTCTGTATTTTGATGGATTGTTTGGAGGAGGGGAGAGGTTTGCACAACCCAGGTAGACCAAGAGAACTGTTCACTTGCCCACACATTCACATGAATGCCACAATATTCACGTAGCATCTGGTGAGAGCAGATTCTGCCAGTTTGTGTGTGCCAGTCAAGACAAGTAAAAAGCACCTACCTTGAAAGTTAACCTGCATGCACAGGTAATTACCTGTATGCAAACCATCCCTGACTATTCTGTGGCTGGGTAGCATTGCACACACCACTCCTTGGCATACATCCCATTTTTGTTACTGATAGCATGATATGGCTGGCAGCTTCATGCATACATATTGATTCATCATGTGTCAGCCATGTAATTGCTTCTGAATCATTTGGAATGACTTTAGAATCCTAATGTAAAATCTATATGCAGATTCACAGAGCCTGCTTAATTGGGTGTTTACTGCCTAGTCTTACATGAATCCATCCAAACCAGGGATTGATGAGTTTGGAAGAACAACAGTAATTAAGTAGACAAAATACTCCATTCCAACTGTGAAGGCCTTTCATTGGAAGCTGTGTATGAAATGAAAATGCTAAACTTGGCTTTTAGTCAGTGACAGTGTTTTGTCAGATGTAAAAAGAAATGCTAATGAAGTCACAAAAACATAATAAATAGGTAGGAAATAACATATATAGCCAACTGTTAATAAATTATTTTAGTTACATTATGGAGGTACTGTTGGCATCTGACAGATGAATGAATCATTAAGTTAAAGCCTTTTAAAGGAAAAAAACAGCTTGAATATATATATGTATTTCACCAATATAGACACATGCTCATCTGTGTTCCTACCTTTAACAATCTAAATAAATGCCTTGAGAGTATGGTAATACCTAGTGAGCACCACACATAGTAGTCAAGTGGTCATTAGCTCTAGAATTCATCTGGTTCATGTGCTAGATTTGTACATTCCTAATTTTGGAAGAAGAGAGAAATAATATTCCCACGTAGTCTTTACTCCCAGCTTTCTGTGGAGAAGTTTAGCAGTATCCCTTGTTTTCACATACACACTGAAGTGAACCCACACTGTAGGAGATACTAGGCTTTGAGGTCTTTGTTTCTGTGATGGCAGATCAAGGGAATTTTTTTCATTTAATTTGAATTCTTCAGCATTTTAGTGTATGATGTAACATTACTAATAATATGGTGTTTTGCCAGCTCATTAGGGCTGATTCAGATCTTTAAGACATTTTAATTGAAAAATATTTAGAAATTTGTGGAAGAGCTGCAGATATTTCATTACAAACATGCCTGTAGAGCTGAGAACAGTTGTTTTAGTATGCAGTTAATATCCTCCTCTGCAATGCATATCTTCATCAGACCTGTGAAAGAGATACAGGCAGAAGTTCCTGCTTCTCAGGATGCTGTGTGAGGCTCTGGCTGAGCTAAAACTGGGTGTCATTTGCCACTCTGATTTTTCTCTACCACATCACACCAGTCATTTGAACATGCTCTAAAAAGTCATAGAAGCAAAAACCTTATCATAAAAGTCAACTCTGTTTTTCTCTGTTGACAAATAGCCAAGACATGGATATACAATATTGCAGTGTCTCTGTAGGAGCAATGTGATCTATCAAAAAATGAAACATTAATATACAGAAATGAACCCAAAGAAATCTGGCTAGTCCTTCATCACTAGCCACTGTCCTATTTAAATTATACTGCCCAACTCATACACTAAGAAAGTTGAAATTGTTTCCTTAGGAGCTGTTTGTAGAGAGCACCAGTCAGAGTAAGACTTACCTGGAGACAAGTCTGCTAATAGGAAGAAATTAAAAAAAAAAAAAAAAAGAGTAATATTTGCTCAGTGAGGGGAAGTCCCAAACTGGACCTGCACAAGTAAAGTCTATTAAGGACCCTTGTGAGCTCTAAGGATCCTCTAATTTAATCAGTGGCAGTTGGTGCCTGCTCTTACTGTGCAGGCTTTGAGTACCTTGATGACTGCAGGGGGAAATTGTTCTCAGTTGGTTGTGACTTCATAAGGCTGCCACTGTCCACAGTGTCTGATGTATTCTCACACCCTTCTCTTCAAAACTGGCAGAGCATCAGAATTATTTTAATACACAGCATGGATACTTTGTTGCCCTCAGAGATCTTCTGTACATGAGAGGAATCCCAGAGCTCTGCCTGTGAGCATCTTCATGGCCATAAAGAAGTCCATAAGAGCAGGGGACCAAAACTGGTGCTCTAAAATTGCAAACTATTTGTTAGATGTTTTCATCTTAATTTATTCAAATACAAAGTGTTTTAAGACCTTTCCCTTACATCCACAAAACTGAGCCTATGAACAAAAAACTTACTTCTTTTATTCTCATTCCACAGTATTAGCTTTCAGTCAGCAACAATTACTACAGTAATGTGCAGTCTGAAGTCTGTATCACGCTGGAGTACGAGTACAGATTTTTGTTTCTCACCTAATAGGGCTGCACAGATAATAAATAGGAGGTGCATATGGAATAACTATACATTTTTGTTTATTATGGTTAAGGCAAAAATATCCCATTTCACTGAAGCACTCATTTTAGAATGTGATGCCTTTTTTTTTTCTTTAAAGAAAGCAAAGATATCTTGTTTCAATGTATAAATTTCTTATCTTTGTCATTTCAGAAGCCTGAAAATTAAGAACTCCAACTTTCCTGTTTCCTGCAAGTAGGAGACAAAAAATGAATCTGAAATATTCCTGTTATGTGTCTCTGGAGCAATGTCAAGATAGACCAAAGAGCAAAAGTTTACTCTTTCTTCAAACTAGTTTTTATGATGAAATATAGCTGTAAGGATTAAAAAAAAAAAAAAAAAGAAAAAAGAAAAAAAGCACAGCAAGCTAAATTTTTACTCTCTGTAATGCAGGAAGCTCTCTACTAGGCCTTACGCATGTTTGTGGATAAAATGACATTGAAAAAGAGCAGTTTTTCAACTCAGAGTTTTTGTCTTTTCTCAGAGGAGTGTACAGAAGTATTTCCTTTATCTTGGCTATCTACTAAAAACTTGCATAAACATGATTATGCTTTGTGACCAAGCCTATTTCTCTCTGAAAAGTACACTTTTGCTCCTGGCATTCAAGAGCTGAAACTGCACACAGATTAACTGCACATTTTTGAGTTATCATCAAGCGTTGCTCTGGATGCGTTTGGGCAACAGCCAAGCTTCAAGCAAGGAAGATATCAAACAGAGAAAGAACAGAGCATGTATTTTGTAAAAAGTTTTTAATGCATAATTTGTTTCCTTGTTGGGCAAAGATCTTTTGAAACACTTAAGCCACGGCTGTCTTGTATCCATAGGTCTGTCTTTATCTGAAGCGTGTGTTACAGGCTGTCCAGCTGATTATGTGCTTGTTGTGGTGAAGCTGGTTGTTCAGACAGGGCACTGCTCCTTCTGAAGCACTGTTTTGCTCCTGTTCATGGCTAATGAAGCCTCCTGCTGTGCTGGCTCCCGACCTAGAGTTCTTCCCTGGCAGTACACAACGGCCCAGTAGCAGTCCATCAAGCGGGGATGCTGACAGGGAGCAGCTTTTTTCTGCTTCATTTTACACTTTTTAACGACCACACTTGTAAAATCGGAGTGTATTTCCATTTGAAGGGGTATTCAAACAAGTTGAATTACAAACCCCTTACCAGGAAAGTAACTTTACTTTCCTGGTTTTTCCTAAAACCTGTAGCAAAACAAGCCTTAGGCACAGGATACTGCATTGAACTTTCCAAACTGCTACTCCTCAGGAAACTCTCCCTGACTGACTTGGTTCCTTCAATAACAAAAAATGTGACAGAACAATAGGGTGAATCGAGACAATAGGCCATTGTTTTTTTAGGTAAAAAGCGGTGAAATAATGATGAGAGAGTTTATTTTCCTGATGACGTTTCCCATCCTGTCGCTTTGCTCTGCTTACGCACATCTGCATGTTATGGGCTTTTGCAGTGTAGCCTTGGTTCCCTTCTACAGAGCCACATTTGGAGACTTAATTATCTCAGGAACTCTGTAGTAATTGAGGGGTTTGTTTTGGTTCTTAAAATCATGCTTTGTTATTTATAAACGCAAAACTATAATTATGGACAGTAGAGCAAACTGGGGGGACAATTAATTGTCTGTGCCTTCCCTGGAGTAGCACGGAAATGTCTGCTGACTGCATTTCAGTGCTATTCATAGCGTGGTCCTCCAGCACTACTGGGATTGCTGTGAAGATAACTGTAAAAACTAGAGCAGTTTAATATTTTATCCTTACTAGACGATAGAGCTCATAACAGCCTAGACTGTGGATGCTTTAATTACTCTGGGGCATGACAAACATGATAAGTAGAAAGTCAGATTCAAGCTCTCAGAGCTGCTGGGAAGAGAGATTTCTTCCATTTTCTATTAAATTATGCCACAAAATACAACTCAATGCTATTCACACACACAACAGTGTTGTAAATTAGTCTTGCACACACTCATCTATCTAGCCAAGAAATAGCCGAAGAATTTTGGAAGAAAATAAGTGTGGTTTCAAGACATAGTTTTCCTAGTAGCTTCCTTACAAGAAACATAAACAAGGTTTTCCCTCCATTTTGTCCAGAGAAGTTCAGAAAACACATAATTGTGCCTTTCTTGGAGTCACTGAGGTTCCCCTGCAGGTGCACGGGAATTGTCCCCATGCGGTGTGGGAAACTAAATGTGGCATTGTCTGTTGCTTGTGAAGCTTTCGTATGGATGTGGATGTTTGAGCAACACGTTTTATAAGTCATCTCAAGCTGCTGTTGATACATTCTACAGTGTTGTCTCCATGTTATCCCTTCAGGTCACACATGCTGGGACCATTTATCTGACCCAGCAGTTTCTCCCTAACACACCATTCCAGCTCATTTAGTTGAGAGTTGGCAAACATCCTGTAATTTTTCTACTGTCATGTGCACAGGATTTGTTATATTGTTTCGATAGCTTCAGTAATTCAAGGAATGAATTGCTGAAATGGCCACTTTTGTCGTAGCTTTTCCCCCACCCCATCTAGTTAGCTAGCTCCAAAATCTCTCATGCTATTGCATTTTTGGTCCTTTGATCCAAAGGGATTGGCCACCAGCTGAGCTGCAGAAACCTACACAATATGTTCCCCGAGGCCCCCCTGATTCTGAGGCCTTTCTCCAGAAGAGTTTAACATGAAAACTTTTTAAGATCAGTCTTATTGGTAGGTGTGTCACTTATTACATGGATGCGACTGTGGGACTCCTTTTTGTTTGCTTCTACTCTGAGCAATATTGTCACATGGCAGAACCAGAGCTTTATCAGGCAGCTTGCCAAGCTTGTCCCTGCGTTTGCTGAAATGTGTTTTGCACCATGCAGTTGTTTATTATCAGAATATCTGCTTTCTGTAATGACTGAACACTTTGCTATTGCTGCTGCTGAACTAATTCTGCAATGACATTGAAATACTTCAGAATACATGCAACAGGTTTCTTCATTTGTAGCTTGAAATTCAAGCTTCCAGAATTTCAGTTGCTATGAACATGAAAATAAAGTCTGTGTGCTAACATTTAGTTTGCACAAGTGGTGCCTGTCTGAATTCATTAATAAATACATCCATTGTTTAATATTGTTCTCTCTCTATGATCTTGTCTACTTAAATAGTGACTTTTTTTTTTTTTTAATTCCTCATAAGCCACTTAGTCTTGTCATGCCCATGTCTGCAGCTAAACACAGCTATGCCAAGGAGGAGGAGAGCTCAGCCATGCTGTGGTGAAGTGCCAGATGTGAGCAAAGCATGGGGCTCTTAGCTGGCTTCCCAGAACCCAGGAAAGTGTTTTGTGCCTGGCTGTTGCCACAAAAAGCCATGAACTAGAGGGTTGTCCATGGGTTCTTCTCCTTCAATACAGTCCTTTTGAAGTTGGTTCATGCTTGGGGAAGGACACATGAGGCTAAGATCCTGTCCTGGTCCCAGAAAATCTTGCTGTTGCCTTTGGTCCTTGATGTGAAGGGGTGGGTCAGATGCAAGGGTCAGTTGGACACTTTTCACTTCTCAGTTGTCAGCTGGATTTATGTGTAGCAATGTCAGGTACAGGAATATTTTCTGTGGGCTTCTCAAGGTGGGATTCAAACACAAGGGATGCAAAAGCTTCAGGAATTAGGGGTGCTAAATCATTAGGCCATAACAGAGCAGAAAACATCCTGTGAGCACAAATTAATAAAATGGGGAAGGTGGGGGAAGAAATCAAACATTGCAGGCACATAGTGGACAGTGCTCCTGTTTTCTAAATAGCTACATGAAGTCCCAGCCATGTGGTTTGCATTAGTACTGTGTTTTTAACATGCTTCTCATGGCTAGATTTCCAAACAGCTTCTCAGCTTCTCTGCAATGTTTCAGCCAGGACCTTACCCATATGGAACAGGTCTCAAGCACTGGGTTTATTCTTGGTGGCCCATGGGTCTGCCCTGCTGACAGCCACCCAATCAGCCAGGGGTGAATGTGGGAGGCATATGCAAACTCTCCCCTCCACGGAATTACAGGGTGGCAAGGGAGGGTGTTACCCCTTTAAATATGCAGGTTTTCATAGAATTTTCTTTGGACAAATATTTTAGAGAAAAATTTTAAGGCCAAGATATGACCCACTGCTTGAGAGGGCTGGAATGGAAACACTGAAAGCTCCTTCAGGCATTTGTCCTGAGAGCAGGACTGCTGTGCTATACATGTTACCATTCACTGCGGAGTTAAGGCCCGAGTGTTTACGTAAGGTAAGCTAAATTCAAATATTTTCACAAGTGTGGTCATAATAATAGTTCCCTACTCCATGTGGTTGAGTGTAATGTATTACATACACACAAGCATGAGCAAGAATCAATTTATGCATGCAGCCTTTATGTAAAATCTTCAATATTTGCTTCCCCAGTAAAATTTTTAACTTGGACCTTTTGAGTAATGATTGGGAAGAGCTAAACTGCTACATACCAGCATAGGCTCAACTGGGCAAGACCCTGAGGAGCCTTTTTAAATCAGCCCTGCACTGGGTGATCTCCAGGTTCCTTCCAAGGTAAACTGTTCTATGCTCCAATGAGCTGAGATGTTAGCAGAAAAAGTTAGCAGTGAGGAAGCCCAGAGCTGGAATACACCCCACACACATGCCACAGGTGCCTTAAGAACTTCACTTTGCAGAGTACTAATAAAAAAGAGGATGTATCAAATACAAGTCATGCCCACTTCTATGCAATACACTAAATCAAGGTTTAAGTTATGACATTTTAAAAGGTAAATTGTTTCCCACTGGGCAATTTCCATCATGCTCTTTCAACTCAATTACCATCAACATCTGGTCAAAGTTACATTCTTAATGCCAAAGAAGAGTTTCAGCTTTTCAGAATACAGCCTGTTAGTTGCCCATATAATGCAGCCCCTGCATGTTCTTATCACACACACAGCTTATATTTATTCTCCAGAAAAATACAATTATGGCTGTATTTGTACAAAACATATATTATGGACGTGACATGTAGCTGCACCACTGTATGAACTCCAGGATATTTCCTTCCATTTTCTTTTTTGAGGAAAGGCTAAAGGGGAAAACAAAGAGGAGAATGTCTGACTTGGGACAGCAGACCAGTCCCTACACAGTTTTCAGTCAGAATCTTTGCAAGGACACAAAGTCCCTTTCACTGGTTCTGTGTTTGGGTGCAACACCTATTCCCACTCGGCTCCAGCTCATCTTGATCACCTTGCTGTCTCCATTGCAGTCAGAAAAAGTTGTATTTGCCAACCTGTTGGTTTTTTTCAAGTGTTTGAGGTAAGTGAACGCTCCCTGAGGGAGGTTTCTGGGGAGAGCAACAAAACCAGCATCTAACTCTCATCTGCTCTTTATGACATTAGCTTGAGGTGGCAGTTGGATGAACCAGGCCCTTCACATCAGGGCCATACAGAGGCTGATTTGTCCCCCAGGGTTAGAATGTTCATCCGCTGTCATTCAGTGTCAGACATTAACACCTGGCAAAAGCTTGTTCATCCAGGATGAAACCTGTATCTAACTGCTTGAACTACTGAAAGTCAGGCAGACCTTAAACCTCAGTCCTGTCAGTAGTAACCAAGTATCCAAGTTATTTAATTCTCAATAGTATGGGGGAAATGAAGAATAATAAAAGAAGAAAAACTATGAAGATGGTAAATGAAGGAACAAAGCATAGGAATCAAGTTCACTCTTTTGGGACAGAATTGTATGAAAGCAGTTGTAAATCAAGGTGAGTCTGAGAAGCAATTTCACTGAATCTCACATAAAAAATTCCTTTAAATGGAGCAGTATATAACTTAGCACTAATAGTTCTGAAGAAGGCTATATATAAAGCAAAAATACATTTAACTGCAAATTGCTACTGAAAGGGGAACTTTTAATACTAATTTGATATTAAAGAAATACATTAAATCAGCACAATGTATTGAAGTGTAACTAAGAAATAGTAGATAAAGAGATGACCAGCAAGTGAAAAATGTTGTCAGCTTAAAAAAAAAAAAAATAAGAGAACTCTAAAATAGCTTCTGAGATAATAATACACTTGGAAAGTTAATGCTGCTGGAGATGACCAAGAGCCAATTCATAGCAAGGTGTTGTAAGCTGTCTCCCATCAAATCTTCCTTACAGTATGGATTACCAGGTCCCCAGAGACAGGAAGAAGATCTTGCATTGAGCTTGTGGCTGGCATCACCTATAGCAACTGCAGGGCATCAGAGGGGTGGCAGCAATTGCCATGGAGCCCAGAGAGGGGGGAAGGGGGGAGGCTCCAGGCTCAGATTCCTGTGTTTACTGAGTCCTCCTCATAGGTGCCTCCTCTGTGGCAGGTCCCTGCAACAGATAACCTCACCTTGGCTAAATTTGGCCATCTCTATCCCACGGCTCCAGTTACTCAGCAACAAACAAACCACACACCAGCCTGGAGGCAGAAATGGAAGAGTTATACCCAGTATGATTTAAACACGTCTGGGAGCTGTGCAGACAACCTGCAATTACCAAACCAAGAGTCTCATGAGCTGTTCAAAAGACAGATGGTTTATTTTTCTAACCCTTCGGAAAGGACCAACAGCATCTTCATCCAACACCGTGCTTGGGGAAGGAGTACTTGAGTGCAAAAATGATTCCTTCAAACACTGCTTTTTCTGCTGGTATTCCAGTTTTGTCCCTTTAAGCTCTGACAAAAGAAAAAAGTCCCAAAACCTCACGCTCTCCCAGTGAGAGGATCCCATCAAATATATTTGTGTATCTGCAAATGGATTCTTACCCCATACATCTCTAATGCTCAGGTTTTTCCACTGTTTGAAGACAAGTGGTAGGAACAAACTGACAGAAGAATACACTGTTTAATCCTGCATAAGGGATGATGAAGTGAACCTACAGAGCCAAATCCAAACATTTAGAGAAACAAGCCTGGATGCACAGGAGCAATTAGGCTTGCATACTTGGGAAAACATGTTTGGGGAGGACCTTTTTCATAACTCCTGAAGTGGCTGTGATACCCAGCTGTGGCAGGGAGACATGCTGGGAGAGCCATACCTTACTTAGTGCAACTGAAATGGAAACAATCCAAGTAACCATTTACTCATCTACATAAACTTGAACCTTAAATTTAGCAGCATTTCACCTTTTGACCTAGAAATTCACATTGCCTCAACCAGCTTGACTTGAGCCTGAACAGCTAAAGAAATGTTTACAGCCATCTGCTGCAGCAGGATAGAAGAAAACCTCGCCTGCATCTTGAAACCAGTGTCTGGGGATGCTGTAGACACAATCAGCACTGGATCAGTTGGACTCACTGCAGACATTTGCCATTGTGCCACCAAGCCCAAGGCCTGGCCAGAGCACCCCACAGCACCCCACCCTACAAACAAGGCAAATCCTGCTCCCTGCAGCCTACCACCAGGTGAAGATGTAGGTGTTTACTACATGGAAAGATGTGCATGACAGATGTAAAAAAAAAAAAAAGAAAACCTCTCTCAAGATTTATAAACTTAAATGCTGGACTCAAAAGTTCAAGAACATGCTTTAAATTCTACATGATTTATATAAATGTCAGGGCCCAGCAGGCAAATAGATTTTTTTTTTTTTTAATTTTTCAGTAGAGGTGAGGAATCCAGTATAGAGTCAGCAGGTTATAACTCTATATCTTTTCCTAATAAAAATATTTTAGAATATAAATATTCACTCAGATGTGGTACAGATGCTGGCCCTATCCACACTGCTTACACAGAACCACTCAGGATAGAAAGGACCTCACCAGGTCCCACCACATATTCAATGTTATATTTATTACTAAACAAAATTTCTTTAAGTAAATTTGTGTTTTCATGTACAGATTTAGGGACTAGGTCACATGCTGTAGTGCTGCTCAGCAGCTGTAAATTGAAGGACTTGCTCATTCATGCAATGTGCTGAAAAACCAAAGGCTTGATGCAAAGGTATGGATGGTCAGAACAAGCCAGTCCCCTGGACTGTGGAAGCATGGCACAGCTCTTACCCTACAACCCCTCAAAGGAGCCACATTGAGACCACTAACCTGCTCATTCTCCTGGATGAGTTGTCATAGTCCAAGTCCCATCCTGCAGACTTTCAGAGCACTGGCCTAATCTCTTATTTCAAAGCACTTGAGGGGAGAAACAAGAAGAAAAAGCCTGAGCACCCAAAAGAAACAACTCTCACTCCACCCCCACCAGCCCTCAGGTGTTTTAATTTTCTCTGTAACAACGAGGTCTGGCAGGTGCAGGTGCTGCCTACCTGTAGGCACACAGTTTGGGTAATTGGGAGTGGGGCTGCAGCAGAGCCTCATCCCCAGTGGGCTGCAGCTGTGAAAAGCAGGTGAACAGCATTGAAGGCAATGAGCCATGGAGTGCCCAGGTGCACTGAGCAATCACCAAAGGGACACACAAGTGCAATGCATGTAAGGTGAAGGGTATAAGGGTTGGGCTGAAGGGCAAGAGAAGTAGATGCTTCTGGTCTTTGTAAGTGATGTGATGTTTTTGTGTATGGGCAGATGCTTGAAGCCTTCTGAAGTGGTATGGTGTTACTCTGTATGGGTTGAAGCCTTCTGAAATTGTAAGATATTACTCTGTATATTGTGGTGTCTCAACTGTGACATGTGCTGTGGCATCCACCCACAGGTGGTCCTTACCTGAGAGTTTTGCTCTTGCAGTGTTGATGGACATAGGTGTTTGGATCAGTAGCCAGAGCTACCCCCACCCCAGTGGAGGCAGCAAGGCTGCAGCCCCTCCAAAGCCCCCTGCTATGAAAGCAGACAGATGGGTTTAAACCACCAGCTCTGGGTGCCTCAGCCCATGCAGGCAGCCTTACCTGGAACAGGTGGGATCATACCTGCAGGAACCACTCCATTGCTAAGGAGGGTGGTGGGAATAGCTGGTGTGGGTGAATCCTGCTGTGCAGTCAGCTCTGCCTGCTGTGCCAGCTGTCCTGGCACTGGCTGGCACCACGGTGCCATGAGTCACAGCACCACAGGTACCCCTGAGGTAAATCATTCCTCAGCCTAGCCTGGGCAGGCTGTCCTCTGTGTCTGGGGAAATGCCTGGTGCTCCTAAGGAGGTGGATGGTACCTGGGATTCTGGATGGTATTGGGGAATGGGTGTCAGGCCTTAGAAATCAGCATCCAAGCACAGAATACTGTGACCTGGCACACAGGTGTTTATGAGCCCACAGCAGGACTCACACACCACCTGCCTGGTTTGCAAGCACAGTGAGTGCTGCCATCTCTGTCCCACTTGTAGCCTGCTGGATAAGCCAGTATTGCTGTTACCAGGCCATGGTAAGATTTCCTCAGGGCTCTCAAGCTAAGGAAAAGGAGCAAGGAAGGGGGAAGAAAACTGCAATTTACTCACAGTAGTGTGCTTTTCCTCTGAAATCATTATCCTGCTGGAAACTCCCTTGGCATTCAGAAAGTATCTGTGTTTAATCCCCAGTCTTGTTCAAAATGCAAAGTACCTTGCCTTGAGACTGATAATTTAATCTCCTTTGGATAATTGCTACCAACTAGACTAACAGCTGACAAAGGTCAAGTCATTGGTTATTCAAAGCAGGATTTCCCCCATTTTACGAAAAAACTTCTACTTGATCTTTGACTTGTCAGCTGCAGCATGTGATTGCTTTCAGCACTGGTAATCACTGCCAGGGCTGTGTGCATCTGTGTGCACACACACATTTCACACACATAAATGCAAACTGGAAATGGCCTGCTCACTCATACCTCTGTGGGATCCCATAGATCACTTCCAATTCATGTTCAATAAAATTTATATCCTCCACAGCACTTTGTATACATTTGCATATATTAAATTATCCCAAGGCTTACTAAGTAGTGAAGGGAGCTTCTTTGCCTTTTTATTCTTTCTTAAGGAAATTGATTTTATGTGACCATGATATTTTTGCATGCCTGTCCATCCCCTAATACTCCCCTAAGCAGTAAATTGACAGACAAGTAAATGACTATAGATTTCATGAAAGCAGAGAGACCAGGAGAGATGAAGTGAAATGGAGACAGGAGAGAGATGAGATCTTTTCCATGGTGATATAGAAATTTATGAGGAACAATTTCCCTTCTTGCCAGGCTATACTTTCATTACATGTAATATTTTAACTAACTCATAATTCTGGTTGCAATTCTGTTCCTGTATTTTAGAGTCAGGAGTCATATTGCTTTAAGTTTGTACATCTGTTGCAAAGCAGTATAACGTTCATAAAATCCTAAATCGCTACAATCTCACATGTGAGGGCCCTACTCAGCCCTGAAAATGGGCCTATGAGTAGGGGATAAACCCAGTGCTCTTTATTGCATCTTATCAATAGAAAATCCTCAAAACATGGCAAATTGACTTCATTTATTATATTTAAACTGTACAGACTGAGAGTCAGCAAAAAAATGAGTTTAGAGGAGAAAAAAAGCTCAGGATCTCAATGCTGCTCTGATACCCAAATCACATCAACTTTATTTTAGCAAGGAAAGTTCTCCATGAAAGTTTCAACAATGCGTGGCAAAAGTCTCAGTTTCCAGCTATTCACTGCCCATACTGGAAGGACAAATTCAGGACTTCTCTTGCAAGTCCTTGGACAGACACTAAGAAACTACGGTTTCCTGGAACAATAAGGAAAATTAATCTTGGCATCATTTTTCAAATTACTATTTTCCCCACCACTGTTGGGAGCCTGACTACTAAAGCCCAGCTACCGAGATTTGACTCCCACCTTCCCAGACCTGCATTCTTGTGCTATCCCCAGGGCTGGTCCCTCTCACATGCCCCAGCAAGGGGACCTCCCTGTGTCCCTATGGTTTCTTCTTCCCCTAGGAGCAAGGGCTGCTGGGCCATGCTTTACTCTGTGGGAGCTGATCATCAGACCCAGACTTTCACTCCTGGTCACTTCTCTTTGTGGCCTGGATAAGACTTCCACAGTATTTCAGTGGTGCAAGGCAGCTGCAGCGGGAAAAATTTAAAATCAAAGGGATAATTTGCACACTGAATGTGTTATAGAAGTAAAATACCAAATAAATCACCCCTTGTTCTCTCTGAGGAAATGAGATTAATAATTACATTACTTTTCTTGGCACGTAAGAGAAGATCCATCCTTGTTTATCTGCTCTGTGGTGCCTGGGAAAGCAGAGCTGGTGTTATTGCTTGCTGGCCTCTGCAACGCCCCAGCCATGCCCTGTGAATTCCCCGTGTCCCTGGAGTGACTGGGCAGCTCCAGGGACATGTACCCCTGCAGAACCCACTCTTTCTAGGGAGGGAGCACCTTGGTCTGATGCAAGAGGATAGTACTTCTGTTGGGTAAGAGAATAATTTAAAAACAGCATTGCAGCCTGAGCTGCAAAAATTTCAATCATGGGAATGTGTGTAATTAGCAATCTTTTACCCTTGATCAATACATGGACATTATCAGGGCATATTGCAACAGCTTCTCAGAGCTCTGGCTAAATGCTGCCCAGCAGTTTGAGAGCTGCAGTGGTGAGAAATGCCTGGGCTGCCTCTGGTAAAAGGCTCAGAAGCTGTTTTATAAAGAGAGGCCAGATTGCCTCTGCACCTGTGGGTAAGCAAACGTTGGCAGCTCTTCCGTACAATACTTGTGTCTTTCACTTAAACCACCCGAGGTCTTCACTACTGCTACTGCTGCTACTACAGAAAAATGTTGCTATATAGGAGCTGCACACAAAGCAAGGTAGGAAAAGGCAGCTCCTTACACAACTTCAAGCTTGGAAAATCCTGTTTTCATGGCTGGTTCAGGTATGCTGTGTAGCTCTAGACTGACCTACAGCATTGCTATTAGTTTACTGAGGACACAGAGAAGGGAAAATATTTTCATCTTAATTACGGTCCTGATGTTTGTTGCAAAACCATTTAGTGACTGTAAAAGCCAGCTTGACAAACACTTAATGTTCACAAGATTGAGGGACTGAGGAGACAGAAGAGCAAACAATCAGGCCCAGGGGAATTGCCAGAGGAGACAAAATGCTGCAGCTTTTTCTATAGGGGTGGGAAGAGGAGAGGCACAGCAGGGGCAGGTTGATGTCTCTGTGTGTACCAAGCAATGCCAGGCAGAGGAATGGCTCCTTTCAGTTCCCTGTTGAAATTGCTGAGAGCAAGAGAAGTTTGGAAATCACCTTCCTGTAGTTATGTGTCTTTGCTGGAGCACAGTTTGAGAGATGAGAAAAAAATTAAAATAATGACACAAAATTTGTAAAATTCTTCAGCAGAAGTGAAGCGAGGGAACCGTGGGAAAAGAGACAGCAGGCTAAATGGGATGTTCACCACCATCATCAGTGGAAATAGATGCATTCAGATTACAGAAGTTTACACATCTGATTTTTCAGTTCAAAAGAAATAATACAGCAGTGCTTCTGAATGGTTCAATGCTGTTTAAAGTAGTTTAAACTATATAAAATACTCTGGTGAATTAAAAAATGTGTGTGTAAACTTTGAAAATCTGAAATGAGGCTTTTTTAAAAAATATTTTAAATTTAAAAAGTACATTTCAAAACCATACACTGTAGGATAAAACATAGTTATATCTCAAATACTGCAAGGCAAAGGTAAATTGGAGTTTGGCTGACATTTTCATACTGAAATAAAAACACAAAAGGGTAAATTATGTGTATCTTTATCCTATTTGCTGGCTTGAACACACCCTAGATGTTACCTAAAATCTTTTACTACAGCTCTGTAATCACCAATAGCCTGATCCAAAGTCTATTGATCCATTTGGAGCACTTCCCTTGACACCCATCCAGCCCTGCTGGGATCAGGGGAAGAAAGGAAGATGGGACTACAGACAAGGTGCTTAAAGATAAAATCAATGGCAAAGTTACCAGGAATGAGGTCTTTTGTTTGAACATAGAGGTTGTTGGCAGAGATAGACACATCACATCTCATGGTCTTTCATCCTTCTGCTTAGATTTTGACCCAAATCCCTTTTCAGTTCTTGATCAGCCCTTTGATAAAATGTATAGGCTTGATAAAAGACTTGTCGATTTTATCCTATTGATCCAAGACTCTAAGATAAGATAAAAGAAAAATATTGTTCTTGAAAGATGGGAATGATTCCTTTCCAAGAGATTCCTCAGTTACTGCTGGTAGGTAAGAGGTCTTCATTATCAAAGGCATGTAAGAAGCGCTGCTGCTTATACAGGACGTGTCAAATGTTTGAGGGGCTTTTATTTAGAGAAAATGTGTGACTCAAGCAAAAGCATCTGGCAGACAGGACAAAACATTTCAGAAATTTATTTTTCAAGATGAAAAATGGAAATAAATAGATCTCCAAATGTTCATTTTGGAACAGGGGAGGATTTATTTTCTCAGCTTTTTATGTTTTCCACAGGGAAATGATAGGAAATGGTTGGATTTCTATCACTTTTTGAATACTCTTAAAAACGTTTTCCTGCCTGACATTAATGGACAAATAATCGAACAAGACAAAAAAAACCCTAAAATTCACAATGAAGCCAAATTTTCTATCAGAACTCAAGCATTTAGATTTTAATTTTTTACATTGAAATCAGGAAGGATTAAAATACCCACAGTGTGGCAAAACCCAATCCTTTTCCTCAGAAAGGGCATGATGAGAGTTCCCATCAACAGCAGTGGGCAGCAGGACGTGGGGGTGAGGGCAGCTCTCTGGAAGAGCACAGCTCAGGCCAGAGACTCTGGGTGATGCTAAATCCTGCTGCATTGCCACCTCCTGACACCCAGTGAGCCCTCAAGATGGGAAAGGTGAACAAAGGCAAAGCAATTTTCACTGAGCTCAGCAGTCCTGGGAAGGGTCTTGGTGCAGACCTCTTCTGCCCTCTTTACATCCTCAGTCTGTAAAAAGAAAGGTGAAGAAGGTCCTCCCTCCCCAGCCATGCTTGGTGAGACCTTATGCCTTGCCAAATCAATAGCAAAGCTCCTGCCACTCTCAGCAGAGGCAGATTTTCACCCAGAAATATTATTGAACTTTAATTTGAGAGCAAACCCCAGTGACACTCGAAGCACTGCTGTTCACTGATCAGAAGTACAGAAAATTTTAAAAGAAAACCCATCCCTTGGGAGGTTCAGTGAATGTGATCCACCTACTTCACCCTTCAGCCCTGAAGGATACTTCCTGAAGGGTTCTTGCTTTCTGCCTTGTTATGGCAATAGCTTCAATGCTTCTGCTTTCCATCACTAAAAACTCCACTCTTTGAATTTACAGGTTCCTGCTATTTATAGTCCCTGAAAGTCCTTGACCAACTGCTCATTTCGTAAGTAATGCCGTCATATGAAGCTTAATTTGCTGAATATGATGCTTCCTTTCCTTTGTCATATTGAATTACCAGCAATTATGGCTTTGGTCTAACGTAATATGAAACTAAGGCTACACAATAATTTACCCAACGAGCTGCACCAACACTGTATGAGCTGTATCTGCAGCACCACATCCGAAGTTTAAGTCAGTCTGGGGCTTCCTAAAAACATAAGTAACACAAAGGTGCTACATGTGATGGAAAAGTGGATTTAAAGGTCACAATTTGAACATGCAACTAAAAAAAGGGAGTATGAAAAAATTTAACTAGTGGGAGTATGGAAAATGCAAGCCAATGGGAATATAAATAAGTAAGCCAAAATTTAGTTCATTGTGAGTGGTACCTCTTAATTCCAACCTATATTTCCTTAGGAGATTCTCAAAAATACTGAATAAAAACCTTGAAATCTTTCTGAACAAGGGAATCCAAACATCTGCTATCACATCTGAAATACCACTTGTTTTTCCAATCACTGAGGGGGGAAAAAAAGATGAATGGATTCTTATTCTTGCTCACAATAAATACCCTAAGTGAAGAGTCACTCAGCATTATTCTCTCTCTGGTATTTTCTCCCACCCATTTCTTTACTACCACTAAAAATTGTTCAGAACACTGTAAGGGAGGAGGCAGATCCACAGGACCTGTGGCTGCAGCATCCTCCAGAGCTGGCCTAGGACCCACGGTGGTACACAGTCTCCACAAGGCCCAAAGAGTCTGGCAGACTGCTAATGGAACCACTGCTCAAGTTGCTGTATCCTGGGGGTGAATTATTATTTCTATCTTGAAAATAGCTTGCACTTTGGCTTAATGTTCTCTGACAGAGTGACAGCCCATATTCCAGTTCTGGCAAGCTTCTAAAGGCCCAGAAGGTTGACTGAGGACATGAAATTTTAAATACCTATACAAACTTCTTCCAAAAGCAGAGGGCTTTGGAAGGCACATTCCAGTTTTTTCCTATGTCAAAAGTATCCCATGAGTGACCTCTCACACTGAGTTCCCTTAAATTTGGGCCAAATTTCCGAAGTGCAAAGACTCACAAATAAATGATGGCAGTTAAATATTGTAGTTTTGAGCCTTTTTGCAAGTTTGGGTAAAGATTTGGAATTTCTTGCCCATTCATTTCTGCCCTACTCAGGTAACAGAAAGCACATTGCTGCAGGGAAAGAAAAAAGACAAATAAAGAAGAAGATGTATCAGTTGTCCCTAGAGAGAAGGGAATTAATATCACAAATGCTTGTTCCCCTTTTGCACAGATACTGATTTGATACTTGAGTGAACATTGTGAACTTGAGTTTTTCAGGGCCAAAGCAACTCACTTTCTCAGCAAGATGTGCCAAGAAGCCCAATTACAAAAGGACAAATGATTCATTTAACAGGAGTTTTCGTCATGTTGCCACACTGCCTGACCTCCAAATGTGCCAAGATGCTACAGTATCATTTAAACTGGGAAAAAATGCCTCTGTATTAGCATGAGATACACGAGGGTCCCATTATAGCTGTAATGTTAAAAAACCCCGACCAATACATAAAATAATAGTCTAACTTGAGGAGCCCTTATGATCAATCAAACAAACACAGCATTTAAAGACAAAACAAAGTACACACCCACATGAAAAAATATTACAGTTGATAAGGAAAAAATTGCGTTCAAAAATCAAGATTAAAACCTTGCTGGTGCTGATAGCTGTGTGCATGTAAGAGTGGTGGGATGCAGAAGGGAGGATGATATCACCCATTCTAAGTCCACATCACCACAGCCCTCCAAACTGAAGTCGTTTTCTGCCGTGCTGAATTTAACCTAAATCATGTTCTCCCCTCACTGCAGGATCGCTCCTGCTGGAAAGGGTGGCCCTGCCCACTCCTTCTCCCTCCCTTCTCCTGACAGCATCTCCCATTTTCTCTCCGTTGCACCTCTTGCTGCAATCTGTCTTGTTCTCTTGTTGTCCATAAACCACTGCTTCTCAGAAGCAGTAAACTGTCAGCCAGGAGAAAGAAGTATTTACTGGTTTATTTTTTCCCAAGGTTAGCTTTCCTTGGGAGGGTGAAATAAATCTCACTGAGGCAGTGAACTCCATCCCTCACCATTTAACTGCTGCTCTTGGGGGACTGGCTTTGTTTCTCAGCTGCTGTGTCACTGGATGAGATTTGTGCACTAGAACCATTTGTTGTGCCTGCCTTTCATTTCTTTTCCCATTTAAATTAAATATTAACTAATCCCGGAGGTGCTACCAGTTTTAAACAAAGCCTAAAGAGTAAGAAAAGCCAGACCCGCAGCAAAGATACTTTTTTTTTTTTCCTGATCAGCTACAACGTCTGGAAATAAAGGGATTCTCAGCTCAATAATTCATCCTCTTCCTCATCTGTATCAGCTGGAAGAACAAACCTTGCTCGTGTCTAAGGAGCTATGCACTGTCCAATGCAAAAGCTATCGCTTGGTTTTACAGTCTGCAAAGTATCTAACAATTCCCACCGGGCAGGCTGGCAGGGTCGGGATGCTTCTTATCTCGCGAGAAACAAAGGAAGGAAGGACCTTTTTTCTGAAGACAGTTAATCAGTATTGATCACAGGGACTTTATGCAAAGATGCTCGGGCAGGGAGGGAGAACAAAGCGTAGGCAGCACTCTCACATCCTGCCTTAAAACAGACAGAAAAGGGAAGAGTTTCCCACCCCCCCCACCCCCCATTTCTCTCCAGGCCAGCTGGAGTTTGGAATCAGACTGTTCCACGTTGCCCCATGAGGAGGAAAGGCAGGAGAGGGTCTGTCGGCAGGCAGCAGCTCTGTCTCCTGCCCTCTTTGGGCTTTCAGCACCAGCCCCACCGTGCTTTAATGCTTGACACGTCCGCAGGACCGAGCTCACCATTCAAGCAGAGGGGGTAAACCCCAAATGCTGGGACGGTATTTAATTTCCACCGAAGCCTTCACAGTGAAGTTTTAAATCCTCCCAGCCGGGAGGACCTTGTCCATCAGCCATCCTTTAACAACACTGGCAATCCTAAAGCATTTTACATCTTTTCCTCTCAGAGCATCTCACAGACAGTTTTGTTTAACAGTGCATCTAAGACCAGAAAAATTCCCCATATTCTCTTTTTGCTGTGGCAACAAGCAAGAACAAAAGGGTAAATGCTTTGCTTAAGGCTGAACAGCAAGTCCTCACCAGCTGAGAATCAATCACCACCTCCCACTTAGCTTTATAACCAAATCTCCTGCCTCAACACAGCAAAGGTAGGTGACCATCTCACCCCAGTGAGAAAAACTCGCCACCATGTCATCTCTTTTCCTTCTTTTCAAGCCAGCAGTGCTTGCTTGCTTGCTGCATCATGTGATGAGCCTGCTCTACATCAGGCCAGGACAGGAAAAAGATGATTAGTTTAGTGCTCAGTTACCTAAGGTTGCTATGCTGGCCGTACAGACTGACAGCATCCCCATCTCCTGCTGCTAGTGGCACAGATCTCTGCACCACAGCCTCTATAAAATACACACAATAGCCTCATAAAACACAGGCATAGCTGTAAGTAGACACAAAGGACCGTATCTGCAAAATGGAGCAATCTTGATTTGTACCAATAAAAGCCACAGGATGCTGCATTTATGGGGAAAGGTACACGTGTACTTCACAGCACTGAGTGGGAAGGGATGCCTGCAGATGTACAGGCCTGTCTGCATGTGACCTTACCAATATGCGGAAGTAATCACTTGTCTGTAAGGCACATGCTTCTTCAGATATGAGATTAAAAAACACCCTGTCTCTACCTATATTCTGTTTTTTCTTCCTGCTCTCACCATAATGACTTATAAGAAGTCTTCATAAATCTCCACCTTTCTGCTGCCTTCTTTCCTTCCACTGCTCTTTTTATAACCAGACTCGCAGGTCTTTGTTATTCTTTGTGGCATTTCTAAAACCAGTTTCTGCAGAGTGACCTCAGACTTTGCTATTTTTAAATAAGTGTAGATGTGATTATCACTTAACCTGCTGATCCTGAGCCATATTTTGACCAGCTTGTGCTATGCCACTGGGACAAACCACCCCCACACTACAGGTCCTACAGAGCCTCTCAGGTCTGAGACACCTCAGGTTTCAATAACACAGTAAAAGTGTCCTTAGGTCTGCAGGAGTGGTAATGTCACTTTTGTGATGCCTTCTCTCCATTCATCTTTGGCCAGATACAGATATGTTCTTTCATATGTCCTTTAACGTTAATTTCTGCTTTCTTCTAAATGCAAAAAGTCAAAATATAAACATGTTCTTTAATTCTTGAAAAAGTTTTGGTTAGGGTAATGATCTATATTTCCATAGATACAGCCAATAGGAATTTCCATAGATACAGCCAGAATAGGAATCTGTTCAGTATTTTCTCAGCTTGGCTCTGTATTTCATTTAGCAGGGCATTTTCAAACCTCAAATCGTTGTAAACAACACAAGCAGGCTGATAAAAGTGCTGCAGACCCATAGAACCCCAGGCAGTAAGTGGGAATAGGTGTGTCAGTCCCTGCTTCAGAGTATTCCCAAGGGGTGAAGGACTCTGTACGATGGCTATCATCCCTTTAATCTGCATATTGCAGACTCAGGGTAAATGTTGCCTGTGGATGCAATCCTGCTTTGCCAATAGCTGGGGGAAGGAAGGCATTAACCACCACTCCCCTGCTCCCAGATTTCGATGGGGTCCCTGACCAGCGACATCTGTGGCCTGTGTTTGTGAAGTGGGTCAGAACACGGGTCCACCGTGTTCAGTCACTACCTCCCTGCACTGTCGGGTCACCTGGATGTACAGACTTTATTGGCATCGTTTTTGTGTCACATTAGTCAGAGCACATTGGGTTTTTGCTGGGTTTGGCTCTCGGTCAGCTCCTGGAGGCAATGCGCAAAAAGCCTGCCCTCCCCTTGGAGAAAGCTTTTGAAGAAGGCTGGGCTGGCAGCACCAACAGGCAGCAGCTCAGGGCCCAGCCTGATGTCACCACGACACAGACAGTGTTTGGCCCAGCACCAGCTGTTCTAACACCAAATGAGCCACCTGATGAAGCTGCGGCAGGAGGCCTCTGCTGCACCACCTTGGGAGAGAAGCAGGCAGAGGGGTGCCCGGAGCTGGCCGGCCTTGGCAAACCTCCCACCAGGGACAGCACTGGGGGATGCATCCTCTCCACTTTAGATTTTAGTCCCTGCTCTATGTGCCTGTGTGTGCATGTGGATAAAGGCAGAAAAGGCACAGCAACAGCAGGGAAGAAGGCAGGATGGTGCTCAGTCCTTACATTAATCCTTATCCAGCAGTGTTTGGAAGTGACTCCCCTGGACACAGAGTTTAAAGAAAGTTTTTACACAGCATACTGAATCTGCAGTGGTGGGTGGTTGAGATACAGGCTGAGGGAAACAAGGAAATCGTCTGGTCTCTAGTACAGATGCTGAGGAATGTGTACCATAAACCAAATCCAGATGGGCTGAATGATGAGTAAACGCTATCTTTACCTCTTATCTCTCCAGCTTTGTGTTTCACCATCATGCTAAGTGGCCCCTACCCTTCCAAGTAGCCTAATGATTACTTTCTCCAAAGGGTTTAGGTGTGATTCAGGAACAGAAAGGTGACTCCTCACATCAGATTGAGTTACTGGTCTGAGTCTCTCTCTCTCTCTCTCTCTCTCTCATACACACACTCACACAGAGTTCCCCAGCTGCCAGCACTGCTAGCACAGGGTGACCCTCTGGACCTGCCTAGGGATAGGTGCACCCCAGAGGCATTGCAGCCTCTGATACCCCACCAGAACCTGTGTGTTCCCACTGCCCCTGCAGATAAAAAGCTGACACTGACAAGCAGGATAATGGCTTGAAATTGTTTTCCTCTCAGAACTACAGCTTTGCGGATTTTATTTTTTTTTTTATATAAAAGTATGTGTCACTTTGAAATGCTATAAAAGTGCAATACTTTCATGTAGAAATGTTAGACATCTCCACTACATGCATTAAAAAGCAGTTTCATGTCAAAGCCAAGCAGGTTGTGCAGAGAACCATTAAGTGCCACCATTTCATGTGCGGATGGTTTAGTCAAGAGCAAGAAATTGGAGCTGTCAGTAGGGATGAGCTGCTGGCACCCAGCAGAAACACAACCACAGCTGTGGTGTGGTGGGGGGAGGAGAGGAGTGTTTCCCACCCGTTTATCTCTGCTAATTTAGTACCCATGATGAATGCAGAATGAGGAAAAAAAAAAAAAATCTTTGGATCAGGACAACACCTTGACTTCCAGAGCATAGAGGGTAGAAACTATTTCAGCATAGCTCATATCTGTGAAACCTTTCAAAGCTGTGAACAAGATGCTAAATAGATTTAATAGCACTATCCCCTCAGGATGCAATAACTTATCTGCTTACAGGTTTTATCACTCAGATATGGCACTGCTGAGAGGCTAATCCCTTCCATGGCAGCACTGTTGCCCTGCCAAGGGCCCAACATCCCCCCAGGAAAAAGGGAGGCACATCCTCACAGTACTTGTGTGAACCCTCCCTCCACAAGCAGACCTTGAGTCTGCCCAGACAAGCTCACTAATCCCCAGAGTGTGCTCCAGCCAGTGTCTGGATTCAGGGCTTTGTCACTAGAAGTTCCCAATGGCCACAATACCTGTGGATGTGGCCCTCCTGTTTTGTGAGCACAGGAATCTGTAATTTTCCCATCAGCAACAGCTCCACGGCATCTAAGGCATCCACATATGGATGTCATGGAGCTGCCAGGAATTCATGCCTCTGTGGCATGAGGTCATGCAGCCACAACTCTGCCTGGGGATATTGCACTCTATGGTGGGACAAGCCAAATACACAGTTAATTATCAGCAGCATTTTCCAGCTACTTTATTTGAAAAACATTAACGTACCTACTTCTTCTCTCTCACACGCCTGCACACGCACACATGTGCCTATACACTCCCATGTTCTTTCCAGAAGAGGGGAGAAAATAGGCCAGGCAACATGAATAATGAAGATGATGGCACTCCCTGGGGCCACATTCTCATATAGCTGTGACCCTTGCAGCTCCATTATGAAAGTATCACCTTCTGAATTCAGACATCTTGAAACTCTTTGTAATTGAATTGCAGATTTATGTTTAAATCAAATGCCACTGTTCTTTCAATTGTGAAAATAGGGTTGTGTCATTAGGTTGGACTTTCATTTCCCAGTTTGGGGGATCCCCATGTCATCTACTAGGCAGATTGCTGATTCTGCAGCACTCTCCTGACACTCACTATGCTGTGGCCCAGGAGCCTGCTCTGCTGCCAAAAAGAGACCAAAGAGACCAGGAGGCAGGCAAGCCACATGGCCCCTACTCTGGATGAACAAAAATTCAGCTGAAGAAATATTTTATAAAGCTTCTTCTTTTTCTCATTTCCAGTGGGGAGTATTGGCTGATGTGGCAGCAGGGTTGCTCTGAGGTCAAGATGGAGAGATCAAAGGCAGGCACTCTGGTCTGCAGCGCCTGGGTCTTTGGGATGCTGCCAGGAACAGGGCAGGCCCTTGGGAAAGCTCCCGTGGGAGAACAAGGGTGTGCTTGCCTTCCCCCCTCCTCTTAGATGCTGTACCAAATGGGCTGTCCCTTTCCACCACTTGATTGCAGTGAGAAGGGAGGAGGGAAAGGGGTGTCACACGGGAATTTCACGTTTTTCCCGTGGTAGGGAATTAACCTTGCTTATTTGCATGATAAAGGGTGAGATTTCATTTCTTTAATGTGGTAGGCAGTACTTGCAGCTGCTGGGAGGGACACTGCTCCTCTGAGCTGGGCCACCTTAGTTCTGGGCATTGCTGCAGGGAATACTGTGATGGCTGCAAAAGCTGCATGCAAAGAGCAGGAGCAGCAATGCATCACAGCATAAGCTAACAAACGTGTATGTCTCACTTTGGGAATGAACTGCATCCAGCCTGGAGAGACCAGACTCCTCCTCACTAAGAGTTCATGCTGCCAGTGATGCTCTTAAGAGGAGAGTGATTGTGCTTCTGATGTCTCAGCTGTGACACAGCTATGAGCGAGCTAAAATCACATGCTATATCAATTTAAGTAGATCAATGTTAACTTGTGTGAGCACATGCACAGGACTCCTCCATATACTGATATGTTTCCAATTGGAGTGCTTCGCCAGCACAGGAATGTTTTAAATCCTTGGCAGCTTCACTACCAAAACGGCTTTAGCTTTGAACATCTTCTTAAATCATGCATGACACTGTGGGTGAAACAACCAGCCCTTCCCTAAGATGAAGAAAGTACCCCAGTAAATATGATGATCTGGCAGCGTGGCTGGTCTGCGTGAGATGCTTCTGCCGACACAAGGATGTTGATGTGGGTTCACAGCTCCTCACACCCCTTGGCTGCCACAGCCATCAGCCCCCATGTCTGCAGGGCAGATGTAGCTTTCACAGGGCCAGACACGACTGAAAGTGAATGCTGGGGATGAGGCTGCTCCTTTATCAGTTTCAGGGGCAAAGCACGTGGTGAGAGGGCTGAGGGCAGTGGCACCTGCCTTCACCTTCTCTTGCATCAGTACATCCCCATCTGGCCACTCTGTCTGCACTGTCAGAGTAGGTCAGTGCCAGGGACAGAGTTTGCAGGTGTAGAGGAGAGCTGGGTTAGCACAGCCTATCACGAGCACATCACAGTGGGCATGCTTACATCTGCAAGAAAGCTTGTATGAAAATGTGTATCTTAGAACAAGGGAAATCAAACTCACTAACCAAAGCAGTTACACTGTTAGGAAGCCCATGAGAAATCAGATGAGAGTGACTTATTTCACTTCAGCTTAAACCAACATCTACCTGAACCTGTCCAAATCAAGTAAGTCTGTTTCAAAGGAGGGATCACAACAATTTTGCACTGGCTCGATTAAATAGTTTCAGGTCAAACTGACAATAGAATCAGTACAAGATGTAAGATAGGCATGAGAATATTATAACCATAAACATGCAAGAAACAGAAGTAAATATTTTTATCTTGTCAACATGGGTCATATAACAATTACTAGAGCTGAAGAGAAACATTTTAACTACAAATGGCATTTTAATTTAAAAACCCATGTAGCTCTGAAGAGGAGCTTATATGATGAAAGACCTGCTTAGTCTAATGAAATTGTACTTATGCCCTTCAACACACAGTTTGCTTAAACTCTTAAAACTATCATGGCTATAACATAACCACTACACAGCACACAAGAGTATAACAAGAGTATCCAAATGTATGTGGAATAATAGCATAAGAGTTAACATTTATCTGGGCAAGCCAATAAAAGTAAACTGACCCACAGACAGATACTTATGAGATGGAAAGATGGGGCTGGAGGATATCTGCAAAATCATACAATAATCCTCCTCATACATCTCAAAGTGTTGCCTGGAACTAGCTGTAGAAACACTCATGCCCCCTTCTGCCCCTATAGTTGTCCCTCTGTTCACCTTTTCAGAAGATGCTATTTTCTAGTTTATTTTTTGTGAACCACAGGTGATTATATTCAAGTTTGTGCAAAAGGTAGCTCTCACAGACCAAGATGTAAGACCTAACATTTCCAGCTTCACAAGATCATCATGCTTTGCCTGGAATGCCAGATTGATCTCATGTAATTAATAGTTCAGATATCTTCAAATATCTTCCCTGATTTGGTTAAACTATTAACACATGTAATGCTTTTCTGCGTTTCTGGATTGCAGCAGTACATTCCTGAGTAGAGAAAGTGCCAAATTAAAGACTCTGTTAAAAAACTTTATATTATTGGACTATTAAAAGTTAATTAATCTGACAGTTTAATTGCTATTTCATAATATTCTGCGTTTCCTTTTTTTATTTTGCCTAGATTCTGTAAACAGACATCAGGTTAATTTTTATTTGTAGCTGAGCTTTTTGCAGTCCCTGCCAATTCTGGCTCTCTTGCCCTAACAGAGTATTTCAATGTGAGCATTTGCAAGGACAACAAAGCTTGTTGAAACCTAAACAAATAGAAGTAAATTAAACAAAACAAAACAAACAAAAAAATCCAAAAAAAAGGGAGAGAGAAAAAAATTTAAACCTTTGGGGTTTTTTTAATCATACTAACATTAAATTTTATGTGGCACTCCCTCACCATGTTTGTTTATACAAGACAGAAAAATTAGTAAGAAAATCTCCAGAAACTAATGGTCACTCAAGAAAAATTACACAGAACCATATTTATTCTGTGCACTCAGAGTTTAATTTTCCACTTTGGTTTCTGTGACAATTGGGGCAGAGCTTATGAAAAGTTTTTTCTCTGAAAAACGGACAGCATTATAAAATCAGAGCTCTTAGAGGCACTAATCAAATCCTTGCACTGAAGACTAACAGCATCTGCAGTAGCCCCACATTATCTCATGTCTCTACTGTCTCCAGAGTTCCTACCTCGCAACACTGGAAATACTTAAAAAAATTATTAAGTTTATAATGACCAGGAAGAACAGGTATCAAGAGCCTGAAATTTTAAGAGGATCAAGATTGCTTTTGCAGAGACCCTCCTGAACAATGCCTTTTATTCATATTACATATCTGTAGCAAAGCATTACCATTTGCTGGAATTCTTCTTGGCTGCATATTTTTATCTAGTGAAATGCTCCAAAGTATTTCCTCCCTGGATAGATACCACAGAACATTACACTGGGACGTCACTCTGTAACTGAGGATGTCCTGTGAAAAACAGGGCACTCAGCTGTTTGGTTTTTCACCATTTTACTTGCATCAGGTTTCAATAACCAACAGCTACATTATTCATCTGCTTCATATGCTCAAGAACAGAGCCATGGATACTCCCATTGAGTCTAGACATACTGGAAAAATGGTTCAAACTGAGAAAATGTTTGCTGAATCCTCTCTGATTTCCATCTCATACAACCCAGTGGCTGAAGAGTGAAGGGATATAAAAATAAACATTTATGTTAACCCATCCATTAGCTTCACTCACCTGTGCAACTCCTCTAGCTATGCTGCAGTTGTTACTGTGAAGAGCAGGGACATGCCTAATGCATGTAAAGCATCTTGGAATATTTCCTTTCAAGCAGAAAATTTTGTGGTATTAAAAAAAAAACCAACTCAATTGTTTTGATAATCTCTGACTAAATCCATTTGTTTCTGGTCAGGGATAGTCAAATGTCTCCCATCCAGGATACCTGGAAAACTATCAAGAGAGACATTGTAGAACAATGTTCAGACCTGGAACATGATGGCATTGAAAGTAAAACCAGAAAAGGGAAAATAAGTTTTACTTCACAATTTGAGGTGACCTTGTGTACTGCATTAGCAACACGATGTTCCCTCAGTTTGGATAAGAAAATTATGTGTGATTCACAAAGAAACATTTTGAGCACAGTTGTGCTTGTTAGTCTCTGTATTTATGGCTCTGGCAGCTCTTCCACTGTAAACACCAATGCTGAGGATCAGATCTCTGCTGTGAAATGCTTCTACAGAGCAAAACATCACCAGAAAGCACCACAGGAGGGGTTTGAGGACAGTACTATTTCTCACTTTCCTAAAACTGTCTAACTTAGTTCTGCTTTTTGTAAGGTTATGCAAAGTTCAATAGAAAGAGAAAAAGTAGCAAATTTGGGTACTCAGAAATATGTCAATGATTTTTAGTTGCTATGATCAAAGTTAATTTAAGGTATTTTTAATAATGGGTTGCTTCATGACACAGACTAACATCCTTTGTAAAAGGGATTTGAAGTGGTTTTATCGAGGCTGAGGCTCAGACTGGTCCTTGTACAAATGCATGGGGAAGGAGTCCCTGAAGCACAAGGGTAGGGGCTTTTTGGAAGACTGGATGAAGAGTAACAATATCTCTGGCATATTCCAATTAAGACCACTTGCTCTTGGTTACCTAGCGAGAAATGTTAGATCCCCTTCCATGACCATTTGCCCTGGCAGCAAATGCAGTGAAACCACTCCAACCATCCTTCTCTGGACACCATTCCCTTCCCCTGCTCCTGTCCATGACCCCTATTTGCCACTGGCCAGGGGAATTGCAGGTGTTTTCCTTATGCAGGTGGTCTCAGGGATGCAGTTCACATCACAGTCACGACAGGAAGCTGAGGGGGAACAATACATCATCTTGTGGGGGTCTGGCAGAAGAGATCAGGGGAAGGAGAGTGAAAGCTGTGAACAAGAGTGGTGGTGCTGTCTTGTAGCACAGTCCAAGAGCAGAAAACCTTTTTACTCCCTTTCTCTAAAGTTCTCTGCAGAGTCTGGGGCGGATCTCTGGCCTCCCACAGAAGTGGAGGGGGTGCTGTGCAAGTTCCAAGCTCCACTGTGGAGTATGGAGAGATTATTTTAGGAAACTGAAATGTTTCCGTCTCTGGAGGTCTTTGAGAACCAGACGGATGAGCAGCAGTCAAGAATAGCTCAGTTACAGCTGATCACCCCTGGGCCAGAGAGGCAAAGTTGGTGATTTTATATGATTTTTCCACTCCTGTGATTCCATGGTTGAAGCAGGGCCATGGTTCAACAGGGCACCATAGTTAACTAACATCTCATAACCAACACTACATGCGGTGAACCATCATATGCATCTCTTGCATTTGCTCTTTCATGCAGTATTACCCTACATCTACAAAATTATCAAATAACCAAACTTCTCTTTCATAGTCAAAAAACAATTCTTACAAAAGCTAGGGGTACTGCTTCCCCCACATAAAAATTCACAGAACTAAAAAATTATGCTTCCAAGCCTTTCAAGGACAGTGCAAGAGAATTAACACATTTATATGAGATTACTTTATACACTGAAAATGCCACTGATGCTGTATGTACTTCTGTCATGGAGAACAGGAACGTGAGAAAAGGGAATTCTTTTGCCAGCACTATCCTACTTGCAGGGAATTTCTGCCTCTGCACCACCATCCATCCCTGGAAAAAATATTCTTATTGCTGATGGATGGGAAGCCTGCAGCATCCATATAAAGTCAATTAACTCCTGCAGCACTTCTGATCCTCAGGGGAAAAGAATTCTTGCCTGGGCCTTTTGGGGAATCTGCAGAAATATGGCTCTGGTCAGCTTTACATTGCCTTTGGGACTAATGCACACACCCTGTTTGATTGAAAGGGATCAGATAACCATGGGAAAAAACCCTTGGGACAGAGGAGTAATCTGGATATCTGTTTGATACTGCAGTGTGGACGTTCAGACAGAAAAAAAATATTGCTTACACCCCTGTTTCACATTACTTTTGGGGTATGGCAGGTAGTGCTTTGGGATAATGATCAATGGACTTGAAATTAAAGTAATGTTCAAAGTAGTTTAATCAGATGTAGCGGTCACTGAAATACAGATTAAAATGAAAAAAAAAAAATCTAACATAGTGTTAGATGGAGGGTGGTTAAAACCTTAGAAAATATTATCACTTTTTCCAATGCCAGGTTCATTTCCAAATACCACAAAAGCACAATCTGGGGTAGTATCCAAATATATTTATTGTTTCTGGAAATCAGATTTAAAACACATAGTAAGGGAGATAAAAAAATAAAAGCAACCTAGTGATTCTGTCAGCCACTACACAACAGAACTTAGCAAAACCATAGCCTATGAAATAGAAAGTGATTTCATAAACATTCATTAAGAGATCTTTTCCCCTGTAGTAATCTGGTACTGAACAGCATCAATGTCACACTGTGGACTTGAAGATACTTTAGTCTGATCCAATCAGACACTGCCTCTGCTCTCATCCCTCCTGACTTCACAGTCACAAGTTGACAGAGGAGTTGGCTTTAACCTGTAATTTTTGTCACACTGGTTGATCCCTGTCTATAGCTCCATGGGCAGCATGCAGCCACACTGAGGCTCACAGGTACAATTTAAATGCAGGGCTCAGCCCCCATAGCATGGTGTGGGAGCCCACCTTGGTACTGAAAAGATGGACAACAATTAAAAATCCACGTGAAACACAACTTATCATCTCTGATTTTCTGGTGTGCCCAGCACTTCAGACCTGAAAAGAGTAATTACATGTTTTAATAACAACTTATTGCAATATAGGTTGGGTAACTTTAGCACTGAGAAGAGACTGCTAATGAATAAAGGAGGCATTAAATTCCTGGCCTCCAGCTAGAAGGACAACTTGGACCTGTGCTGGTTCTGGTGGAGAGGGGACCTTCCCAAGCGACAGGAACAGCTCTGCCCACACAGGGAATAGACTTGAAGAGACCCACTGTCCCACTGATGGGCCTCCATGTCATGTGTGCACCCATTTGTGAAGAGCTCGTGCTAATAAACACAGACCATGTCTCTAATGCAGCTGAGAGTCCTCTGGGAATGCTCCAGTACCACAATCAGCTTTTCTGGGAAGGAGTTCAGTTCAGGACTGATTGCTTTTCAGAGTAAACTTTGGTAAAGTCCCCTGGAGTTTTGTTATCATATAATGTCCATGTTAACTGCTCATACTCTTAATTAGCAGTTTGCATGTTGTTGGATAGAGTGGCCAAAGGGATTTACTGAGCTTCTACATGATGCCACTAAAATCTGAGGACAGGTCTGAAAACAAGGAGGAGAATCATACAAAAGGATTACTTTTAAGTCTTGCAAGAGGGCTCATATTTTGCTGGCAAGATTTTTTTTCACACTACTGTTACAGGATGAGACTCAAGCCACTACTGACAGTGGTGATTTTACAACTTCTAATTCAATGAGGAACAAGCTACAGGCTAGCACCCATGCTTGTGCCTGGTCTGGCTTTCCACAGAGGGCTGCTGCCATGCCTGGAACATGCAGCACTTGCATGCAGAAGAAGTATTTCTCTGAAACATCTCTGGTCCCCAAGTCATTGCCTCTGCAGCATCAGATGGAAGTTATTTATGAACCACTCGAAGGACAAAGCCCCCTTCTGCCCCCACGTCTTGGCTTTTGCCAGCACCCATTCCCTCATGGGGCCAGAGGAACACAGCTGATGCTCCTCCCCATGGCCTGACAGACATGCCTGCTTTTCAGTTCTATGTGTTTTGAGAGACTGACTCCTTTTAGGATAAACCAACCCTGCATGCTCCGAATTGTCTTGCTGGTTCCTGGAAGGGCATCTTGAAGTTGTTAATTGTGTTTTGTGAAGACCTATCACCTTTAAGGAGTATTTTCAGCTTGTTTAGTCTTGCAGCCAGAGCCAGGCCAGATAAAGAGGGACTTATTTCCGTCAGCATTATCTCCATCCCTCCCCACTACCTCACATGGGCAGGCACAGAGACAGGGGTCAGCCCACTGACCCAGCAAAGGGCTACAGGCACACTGATGAGGCAATAATAACTCCTTATTTTGTCCAAAAAGTGTTTATTGATATGATATCAGCTTAGGTTAAAACTTTTGTAACTATTTTGCATTCAGTTTTCAACCAAACACTATAGTTTTGAAAAAATTGTTTCCTTTGCTCTCATTCCTTTATCCTCCTTGCTCCCTCTGATTTTCATTGCTTGTTCCTACCTGCTCTTTGCTGTCTTTGGAGTCCATAACCATCATCCCTGCCTCTTGATTTCTGATTGCCACTCAGTCAGCCACTCCTGACTTCTTTGCTTCTCTCTCCTCTTTGCTTTCTCTTTATCTTCTCTTTCTAAATTTCCCCTTCCTTCCTGGTTGTGAAATGCACAAAGATTGCTTTCCAGCCAAGTGAGGCGTCCCACACAGGGAAAGTAAACCAGGGAAATATTTCCTCTGAATTATTCTGAGCAGCCCCTCTCACTGCTGTAGGCAGAGAAAAAAAGGGGTGCAAGCTCAGTCTGTGACATGTAAAATGACATATGGGAAGCCAAGTGGCCAAATGGAAAGCTCTGTTTAACACTGATCTTCAGTGATTTGTGGTCACCTGCTGACTACTACAGCCTCCTTCCTTTTCTGGTACTGAAATCTTCTCCAGACATTTTCCTCAGCAAACCCTCTTACTTTGCCAGTCTGCTCTAAAGACTTTGTAATCCCTTTTGTTTTCACATCGTGTTTTCTCAGCCCTATGTTCTTTAGTTCTGTACTGAAAAAAAAACTTTAGCATTCTGGCATGCAATTACTAATTCTGGTGGAGCTAGACATTTTTGTAAACATGGCTGAACGATGCATGTTGTTCTTTGTTCAAGCTCCTTTATGACCTCTGGCAAGCCACTCATCCAATGTGCCTCAGTCTCATCACATCAGGACTTCCAGATTTCCTTACATTTTATTTGAGGGAACCAAAGTTTTAAAAGACAAGGGGGTAATACAGTATTATTATTTTTATTCTTTGCCTGCCCCTGTGTTTTTCCTGCTGCCTAGCTTCCATGCAGCTGTTGAACATTTAAGAAAAACATGTCTCCCACTGAGCAAGTTCCCTACAAATGTGAATTGAGCTTCAGGCAAGAGGAAATGTGAGTCCTGAGGTCACTCCTGAAATCAAACTCTTGCCTGGCTGCACATAATTCTGCTGTTGTGTTTTAAGGGTGATTTAGAAAAAAGTAGTATATATTTCCCACAAAGAGCATAAAAAGAAACAAATACTGGTGATCATGAGATGATCATATGATCCTTCAAATCTCACTGTTTTTCTGGTATTCTCAGTCATGCTTTTCAAGTCTGCAGCTCAGATCCAAGCAGAGAGGGGAGAATGTGGGATTATGGAGAGAAGATGACCCGCTGGTGCTGACCAGAGTTAATATAGAGAGGCCCCTGTGCACTCCACGCTGATGACTGGAGAAGACTGAACTTTTCTTTCCACTTAAAGATGCTGAAGCTACACCCCCTTGTTCACCGGGGAGTAGTATTTCTGTCAGATATGAAAGCAACTTCTAATCTGCTCTGACCTTGGCAAGAAATTCAAGTCCAAATGTAGTAACATAGAAGCTGACAGGTCAGCCTGAAGAATTTGAAGTGGGGGAGGCTTCCTTGCCTTCTTTCTTTCTGTCTTTCCCTCCTTTCACTTGAAATCTTATCAAGGATCACTTCAAGTGCAGTGGCAGCCTGACCAGCCCTAGAAATGACACCAGCTGGGTCATTGTCCCTCCTGAAACAGCCGAGGTGCAGAGACCATTTACTGGCTGGGCTAAATCCGTGCTACTATTGTTACAAATTCATAAAGGTGGAGACTTGTAGAGAAAAGCTTTTTACCTTTTTATGTGTAAAAATTGGAAAAGTTGATCTAAATTTTACATCTGTACATGGTACCTTACTGAAAGACTCCTGTCTTCACGCCAGAGGCTCTCTACTTTTTGTTTTCCAAGACACAGACCCACACAGAGTTTGAAGATGGCTCTCACTTGCTCTCACTGCTGAAGGATTTTTTGCCTGCCAGGTGTGCTAGTGCCTTCTTCTACAAACTAAGACAAAAGCAGGACTATAGAAATGACCTATGCTTGCTCTACTTCCATCCTTTCTGCATCTGTAAGATTTTTCTATGTGCCTCGACAACAATGGGGCTAAAAATGCTTTGAGCTCAAGTCCCAATTTGGGCATTATATAGAAATCTGAATGATGATGGTTATCTTTCTGGCTATCTTTCTTCTGGTTATTTTGCTGGGAGTGAGCTTACTTTTGATCATGTTGGCAGAAAGTTAAAAACTTCTGGTTAAAAGTTTAGGTGCTGCTTTGTACTTTGTCAGTCAAGTGATCAGACTAGAATTTCTATGGATTGCTCACAACAACAATTATAAATTATGAATGACCAAGGGGTATTTATTGTTTGTATTAGTTCAGAAATAGGGTTTTTGAGCCACACCAAACCCTCCTTATATTTGGCATTATATTGGCCAGAACAAAAGCACTTTCCTTGCATCTGAAAATTTACAATCCCACTACAAAGTAGTGTAAACAGCACATCTTGTGGCTTCCCTCAATTCAGTGGCCACATGCACCAGTCCAGGAAAGGGAGGAGGCATTGTCCAGCAGGGGACCACCCGATGGCTCTGCACCCCTGGACATGGGGGGCTCACCAGTGACACCCCTCTGCCAACAGGGATGCAGGACCACTCTGTGCCTGGACACCCCTGCCAGCCTGGGCTGACAGACACCATGCAGGCGAGGGGTTAAGGGAAAAGGGCTGACTCTCAGAGGTGAAACCTGATGTGTCTGCAATAGATAGGGACGGGCCCATGAAGGAAATAAGAAAATAATGCTGCTGAGTAATCAGAAGTCATAGGTCAGCCACACTGCTACCTATCTGCTGTCCCATTTTCTGTAGATGACATGTCAAAGGCATGATTTAATGGAGATTCTGAAGGACATTGCTTCCAGGCATCAGGAGCAGCATAGGGCATAGCACAGATGCTCCTGTTTGAAAATCTCAAAAGCAAATGAAGGAGGTGGGTAGTCATAACCATTGCCAGTACTGAAAAACAACTTATAAATATGATAGATTTAGATGGGAAAGCCAAAGATAAGTAAATCATGCTTGGTGGAGATCCAGAGGTAAACTGCAAATAGACAAGTCAAGAGGTAATGGTCTAGGGAAATTATTCTGGGTGGGTACTAGCAGAGCAGGACAGTGCTTGCTCAGGAAGAATGTGGCAGTACTAAGACACAATCTCAGTGGTCCCTGTTTCCTTTTAAACATTTTGCCATTTCCTACCTGCAGCTATAAAGGTTTCCTAGGTGCACCGACCATGCTCGGATAGAAGGAGGGAGGACGGATTTCGTGGCTTATGCAGTTTCACACTGCAAATGTCTCCTGGCTCAGCCAGACGTCACAAAACATGATGAGAAACTGCCAGGGGGGCAGGTAGTCTAGAGAGCAGCTTCACATCCTGGTTCCCATTTATGTGACAGGGCTCCTGAGGGAAATGGGTCTGTCCAGGTGGGCAGAGCTGGCTGCCTCTTGGGGTGGCAGTGGGTGTCTCCCCCTGGGAAGATACAGCCTGCTTGTGTCACCAAGCCTTTGGGAGAGCAGATGGGGATACAGAGGCTTGGCAGAAACTGCAGGCAAAGGGTGGGCATCTCAGGGTGACAAGCCAAGCTTGTGAGGGATGGGAATCCCTCAGCAGCAGTGACTGGAAGCATATTTCTGCTGGTGACAGAGAGAAGGTGTTTCCTTTACCTACTGATATGCACATGTGGGGCAGGCACTGGGTGGTAAGGGAGCAGGAACAAGAACCCACTTGAACAAAGCCCTAAACAACCTCATCTAAGCCTGAAGCTCACCCTGTTTTGAGCAAGAGATTGGACTAGATGACCTCTGGAGGATCTCCCCAATCTAATCTGCTCTCTAAGTCCACTCCAGACTCCAATTTAATTTTCAGGGTGGTGTTTTAGCACCTGAACCCAGCCATTTTTGATAACATCAGTAGTGCCAAGGCATTTCTAAAGAGACACTGGGCTCAGTCCCAAGCCACAGGGGTCTCCTCCTGAAGACAAAAGAGCCTCACTCACCTGCTGCTGGGACAATGGGATAATGGCATTAGGGGGACCTTCTATGCCTCTTTATCTCTCTCCTCTGGGCATTCCTCCCTTGATGAGGAATTTCCTCAGAGCACTGCCTGAAAGCCTTCTTGAGTGAGATGCATTTATCTGTGCAGCAGATAAAACACTGCAGTGGAGGTCACATTCTTCCAGCTTTGACACTGTGACTAAGCTTGCCTATAAGCTGGTGTCTCCTTGCACCTGCACATGACATTATTTGTTCTCCTACTGCACTGCATGACTATTACACTGATAACATGAAACTAAACTACAGCCTGGCTGCATCTTTCCTCTCCTTAGCTGTAAAGTGGATCATTTAGCATTATAGGGGAATGAGAAAACACAATCCTTTGAGCTTATTCCTTCTTTTCTTATAAAAAGAGAACTCAAAGAGAATATTTTTTTTCCTTCTTTATAAAGCCAAATTTTACTTTTCTTCCTCATTTAAGAAAAAATTACCATGCACTGTCACCTTCAAGCTTGAACATCTAAACATTGCCTCCTGGAAACACCAATATATTTATACAGACAGATCAGAGCCTGTCCAATAACCAGAGCTCTTACAGGTTTGAGAGGAAACCATTTGGGCTGTGCCCAGGACATGCTGTGACTCTCTTCAGCCAAACTCCCAATGGGATGGACCTTTGCAGTCTCTTGCCCTGTCCCATGCCCCTGTGAAGAACTGTCCATGGGCAGATGACAACAGTTAGACTCCTGAAGCTTAACACATCTGTCCAACACTTCCTGGGAAGAACAGGACAAGTGAAGAACTGGTGAGGAGAGAAATGACAGGGAAACTACAGACGAATCACAGGCTGGGTAGTAGAGACAGTAGTAGAGAGGTAGGAGAGACAGACTGTTACTAGAGAAAACTACAGACTGGATCTCTCTCTCCTGAAACAGCTCTGGGATGTCCAACAAGGGTCTCTGGGTGCTACAGTAATGTGCAACTACTTGCTAAATGACACACTTGCTACACAAATATATGGCCTTTACTGAAATAACCATCAAAAATTCAAGACTGAAGCCAATTTCTGCTACTAACATTATTTTTAAATTGCACAGTGTGAGGAGCCAATTTAGTTTTGTTATGTGCGACACACAGATGTGTGTCCTTATCCATGAGTACGTTTTTTCTGATACAGATCACCTCTGTGATGTCAACCTATTAGATGTAAGGGTTCTGCTCATTTTATCTATCACTGTGATTTTTCTGGGATATGTGAGCTCCTGGGAAGTAAAGAAATCATTTTCTACCAGCAAAATTTATTCCTTTTTCTTTATTTCTTAAGATGGCATTATCAATTCTGCCTGCAAAACAACTATTTTTACACAGCTATTTTTGTAATTTTCTTCTTTTTACACTCATCAGTATTTTGGTTGTCTGATACATATTAGCTCCTTAGGCATATCCATGTATTTCTAACAACATCCTAGAATTTCCTATCAGAACTGGACAAGAGAGGGGAGAAAAAGCCGAAGATTGCAGTAAATACAGCTGAGGTGAAGTCAGAGCACTATATTCTCTATCCAGATCTAAGGTATGTTCTTGAGAGCTTCCCATTTTGAGAACACTTACATGATATGTTTCCACTTAGCTTTTATGCCAAAAATATCCCAATGCAGCTCTGCCACTGATAAAGGAAGCAAGAGCCTTCATGTAAACAGGGCTCCAGGCAGCTGCTAGTGCTCCCAGCCACTGCCTGTGAACATATACCTGTGAACAGTCAGCCTGGATGGGATATGGAGGAGCCACTGGCATGCTGGCTGGGCAGGCAGCCCTGTTCCCCATCATGGATGCTGGGGACTAGCCCTCCCATCCCCACCTTGCTGCTCACTCCCCATCCACCCTGCTGCTCCTCAGGATCAGCCACAGCGGCAACAGCAACAAAGCTTGCGGCCACTTGCAGGCCAACAGAGTCAAGGCTGGAAGGAGTGCATGGGGAAAATCATGGATGGGGCAGAAGACAGCAGGAAAATATTTCATCAGCACAAGTTCACAGACGGAGGTTCAGTGGCTCATCAACACGTGGTTCAACTCTTCTGTACAAAAGCATCAGCAGTGGTTACATCAATCACAAATGCTTTTGGAAAAGAAGTAATTTTAAAAGAAAGTAAATTAAATCCTGTCCACAGACTCTGCATTATAAATATCATTATGAAAGTTATTCAGGTTTCAGGGGAGTTTTAAAACAGTCATGTGCTAGCTGCAATGCTGAAAGATTGTCCTGCCATTTGGAAGGTCTGTGCTTGCACCTCTTAGTAGGAGTTTCCTCAAAGATGTTTCACTGGAAATAGTTCTAGATAACATGTCAGTAGAGCTTTAATTATTATCTTGATTCCTTGGATTCATCCTAAAAAGTGTGCATGGATACTTTTGTCAACAGCGTGAATATTCTTGCCTCAGCATCAACTCTTGGTGACTTTGGAAGAGGACCAGAGGAAGCTTATGTGACGGCACTTCACTGGAAAGGCTGTCAAGAGAAACAGGCATAGTGCCTGAACAACACTTTGCTACAGCAGGAGGCAGCTGCAGAGTTCAGGGTAAGGGTCTGGGCAATAGCCACCCCAGCACACAGGCAGAAGACAGGGAAACACAGGCTGACAAATGCCAGAGTCAGACCTGTCATTGATCATGATTCCTTCTGTACAGGCAGGGTGTAGACCATCAAGAATGGCAGATTGGGAACTGACCACCCTCTGGACAAGATTGGAATGTCGGATATCTCTCTTAAAAGTTCCTATGCCAGATGTACTCCAGGAAAGAAAACAAAAGCAGATATGTAAATGCAAGGGGAAAGGGTATCAGGGATTATACAGGGATAGACAACAGCTCATGGCTGTCTGCATTGCAAGTTTGCAGAAGTGTGATGGTTCAAAGTGGGGAGAAGTTAAGAGTGTAACACAAGCCATCCTGTGCTGCTCAACCTTATCACCAGAAAGCCATCCCCAGCACATTTTATTTCACTGAATAGATGTAGCCAAAGACTTTCAGCCAAAATAAAGTAATTTGTGTTCAGAAAATGGCTGGTGAATGGGCACTGAAGGGTGTCTGTCTCTCTCAGCTGCAGTGCTTGCAGCATCTTTGCTCTGAGACTGTTGGGCACAGAGCCGGTGCTGCCGGGCATGAGCAAAAGGACTAAAGAGCAAGTTAACACGGGAGGAAGGAGGCAGTGCTCTAGTTGCTTGCAGAGAAAGTATTTTGTGGTCAATGAGCAGTGAAAAGAGAAATTATGTGGCACAAACCTTGAATTTCGTCACATTTCCCTTCTTGAGAAACTCCCTGGCAAAACCCTGATCTCCCCATGGCACACGCCATTCCCAACCTCTCTGTGTGCCACTGAGCCCCACAGCCAGCCCTCCCCTCTCCAAAGCCCAGGAATCCTCTGTGTCTATGTCCAAGGTTCATGGCTGAAGGGGAGCCCAAGGTAGCCCTGCAGCAGCTGGGCTGGCCTCCATTCTCAGTTGCACCTGCAAAGGATCAGCTGAAGGCAGGGAGAAAGGCAGATTTGGTGGGGAATGGAGGTGGTGCTGGCTCTTTCTCCACCAGAGACACGGACATCAAAGATGACAGCCAGGAAAGGCTGGGAACAGGCTCCTTGCTCCCTGTTGTGATTGCTGGCTGGTGGGTGATGCAGAAGTACTGGGTGGCTATGGGTAAGTTCTACTACAGGGACTCAGGCAAACTTAAAGCTTTGACTTGTATCTCCTCTCTCTTCTGAAAATGAGGAAGACTGAGCAGAAAGGGGGAGATATTTATCCCAATTCTGTGATTCACAACACCAGTTTTGTTCTGCAGAACACAAACAATTCCAGTAGGTTCTTGCATTAGCTAAGGGAGATGATGAAAATGCTTTTTCAGTCATTGACTTGATGCGTGTTGTTATTTTAGGGAAAAAACTGACCAGCATGTGAAGATTAGGCCATTTGTAGAATGGAATTTTTTCAGAATGGGTTTTTTTCTGAATGAAACAGTGCTTTGGTGGGTGAGGACTGATTTAAATGTTCTAAAAGAAATTGTGTCTGTACCATGAATTCTTCACACCATTCCTGATTTTAATAATGAACTCTGTAGAGGACAGGTACATGCATATGTTTAGAAAAAAAAAAATTATACTTATGGTGAAGAACAGTTAATGGAGCCATTTGCTACCCATTTGGCACATTGTGGTTAGTTTAATTTAATTTGTGCACTATTTCACTGCTGATATCTTTGGAAGTACCAGGTAAGACCGTGCCTGCATACATGCTGGTCCTGCTTTTGTGGCATGGGAAAGATGCTTTGTGTATTCTGGGCTAGGAGAGAAACTATCCTGTTCTTGGCTTTGCTTGCTTGTGCCAGGATCTGGCATGAATTAATAACTATCTGCATGACAATAAAAAAAAAAAAAACAAACAAAAACCAACAACAAAACACAAAAAAAACCCCACCCACAAACAAAAATAAGTCCAAAAAAGAAAAAGGCGGCTTGATTTTTTTGTTTCTTCAAAGTTGCCTAAGACATGGAAGCTTACATTTTTGCATCAGCTGAATCCTGGATGTCCTTCCCTCAGGCAGGCCCAGCATGGCCGAGGTCCGGACCCGGCGCTGAGGGCTGGTGGCCGCGGAGCCGAGCGCCCGGGGCAGGGGGCGGCAGGAGCCCCGCGGGGGGCGAGGGGCAGCGTGGCCGG
>VZRH01003798.1:126568-169132 GCA_013397555.1 Urocynchramus pylzowi | reverse complement strand
CTGTGCCCCCTTTCCCGCCCCGCCCCGCACCCCGGGGCTCGGGCTCACCTGAGCCGCCGCCCCCCGCCCGCCGCCGCCGCGGGGAAGGGGCGGCGGTGTCGGCGGCGAGGGCTGGAGCCGTGCCTTTGGTGCGGCCCGCTGTCCTACCGCATAGGGGGCAATGGGGGAGGGACTCCCGAACTCCCAGCCCGTGGGGAGCGAAGGAGCTCTAGGTATGTGTGATTTAAAATAAAGACGTTGAAGAATTGAAAGAAATTCTTTTAAAACATGTCTGGTGTTTAAAAATAGATTATGAATGAACCCATTTATCCCTCTGGAATAGGCGCGTTTAGGGGATTTTGGGACTGAAAGGGAGGTTATGTGCATCTGTGTGTTTACATAGCGTGGCTTTAGGGAGTTTGTGAGGGGAGAAATACTATCGCGTTCTACCGAGATCCCCTGCTTTGGGCTGTTCAGAGTTTGGGTGCTCACAGCAGGGAGACTCCGAAGTTTCTGTGACTGGTGCGTGGGTGTATTAGAGCTTGAGAACCGGTTATGACTTTGTTTCTTTGACCTTGTGGTTCAGATTTAACTTTCAAGTTGAATTTCCCATAGTTCCTGGCTGCCACTAGACCTCCTTGTGCGTGTTTTGACAGATTTGAAAACCACATTGCGAATGAACTTTAAATTAACTAAGATTTTTTTTTTTTAAACTAAATAAGCTTTGGGGATTGGTGTTGGTTCACAAAATATTTAGCAGTTTTGTTGGGCAATTTTAGAATTCAGATGTTGACGTCTAGAAAAGGGGGAATTTATATCGGGCAAGCATTTGGCTATTGTGGTTGTTTAAAATTTAAGATAATGCAACTTTGAAGAAGGGACATGATATTCATAGCCATGTTTATCCAGTTATGGGAACTAAGACCCTCTAAAAAAGAATCACAGTAATACTGTTCTCAAGTAACAGATTAATATTAATACTGTGTTTTATGTCTTCTAAGCTTTAGGAAAAATGTCTTCTAGTAGATTTTTGCCTGATTATTCAAGTAGAACTGTTTAAAATTGGGGAAGTTCTATTACCATTTTGCTGCTACAAGAAGTTATATTGCTGCTGTTCTCATAAAGCAGCTGATTTTGCCTTCCATTACATTGCTTAAAAAGAAAAATAGGTTTTAATGAAGTTTAGTCATTCTTTTTTTGTGCCTCATTTAGTCTGTCTTACTAAAGTAAAATAACTCTATGCAGGTTTGTGACACAGTTTTTCTTCATTATTCCTTCCAGCTCTTTGAATTTGAAAATTACCAGGTCTTGCAATGCCCCTGGAGAAATCTGACAGATAGCTAATATGTTTGTGGAAGATGGGGAATCTTTTGGAGGGTGGTCTTCTATCTTGCATTTTCCAAATTAAAATGCTTATTACAACCCTTTTAGAAGAAAAAACTTTGGAAAATGACTTCAGTGGAATCCAACTTGAGTGAGCCTTGGCAAGGCAATTACAAATAAACTGTCTAAGCAACTAGTCTTATACAGGATATAAAATCTCAGAGAAGTTATGCTTTCTTTTGTGATGTGAAATCCTTGAAATATTTAATTAAATTTCTTTCATGACGTAGTTGCATTTTTTGCAAGATGAAAACCTCTTTGCCTTTTCTTCTAGAAAGGAGAAAATTTATAGTCATTAAGCTGTTTTGTTACTCACATGTCACTCTTTGGCCAGGTACCAGTTTTTGGGTGTCCTGGTTAAAAAAGGGGAGGGTTTATGTTTCGGTGTTGCTCACTTCTACAGCTCAGGGACCCTGGAAAGCACTTGGTCTGCAGAGCTTTGGGCCCTGGCTTGTGAACACGGCGGGTTAAATGCGGGCTCATGTGGTGAGTACCTCAGCTGTGGACCCCATCTTCTTAAAGGTTCCTGGTGAATTACATGTAAAGCAGCTCCAGAGTTTCCAGCCTGCCATAGTACTAGGACTTGAAACGGGTGGATTTCTTCACTGTAGCAGACAAGACTTAAACTCTGGCAGTGGAGGAGCTGCTCCTTGTCTTGCATAGCCACCACACTGTGGGAGGCCACCTCTGCAGGGAAGTGTGAGAGATCCTGGTGGTACTAATCCATTCAGCTGCCTGAACTGAATTAATCAGATCTGTGAATTGACACCTGAGGTCCTACTGAAACCAAGAGGCAGGGTATGGTTCTACAGAAGACTGATTTTTGTGATGGAGTTACATCCTTGCTGTTTTAGCAGCAATGCTTTTTTTCCCCCTCCTTTTCTTCCTCCCCTGTTCTTCCTTGTTTTGCCTCAGATGATGCAGTCTCACTTGGCTGTGTTGTGTCCTAACCTTGCCTTTCTGTAAGCAGGTTCAACTCACTAACCCTTCAGGAAACTGAAATTTATTCTTGCTGGACCTTTTTCCTGATCTGCTTGTGAGTTCATTTGATTCCTACATTGTAGAGGTGACACCAAGACACCAGGTGTCAGGTACAAGGCAAGCATTTGCAGCAGGGCAGGAGGGGAAATGAAAAAAACTTCTCCACTTGATAGCAGTGAGCTGGTGAAAACTCATTAAAACCTCAGGGGCATGCTGTCCTGAGCAGCATGGAGGCCTGAAACTTGGCCTGAGAAGTATTTACTAGATATTTCAATAGTGCTAGAAGTAGGAATGAGATCTTTTTGGTCTGGAAGAAGGCCAGACAAATCTTTGATGTCCTGAACTGACAAAAGCCATGGAGCTGTCCGGTGAGGTGGTTTGTGTGCTCCTGCCTCCTCCTCAGAGCACCTGCAGCTTCTCCTTTATTGCATCTGGCACTGTGCGAGCTCGTTCAAGGAACTAAGGCCCTGGAAAACTGTTCCAGTTCTTTGGCAAAGTCATTTTCTGCTGATTTTCTGAGATGTGTTGGCTTCTGGGACTCAGCAGAAGCTGCAGGTACAGGGGAGCAGGCAGGATCTTGTGTCCGGAGTTAGACAAGAGGCTGAGTGACACTTCTGTTGGTGGTGGCATGTGACTGGATTGGTTTAGGTGTCTCCATTTTGTGAGCACCTTTTCTGTTCATAGAAGTGATGTGGCTCTCACCCAACTTCCAATTTTGATGCTAAGCATCGGAGAGATGGAAAAAAATGCCAGCGTGGTGCCCTCCCATGGGGTGGAAGGTGACTTCAAGCCATGTGGGCAACGCCAGGATAGCAGCATCATCCTACCAGCATTGCAGCTACAGTGACAATCACACACGTGCCACTTTCATTTTATTTAGAAGTTCGAGGTGCCATGCAGGTTTCTTTTTGTGGCTGTGTGGCCACAGTCAAGCTCTTTTGGAACAGCTACCTGAAACAGTGTAAGGAAACTTCCTGAGAGAGAATCTGGAAAAATGCAGGCATGCTAATAAGCTATTCTTGCATCAAAATCTAGGTTTGTCAGAGATAATATTTTCATGAGGATTGATGGCTTGAAAATGTGGTGTGGTGGATTGCTGGCATGCAAAGGCCCCCACTTGAGCAGCAAGTCATTCAAACAGTGTTTTCGGGATGGTTCCCATTTCTGAGTAGTAACTTGATGATGCTACCTGTGTTGTAATGAGAGCAAGTGTGTGCTAGACAGTAAATATTTGGAACTGTCTCTTCTAAAGAGGTTACCAGCTGAGATGTCGGAGTGTCTTATTGTCCAAGTGCCTGACAAATAACAGCTGGGGCAGACTTACATCTGCTGTTTAAACAACTGTGTTCTGGTGAGGGAGCTGAGTCAGCCTGAAAATACTACATTAGCAATGGTGAAACTAAGCTTATTCAAGGAAAGTCCCTAGACTGTGTCTCTGGGAGGCCCAGTTTGAGATATTTGGTCTGAGGCTGCAGGGTTCCCCTGGTTCAGGAGGGTCTGATTCCCATTAGATACTTCTTTTCCAATTGGGGAGGAAGAAACTGGTACAATTCAGTGGTAAGGTTCAGAGGGCTGACCATGCCTGTGGAGTGGCTGGGATGAAAGAATAAAAATGTGTAATTGAAAAAATGCACAATGGAAATTGGTGTCATAGCGGCACCAAAAGCGTGAAATAGCTCCCTAATCATATAGGAGATAAGAGGGAGGTGGTAGAGGGAGTGGCCGGGGCACTTTGAAAGCCGAGGCAATTAGCTTGTGTTTGATGTGCTAGAGGCTAAAGAGATGCAAAGAGGAGCGTCGGGACTTTGAAAGTCCTCCAGGTTGGAAATGCAAGCCTGGGTGTGGTTGCTGAGAGGAGAGGAACGTGGTTCGTGCTCAGCCCTTGTTCTGACTGGTCCTTAGAGCCTGGACGAGCTGTACCTGTGAAATGCTTCCATAAGGTGGTGTCTGAAAGAGCTGAAAGGTAGGAGACCTGGGAAGGTAGGGATCCATTTGGATCAGGCTTCAGAATAGCAGACTGGGGGTAGTGCTTCTTTAACAGGTTGCAAAAAGAGATCACAGGGATGAATTGGCTGTAGAAACTTTTTGGTGTTTTGGCTGTTTTGTTTCATCCATTTGGATTTTGAGGGTAGTCATCCATAAGGAGGTGTCACAGTGAAGTCAAGCTGAGAATTGGGAGAGAGTAGGGTAGATGAGGAGCTGAAAGGTGGAGCAAGTCCTTGGCTTTGTCTGCAGGAGGCAGAAATAAGGTAATGAAATTAAGTGCACTGTTACGTGCCTTACAGAGGAAGGGCCTTGTGTTTTCTTCACCTGGAACTTGCAGTATCCCACTAACCTCTAATGTTTAGCTAATGCAAAACAAGACAAACTGCTGTGAACAAAGAGTTGGAATGGTCCAATTTTTTTTCTTTTCCCAAGTGTTGGTGTTTGAAGTTCTTTTTAATGAAACAGCATGTGCTAAAAGCAGACCCCCTGAGCACAGCAACAGTCTTTCCCAGAGTTTCAAAATCCAACTTCAGGAAAAATATTAGAGACCATTATGTTAGTTTGCTCAGTTGTTCAGACAGCTGGATCTGGCTATTTTAGTAATCTAATGTAGAATCACTGTAGCCGGATTAACAGAATGAGGCAAAATTAACTCTGGTACGTTTGGGTCTGGTGTGAGGAATCCCTGGAATGATTTGGGTCTGGTACAAGGAATGTTGGGAATGATGGTGATTGCTGGTGGGGGAAGAGGCTGGGTGCTGCAAACCCCTCAGGAACAGTGCCTGAAGGAAGCGTCAACTAATGTGCAGTGAGATCAGGGACCTGCATTTCATCCACATCTCATGCAATTTGTTGTGTTAATTTATCCATTTTCAATTGTGTGTGCGTTTAATGGGGTCTAACAGTTGGGCCCGCTGCTGGATGCAAGATGGAGCAGAAGCTGCTCTTGGTTAGAGTGACATGGGCAACAAGCCCTGTGCATTTTAGTCTCATTAGCTGGTTATCTGCCCTCTGCTTCCATCTTTGTGGTGACTGTGAGGCAAATATTAAAAAATGCATGCAGGATGTACAGTAATGGTGTGACAGAAGCTGGAGTGTTGCTTTGCTAATGGTCCTTTGTTTTGGGGATGAAGAAGCTGAAAGATCAGTGAACTGGATAACCAGTTCTCCTTGGTTTCTCCCGTGTTCATGAGGCAATGCATTCATAAATTAATAATCAAAGGAGTGTAATGAATGTGTGCCTCAAAAAACTGATAAATGTTGGTGAACCTGCCAAATGTAATGTCTCATTACTTGTAGATAAATGCATAAAGATGAGCAGAGATTCCCCGTACTGTTAATTTTTGTCTTTTTAAATTTTGTTTTCACCTATCTCTTTAAACTCCGATGTTGTATTTGTCTAAGCTTTACAACTATTCTCAATGGCATTAAGAGCACTGCTCACCAAATTAGATATAATTGGACTAAACTGCAGTTTAGATCCCTTCAGAGAAATGAAGCAGTTAATGTGAAGGAAAACTGAAATTAGTTTCTTTTGAGGACTAATGCAGTGGGACAGACTGCACTGACCCTCATAAAGAGCCTGAGCAACTTTTTTTTAGAACACAATTTTTTTTCTTTTTTTTTTTTAAACTAATGATGCTGTTATGTCTCCTTTCACTTTACAAACTCCCCAAAGGTTTCTTCTCCTTTGCACGTGTTTTAATTTGGAAAAAATACTATTGTTTTATTAGTTTTGATTATTCAATTATTTAAAGCAGAACACTTGACTTGAAAATCTAAGTTTGCCTTCCCGAGGCCAAGAATCACATCAAACTCTTTCCCAAGAGACTGGGGTAAAAAGGTAGGGTTATATTGCAGGTCTGGTCAGATTTGAAAATACTGAGGTTTTCCATGTATTTACATTCTTTACTCAGTTGTGACTGTGGATCCTGTTTTCAAAACTGAATTTATGTACACAGTGAACAGGGATTATAATTATATTGGCTGGTTGTAAAAACTGTTTATAGTCTTACATTTAGTGATGTTTTATATTTCTGTTTTTCATACTGGAAGGTATTGCAGATTTAACAATCCAAAGGGTTATCTGCTAGACCCAGTGACTTCTGAATTTTGGTCTGAAATCACAAATCTTTAGGATTATATAAAATCATTGTTTTCCTAAACGCACCAAAACTATAGAATAAATTCAGAGCTAGGGTAATAGCAAGTACTACCATTGTTAATATTTTATTGTAACAGTCTGTGCTCAATTTAAAAAGGAGACAAGCTGTACTGCGTTGAGGTACCAAGTACCTTTGTATTCTGGTTCTTTGTGGAGCCCACTGGTGCTTATCAGGCAGAAGGTTGATTGTGTCTGTACATAAGTGTCTATATATTGGACTGGCTTTAAAATGCTGTGCTGCCTGTGGGAGGTTTGGAAAGAAAGGCAAAAAAATCTTTGAATAACGTGAGGAATGCTAAGATATTCGGTGCTGTTGCCTTTCTTGTGACTTGAAAGAATTGGTGGTGCTAATTCTGAGAGTGTCATCTTGAAATAGTCATCCATGGTTTTTTCTTCAAATAGCTGAGTTTCCTGAGAGCCATTCAAGTCAAGGTTGTTCTTGTGTTTGCAGGACTAGCAGTTGTCTTTCAAGAATGAATCATTAAAACTTATTATTATTAAAAAAATAGTAATGGTTCTCTACTAAATTTGTACTGAAGAATCTTAAAGCCCTTTCAGAATTAGGTTGTTGTTTTCTGTGTCTTGATTTTCTTGCTTGTCTTTAATCGGTTACTCCCATTCAGCTAATGCTGTGTGCATCTGCCAAGGAGCTTCTGAGGGTTGACGTGCCTTTGTTCGGTAGTGTGGTGTCTCTATCCCTCCTGAGTTCCTGTGTTTTAGATTTATGGGAAGGATGATGTGAGAAGCTGGAATGTAATCTGAGTGTTGAGCCATTCCGTATTTCGTCTATTTAATATCTGGTCTCAGCATGTGAAAACTCTAAAGCCAAATTATTCCATCTGTGGTATTGGCAGTGGAGTAGAATGGGATCCTTTTTCGTGAGGTGGATTATGTGGCTGTGAAAGGCAGCTTTGAGGAGCGCAACAGGGCCGGGTGGAAACAATTTGACTTAATTAAGGGCTTCTGAACTGAAAATTGGGAACCTGAATGCATACACTTCATTGCCTATGGAAGTGGGGTACAGCGCTTCTCCCAGATCTCACCCAGCTTGTGAAAAGAATCTGATGATTAAGAGGAAAGCCCTTTTCCTGGCACTCTGTTGATTTGTCTGCTGATTAGAAATTCTGTTGCAGCAGGCTAATTACTAGTAAAAATAAATAAATAGATTTCCCCATTCAGAAGGTTTATGTAGGGGGGGAGCTGGAAGAGAATCGTCAGGAATGTGGCATCTTCCTGATCTCAGTTTGGTGCTTCAGGTGTGTGGTTGTTAGATCCCATCTTTTGGGGTAATGTATCTGTGGTACCTTTAATTAATTCAATGGCAGTATTTCGGGAGTACAGACAAATCATAAGACAATGATACATAATTAAAGTTTGCTGTTCCACCAGAGGAACTTAAAACCTTTGCTTCAGGAATAATGGTTAATTAGTTGAAATGGTTTCTGTTGGAAGGTAATAGAATCGGTTGGAGAGCTAGTTCATTAAAGGGTAATCAATAAATTAAAGGGTAATTAAGTATCTTATAATGACCACAACATATTCCATGCTTTTAAAATAAAAATATGCTTGCCAAAGCATATTTCTTCTTATAGGGCAAGCCAGTACAGATTCTGAAAATAATTAAAATGTGTCAAGTGTGGAAGCTGAAAAACAGATTCTCCTTTTTGCATATATTAGCAAATATAGAAATAATATTTCAGATGCTATAGGGCTGAGTCCCAAAGACTTGCAAAGCTTTCCTCCTGTAAGAATAATTTCTGCCCAATAACAGAGGTCCAAAAATTCTAGTTTTAATCTCAGTTTCACTGCATTTCCTCATGGGAAACCCATATGTCTTCTGCTTTCTGTCCTGAATAGTTCAGTTTCTTTGTACTTGTATTGTTGATGATGATAAGATAAGCACATCAGTAGAGGAGCAATACCAAAGGCTATATTATAGAGAGGATTCATTCATATATCAGAGCAGTTGTGCCAGACAGTTTGAATGAAGAATTTCTTTCCATCAGCTAGATTCACCTTATCCTGGAGTTTTCCTTCAGGGAAGAAACCAGTTTCTACACGAGGTTATAGGCTATTGTCTGTAAGACCGGCTTCTTCCACCTATTTCATGTGGGAGAGCAGAAAGATAAATATTCCCAGATTATGTGGTTTGGGGTTTTTTCCTCACAGAATTACTTTTATTTAATAAAGTTAAAATTGCTTGCATGTATATATTCAAAATGAGAATGAAAGAACAATATTCTGTGTGGGTTGGGGGGGAATTGGCTTAATACTGACATTTTCATTTTCTTTCCTTCTCTCTTTATCTTTCCCTACTACCATCCTTCAATCAATATTTGACCACACAGGCTTTAAATGTAAGTTTACCAGTACCTGATGTTAGTGAAGACAATTTGAAGGATGATGCCTCACCGCAGGAGCCACTGCAGCTGGGAGCTGTTACAGCATCTAAGGAGCCGGGTGGGCAGCAGTCAGAGGAGGCTTCACCGCCCCAAGAACCACTCGGAGAGCAAGCGGAGCCTGCCGGAGCAAACGGTGAGTACAAACGTGTGCTCGGTGCACGGATCCTAGGGGCCTGCGTGCTGAATGGGATGAGAAGTAGAAATAGGGCTCAACTAGCTGTCTGCTGCTGAGCAGGTATTACTCAAGTGATCTGTTGTTGCTCAGGTGCTTCTTGGGCACTGTTCTGTGGGAGATGTTTTCTCTGTAGGAGAGAGTTCATATGACAAATGGCTTGTGGATTGAAGGTGTTGGTGTCAGTGGTGGACATCCACCTCTTAGGAGCAGCTCAGTTTCCACTTCTCGTGTTAGTTCCTGCTGTATAGGCTTGTCCCTTCCTTCATAAGGCAGAAGTCTTTTTAATGTTAATTCATTAGTGATATTAATGATAAATGATTCTGAACTCATAGGAAGGGACAGGCTGCTAATCTGTTGGTTTTACCTTGATTAAAGTTCCCTTTCCTACAGCTTTTAATCGGATTTGCACTGGGACCACAAAACCTTTCTCATCATAGGCATCCCAGTGTGTTCTGTCTTGGGAATGTGTTCCTTGCCTTGCTGCACAGTCAGGAATGTGCTGTTCTTTCTCCTGTGTGATCTGGCAGCTCACCTTTCCTGCTCTCATCAGCCTCTTCTTGCTTCCCTCTGTTCCTGTTCACAGGCATGCGTTGAGAGATCTGCTTCAGCAGTCCTGCTGCCTGCTGACTTTTTTGGCAGGATGGCAAGAGGGAGGGCTGGTTTTCAGTCAGAGCAGGCATCTAATGCTGGTGGTGGAGAGCAGGGCAGTGATGGTGACAGCACACATGAGGCTCTATCTTCAGTGTCAGCCTGCAGAGTGCCTTAAGGGACATGTGTAACCCATGGTGTACTCTAGGGTTTGAAACCTGGTAAAAGCAATTCTTCGTCACATCTTTAGATTAATTGCCATGATGCTGTTATCCCAGTAGAAGGCTACCACATCTTATCCTGAGGTGTTTTGGTTTTTTTTTTTTTTGTTTTTTTTTTTTTTTTTTTGTTTTTTTTTTTGGTTGTTTTTTTTTTTTTATTATTATACCAGTAGGGACTTTTGACAGTATAAAAATGGAATGCAACTTGTTTTATCTTTCATGAAACCCCACTTCTTTAAAATTTTACTCTTAGGTGGACAGGGATGGGGGGAGGATACTTGCTAAACAGAGTCATAAAGGAGGAGAAAATACTTGATGTTTAGAAATAGTATCAGAAGATTTCATGTTGATATTCAGCTTCTGGATCAAGTAAAAGAAAAGGCTGTTAAGAGGGCATGAGTTTCAAGTTAATAGTCAAAGATTATAATTATTTTTGAATAATCCTGGGTTGTAGTTTCAGTTGTACAGAAATCACATTCCTAGGACATGTAATGAAGAGGTGAGAAGCTTCCTCTGAGTGTAGGTAATTGTGTGTAACCAGTTGGCATGGCATGATGTTAACATACATAGCATTAGGAATTTGAGTAGACTGCCTGAAAAACCTTGGCTTTGTTTTGAGAATCATCTCTCCTATTGGGTAATATTCCTATTCAGTGGAGCCAAGTCTACATGGCAGCATTATTTATGTGAAAGGGAAAACAGTACTATGTGTTTGCTTTGAAGTGAAAAATCCCTTTATGAAGGTGATGCAGCATGTATGTGTTGGTAAGGATAGATGAAAATGACATCATCTATGGAGAGAAAACTTGCCCAGTTGGGCACTGAAAAGAGTTCTTCAAGTAAAGGTTTTGTTCAGATGTTTTTGTCCATTCCTCTGGACCTTAAGAGAGTCTGGTCCACCTCATCTGTCCTTAGGCAGACAAATAAAGGTGAAGAAGAGGTATCTCTTAGTTGCTTCATGCAGACAAATCTTTCCACCTAGAAAAATGTTCCATTTTAGTGCTACACGTCATATTCTCCACTCCATTTTCTCCACTCATTGTTTATTTCACCTTGCTTGCAAGTCTAAACTCAGAAGTAAAGCTTTGTGGCACCAAGCACTGAAACAACACGAGTGTTTGCCTACACTAAAGAAGTGTTTATGATTAAAGGTTTTATGGTTTGGTTGGTTCTCATCATCATTATTTGAATCCTGCATTCAGAAGACCATTTGAGAGATGACCTAAATCATTACAGTTGCCACTATGAAAATAAATTAACCGTATATTCAGGTAAGTTGGCTGGGAAGTTGGCTCTTACAGTCAGAGAGATGAAGGCTCAAAGTATCATCAGAACTTTGGAGATATTCACCATAATCTGTTGTAATCAAAATAGAAATACTGTTGCTATTATAGGAGGACACCTGTATTAGATATTGAGCCTTTAATTTTAATTATATTGCATCCCTTTTTTACTATCAGTAGGAGCATTAAATTATTATACTACAAGTATCTGGAGTAACACTTTTATGAAACTCTTGACAGCAGAATTTGAGGCAATTTATAATTAATTAGGTTGTAGAGAATTCCAGCTAAAAAAACCCTCCAGTCAAACGAAAACAAAACAAACCCAAACCAACCCCACAGTAACAGGCAAAGGAGGAAATATTTCAGTGTGGAAAAACAGAAGTGGTTTTTGTATGGTTTTGTTTATGAGGGACAAAATCCATGGGGCTTTTAAGCAGCATCTTTTGAGGTTGGGTGTGGATGCCTTGTGGGGAGCTGCATCGGGAAGGCATTACAGCAGCGGGAACTGAAGCGGGCGGCTGGTTGGAAAGCGGCAGCCGGCGGCCCTTCCCTTCGGGGCAGAGGGAGATAAAGGCTCGAAGCAGCAGTTCNCTCCGGCAGGCAGACTTCCACCGGGCAGCCTCTCCGCCAGCCGTCCCTCCGTCCAGCCAGCCGTGTGCCGGGGGCTGGAAGCGCCGCAGCCGCCCGGCCGCCTCCTTCTCGCTGCCGTCGGCGGGGGCTGCCCCGCGCCCCTGGGAGGAACCTCGGAGCGGGAGAGGGGCTTCGTGGTGTCAGCGTGGCTTCAGCCATGCTGGGGACACTGACGATGGCGGGTAAGGCGGTGTGGCACTGCCGGGTGGCGGTTTGCTCCCCGGGCTCAGTAGCGCCTGGGCTGTGCGGGCGGCAGCAGCATCCCCGGACTGCGGCGGTGCGCCGCTGCCGGAGAGCCTGGGAGCGCCGAGCCCCCAGGGTTACCGACTCTGGATTTCCTGGCAGGGCGTTAGGAGTTAAAAGGTCTGCCTTAAGTATTTTTATCTCAGTGAGACCCGCTTCCAAGCGAAGGTTGCTGAAACTTCAGGAAGTGTGCTGTCGCCTCAGTCGGACGTACGATGTGGTGGTACCGGTGATACGAGGCTTTGTGAATGTGGAGGTGCTAACTGGGTGTTTTTCTGCAGGATGGGACTATGGCCTGATACCTGGAATTGAGGAATAGAAAGAAAAGGTAGTGACCGCGCTGATGGTGCGTGCTATTTTACATCAGTCAAGCAATAAGGCACTAAAATACCTTAAGAGTTACACTTGGTGAAATTGGAGGGAATATGGAAGTTAGCATCGTTTATATGTTGTAAAAATATTTGCATGAGAGAAATGAAGATGTTACTCTATTGCTGTTTTATCTTAACGAAGCAAAATTCAGAGGGGATTAGCACCGAGGCAAGGGGGGTATGTGTGTGTGTATATGTATGTGTGGGGGGGGCAGCGGGATCCCAGCCTGCAATACCAAAAACCCGATGCTGTGTGCGCTGAGCTCTGCACATCTTACTTAAGGAATCAGCACGCAAGCCACTGAAGCTGAGAGCTAGTACCGTAAACTAATTGGGCTTTCTGAAAAGATGAGTTTTGGAGGAGCAAAGAATTAAAAGAAAAAACATGTTTTTTTCAAAAAACTTATGTCAAAGAAAGACACTTGCGTATTTCTCTGGGAGACAAAGTGCTATTGTGAAATTTAAATAAATAAACCCTGGGTTTTTTGTGGTGGTTTTTTTTTGGTTTGTTTTTTTTTTCCTTAAGAGAGCCAATTTGCATCGGAATTTCTCTCAGATTGATGATATATGGCTCTAGCTATCCAGGAAATCTTTATTTCATTATATTAATAATTGCTCTCTTGTATATCGTTTGTTAGAGCCAGTGAATGAATTCAACGAATAGGGGGAGTTTATTCATGCAAAATACTCTAACTTCACAATACGTATCGACAACAAAGCCTGTAGTAGAAGTGCGGCTCCATTTGGAGCGGGCCCTGGGGAGGACTGTACGTGATTTGAATCAGTGAGTAGTGGAGGAGATATCCTACTGCTGTTTACAATAGGGTTTTCATTAAACTCAGTGCTTAATGAGCTTATCACATGCTGAGTCTTTTTCCTCAAGGGTTCTCTATTTTTTTTATTTCCTTTTATTGTTAGCAATTAAAGGTTAAACTGTTTTTCAAAAGCAATGTCTTTATAGGTTTGCACAGTTTTGATTGTTTGAGGTTTTCCTTATTTAATAATTCCTGTGGAAGAACCTTAGATTTTCACTGCAGCACAGCTGCTTCTGTGTAGTGCATTTTGCAAGAACTGTGTTTAGCTTATGGTATGTGTTAGCATTTCTTAGAAGGGACAGAGAATGTCTGCTTATTGGTATGCAGGAGTGTATTAAGCTGTCATGTGTCTAATTAGTGCAGATGCAACTTCATCTCCTTTGTGGTGAGTTTGTGATGTTTACATTAGTCTTTATGTGGTTGTTTGGATAAAGAAAAAATTTCAATCTGCTTTTCATTGTTCATTTATCATTCGGGGTTCTCAAAAATGTCCCAGTGTTAGTGGCCTGGATTGCTTATCCCACCCTTGTTCCTAATGGAGCCATTAATTTTTTTTCCTCTTAAAGACCCAAATGCTAGAGTTGCGTCTATCTTACGCTCGATGAATAAATTTTATTTTAAGAAGCAGAACCAAGTCACTGAATGTGTGATGTGGACAGCATGTCTAACCATGAAATTTCATAAATATTTGTAGCATGCTGGTTTGGTTCCCAAACAGAACAGCTGTGCTGGTCTGAGAGCAGTTTATTATTGTGAGTGTATTTAATGAAGAATTTTTAACTACACCAACTATGTCCAAGCCATAGCTAGTGACCTTTCTGACTTTAAAATCTTCTGTTTGTTTTTAAAGAACTACACTCTTTTCTGATTTTTAGGGCTGTTTCTTGAAACACTGAAATGAAAAAAGAAATATCTTGATCTTGAAAAGATGAAATACATAACTTTTCCTGCTGGAATTTGAGAAGCTGGGCTCAGAATTGGAATTTGAGAAGCTCTGGGTTGGAAGAGACAAGTACAGCTAAATCAAAACCTCCTAAAAATAAAGATTTTTGGAGAATGTTAGAATGCTACAGCATCATAGTTGAAATGATTGTGTGTTTGGGGTTTTTGTTTATTTGTTTTTTCAGTTACTTTTCTATGATGTCGTTTTCTGGGGATGCTGCTTATGCTTTCTAAAGGAGTCTAAGCCATGAAAAATAATAGATATTTTGCAGTTTGTTCAGTTTTTCTGATTTTAAAAATGAGCACAAAAGTATGTGAAATTTTAAAACCTAACTCTTCTGTTGCCACCAAAGTACCAGAGAACTGAAGACTAAATAGTACTTGTTTCAAAAGCTTTGAAATAACAACATGGTTGAAAAGCTCATGAATTGCATGTATGCATGGTGATATTTAGCATGCAAAAATCTCTGTAAATCCTCCCTCATTATTTAATTATTCTGAAAGAACTTGTTCCCTGCCATGAACATGGCAAGTCAGTCCTTGGAAAGTTGAGTGAATAGAAGGGAAAAGGACATAGTATGTGCTTTCTATGGAAGAATTGTTTGTACATTGAAGTGGAATTAAATGGTGTGTAGCAGGCAAAAGAAGGAAGAATTTGTGAAAAATACATTGTTTAGCAATGTCACAGTTGTCATTTAAAAAAATTGAATTGTTAGAAGGATAACATAATCATATTTCTGTGTTATTTTGTTACTGTGAAGTGAATAGTGTGTTTTATTTATTAAACCCAACCTTCTGAAACATGATTTAAATAATCAGAATTTGTGATATAATGCCCAATTTGTACACTCTGCAGTGGAAACTTAAAAGCACAGATTGGTTTTCTTTTTTTTTTTTAATGCTAAAGTGCTCAATTTCACAAATAATTCCAAATAGCTATTTTATTCTAAATAAATCTCTTCACAGTAGGCTTATCATAGATATTGTAATTTCAAACTGTGTCTTGGTTTTTAATTACTCACTTGTATCAATTTTTATACTTTTTTTATATTGTCATTAATGTTTCTAATGATAATTAGAAGAATTGTGCACTTAAGAGAACTGCATTTGACAAATACAAGCTTGGTTCAGATTTTTTTTAACAGCCTTGTTTGTGTCCTGTGAGTTTTAGAGCAGTAGCTGGTGGTTTGTTTGTGGTTTTCTTTCTTTCTTTTACAAGCTGTATTTGTAGCAAATCTGGACACAACGAAGGCAAACGATTGTAAAATATACCTCAGGGCTGCAGCATTTGCTTTTGCTCATGCAAACCTAGTGAGAGAGTTGTGTATGTGACCAGCAGCACGATTTGGCCCTAAACACTGAATAAATGAAAACAGTACAAAGTCCTCTGGAGCCTTGCAGTGGCCAGAGGAGTTTGTGAGGTGGGCGCTGGGTGTGTTTCACTGTGTTTCACATCCATCTGAGAGATTGGGAATGTAGGGAATTCATGGAAAAAATCCAGCGCCGTGCTGCAAATCCTTGGGGGGAAAAGTCAACCAACTCCAGATGTTGACATGGTTGACTTCAAGCCCATGAAGTGCTGTAGATTTAACTCTTGCAGTCAGAGTGCTTTTTTTTTTTTAACTCTTTGGCAGCTACCAGGGGAGAAACACATTTTCACTTCTGGAGAGAGATGAGAGCTGGGAGCAGTTAAGTTGCACTGCCAACCGTGTCTGTCGGTCTACAAAAAGAAGAGTTTAATTACTCATTTTATTTTTAATGGGATGAGACAAGAGTTCAGTCATTCTGCAAATACTAATTCTCCAACAACTGATCAGCATGCTCCTGATAAAACAGGAATAAATTCTTACAGTGGACTAAGTACCTATGAAATTGTGAAATCAAGCACCTTTGAGTCCTTAGGACTGTCTGTTTTGAAAGTTTCTTTCAGAATAAAAGTTGCAGATATTAAAACATGAGCAGCACCTTGATTCAGTTAAAAATATTTGAAAGGTTAACTGTTTTGTAAGCAGTTAAAATAGAATTTCAGTGTTGGTCCTTAGCCACAGTGGATTTTAAACAGCTAAGTGTATCAATTTTAGGATATCACCCCTGATCTTTATCGCCTTCTCTAGGTATATTTTTGTTGCATTCTGTTCCTTGGCTAACACATAGCTAGTAAAGTACAGCCTTGCTCAGGAGAGACCTAAGGAAATGTTATTCATATCAGTATTTTACTTTATTTGTTTTGTTTTGTTTTCTGGTAGCTGTTTGGATGAGTCTGTCTGGTGTTTCTTAAAGGTGCTTTCAAAACCACTGAATTAATTCAGAAAGTGCTGGTTGTCTTGCCAGAATAGCTGTTGTAGTGACATGCTACAGAACTCTGACCAGCAGTGCCTTGTGTAAGTAACTTCCAAACCTTTCTGCATTCAGAATTGCCCTGACAGTGTTTGGGCACTGATGTATCATTAATAAAAACATCACTATAGAAGTCAACTGCTAAATATAAAGTTCCAGGTGTAGATGTTGTGAAAGTACAGCTTAGATATTCGTGGTGCTGGAGCTTTGTCACACAACAGTGGCAGCCTCCTGCATGGCAACATGCAGGCAAATTTCCTGAATGGAACCTATTTTCTCAAACACTGAGGTAGGACATCAGAAATTCAGTTTTAAAGAATCTTCCAGGGTTTTAAAATGTTAATGAAGGAGACAAAGTAGAGACTGGGTGCAACAACAGCAGGTCACTTAACAGCTGACACCACAATGTTATCTTGGGGATGAAATACCTTCTGGACAGGTTAAATCCTTTGGTGGAATTGAAGGGGTAGTGCTTGGGCAAGGTCTGTAAGTATATCATCTGTGCACTGTGAGGGAGAGGTGGAAGTGTGATGTGTTGTAGCATAGCTTTGACTTTTCAGACTGGTATTAGTAAGTGTGTGTTCAGTCAGTCAATATTTCTGTTAGTTTTTCCTTTAGCACTGTGTTTAGTGAAGTATTGCAAGGTAGTGTGTCTGCTGGACAGACTCACAAGGAAGACCTAATTACTGTCAGCTTGATTAACAGTTTTGAAAGCTTATCACTGCCTCTGAACTCTGTGTTCTCTATTTTTATGATTGCATTTGCTATCTTAATGCATACCCATACCAGCAGATTTTGTAATAGTCACAGCTCTTTTCACCTGCAGAACGTTTTACAGAGACATGGTCTTTACCTTAGGGTGTTATAAACACCTCATTTTATGAACAGAATAAGCAAAAACCCCTTGAATGCTTATCTTAAATATGAAGAGACACCTTTATATACTGGTTTTACATCTTACCTCTCTTTGGAAATGGAATGCCTCATTTATTCATATTCTTTATCATCCCGCTCTTATAGTAATCCCATTTATCTGTAATACCTGAAACTCATCTTGAACACTTAATTTACAATAAGCACCTGTTCTGGTTTGGGACAGAATTGGAAGGAAATTTCCACAGGGATGTTTTCTTAAGGGAAATAGGAAAAATAAAAAAATGCTAAATAAAAATAGAAATGTTGCCTTTTTACAATTTTTTTGAAACGTCAGGATTTTCAATGGTTGAAGGGCATGCATTCCCAGGGAATGTTTGCAAAAGGAAAGGTGAGCCCATAGAAATCCATGTCTCTGGCTGCTCAGCAGTCCCAAGTGCCTTCTGACTTATCCACTCCCTTCTGCCTTCCTGTACTTCTGGTCCTTCCCACGTAGACCCAGAATTCCCCACTTGCTCTCAGCCCTGTATTTCAGTCTACCTTTATCTGACTCATGTCAAATGGAGATTTTCGTGTGTCTGAGAGTAAGCATATTGGCTTTAGTGCAAGGCTGGGACAAACAGAGACTCTGTAGACCTGGTTTCCAGCAGAGATGCTAAGAGGCCTGGCTCATGAGGAAATTCTTATTCAGTGTTAAATGATCCTTCATAGCTGGTTAAGCCAAAAGGATAATTTTTAGTGTAAACAAGCTTAAGAATATATTAAAGTACCTGTTACTAAATAATTATAAAATATGTGAAGTTTTCAAGATGGTCTCTGAAGAAGTGCCTTTAACTTTGCAAATTCCCGTTAAGCCTTTGACAGTTTTCTGTTAAATTACATTCTTTTATGGAAATGACAAGGACTTTATTTCCAGACCTAGGAATAAATGAACACAGACACAAGAGTGGTTCCTTGACTTGTATGTTGAGAGTATACAACGATAAAATAAATAAACAAAATGTAGTGTTTGATTAAGAATAGTTATTCTGCTTGTGGATTGTTCTGGTGATTGCAAGAGGTATATTACCAATGGACTAAAAATTCTGGCTTCTTCTTCAAAATGTCTCTTTTGTCTTACCCTTTACCCTTACATATGGCTCAGTTCAAACATCTGTTGTCTGAAATGTTCAGGGAGTTAGCATATTAGCAGAGGTCAGGCTTTTAATTGAATTAGGAGTTAACAATTGAGGTAAATAATATTAAACTGTTAGATAAAGGAAAAACAAAAAGCTTTGCTTATGTTTACTTAGAAACAGCAACCAGTAGGCTGCTGATAGGGAAACATAATTTGCCCTCTAATAGCAGTTAGAAGCCAGTATCCTTAAAGATTTTGTTTTGTTTATTGTGTGGTTAGTTGCAGCCTTACCTGAACTGCATTGTCTTTGTGCTTCTGAAGAAGCAGCCCTCAATAAAGGGGGGGGAGCCAGGCAAGAGCCTGTGTGAGGGACTTCTGGAGATATCAGGTGTTCCAGCAAAGCAGGGCCAGCTGCAGAGTCAGAGGCAACTTCAAGGTAGTTCAAATAAAAACCAAATCACTTTGGGGAAGTTGATGATCACATGCTTTGTAAAGCTGTCTCCTCCTGTCTCTGGACATTGAAGTAGCACATGTACAGCTTAAAAGAAAGGGACCATGCCTTCTTCTAGGGTGTTGCTGTTCAACATTGAATATTTTAAAATAATTTTATTTTTTCATCTTGGCACTCTTAAAAGGTTTGGTCAGAGAAGAGTATGTTCCTTCATGGCCTTGCACTTTTGCCTGTTGCACAAAATCTAGGGTCAAGAACAATATTAAACTGAAATCCTGACAGCATCCAAGCCCAAGAATCTTTTAGTGTCTTGAATATGCCATAGATGTAATTTACGTGCCAGTCTCTGAACTTGAGTTGGCCAGAGGAGCAATAACACTTAAATTGTCCCAGCAAGACTGAGAGAGGGGGTTGCCAGTGACCTGAAGGAAAAACGCAAACTGTCCTCAAAGAAAAGATAATGCAAACAGACATGTGAGCAGTGGAGGATTTTACCTTCTTGCATAGTAACAATTATCATTCATTTTAAGCAACATGGAATTGCTGTAGATGGTGATGCCATGTAGGTATTGAATACATGCATATATTGTATGGGAGAATTCCAAAGATTCATGATCTTCAAAGCAATATGTTGTTACCTTACTGTTTTGTAGGGGTTAAGAAATTTCAGAAAAACAGGTGATTTCCCATGGGCATTTTCACATCTTACTGTTCTTCTGGGACAGAGCTGTAAAATAAGCTTTCTTTTTTTGTCAGCATTTTAGGTCAACAGGCTTTTTTTGAGTTTTGTTTTGTTTGTTTGCAGGTTTTTTTGTTCGTTGGGTTTCTTCAGATATGTCTGTCTGTGTGGAAATATTTATTGAACTTTGCTTCAGGAATAATTGCATATATTATTCTGTACAGTCTGCTATAGAATTTTTTTTTAACCTAAGTTTGCCTCAAAGTAAAAAAAAAAAAAAAAACAACATAAACCAAACCACACATAAAGAACTGTAAAATCATGGTATAGAATAAGAGAATATAAGCTTGAAAGGTGCATTTGCAAATAAACTGTGGAAAGAATTGTACAATGATACGAAGAAGGAATATAATTGTAATAGTGATAGAACAGAAACTATTTCTTCAAAATGTACTGGTAGCATATAGAAAAGGTATACAGATAATAATAGTATGTTTATGAAAACTGGTAATAATGAAAAAGTATATAAAGGTATAATATAACATTAAATTTAGAAGGAAATTAACTGGGGTTTTGTTGTTGTCTAAACAGTTGGACAAACAGAACATTCCAGTGTAACTTTGAAGGAAGACACTGAAACTATGGAGACAAATCCATCTGACTCGGGCACCAAGGATGGTGTAGATGCTGAGAAGGAGGATGCTCATTCAATTAAGCAGTTGCCAGCTTTGGAAGAAGTTGCAGAAGACCAGGTGGCAGAGCCACAGTCTTATGATCTGGGTTTTAAAAAGGTTTTTAAATTTGTTGGGTTCAGATTCACAGTGAAGAAGGAAAAGACAGGAAAATCGGAACCAGTTCAGCTGCTTACTGTGAAAAAAGAAACACAGGTCCCTGAAGGAGCTGATGATCAAAAAGAAGTTGGCTCAGAAGAAACAGCAGTGCCTGAGGATTTGCCCTCTGCAGAAAACAATACCGAAGATACACTGAAAACTGAAAAAACAGAAGATGAATCTCCTAAAATACCAGAAGCAACTGAGATTTGTTCTCAGGCAGCTGCCTTAGCCACTGAAACTGCATCGCCGTTAAGAAAACTTTTTACTCAAGGATGGACTGGATTTAGAAAAAAGAAGAGTTTCAGGAAGCCTAAAGAAGATGAACAACAGTCTCCTGTGAAAGAAGAGGAGAAAGAAAAAGAGGGGACAACATTAACAGCTGAAATCAGTGAAAAGGAGGAGAAACCTGAGTCTGAGAAGCAAGATGAAGAGAGAAATGTGACAGCAGTAACTGTTGAAGCACATGAAAAGGAGCAAACTGAAGGTGAAATGAAGGAGTCAGAAAAGACTCTGGCAGCCACAGGAGTAGAAGGAAGTGAAAAGAACGAGGTAGTCAAGCATGATGAGCAGGGACAAAAAGAGGACCTGGCAGCAGCAGCTGTAAAAGAAAGTGCAGAGGGAAAAAAAGATGAAGATGATCAAGAAAGAAAACTGGTGGAAGTCCCAGAAAATCTTGGTAAAGAGGAAGAAAAAACTGAAGAAGGAGAGAATGAAGGTGAGGTGACAGAGAAGTCACTAAAAACAAAGTCAGTGGTACCTTGTGTCACTGACAGTGTGAACGGAGAATTGACAACATCCTCAGAAGTCCTACCTGTGGGAGAAAAACTGGAGTCAATGAAGAAGTGTGAAATAGCCTCTGAAGAGACATGTGAAACAGGATCTGTGGCAATGGAAATTTCTAGTGATCAACTTAGAAAATCTGAAGGAAGAGAAGGAAGTAAACATGCTCTACTTGGAAAAGAGACATTAGATGAAAAAACAGAGGAAGCAGAATTGAAAATGTCACCCACAGCAGAAGATGTTGCACAGGGAGAAGCTCTGGATAGAACCACAGAGAAGAAAGAAAGCAAAGAACATGAAACAAAGTCAACTCTGAGTGCTCCTGAATCAAAGTCCTTTTCTACTTCTGAGCAATCAGTTGACACAGAGGATAATCAACAGTCAATCACACCCACCGATGAAGGACTGCAGGAAAAACCTGGCACAGATGCAACTGATACTGTCAAACCAGATGAAACAACCATGGAAGTAACTTCTGAAGAGGCAGCTGGAAAGAGGCCTCCAGAAGGTATCACAAATGAAGCAGAACTCCTGTCTTCTCAAGAAAAGACTAAACTACAAGGCAGCCCTTTAAAGAAACTCTTTACAGGTACTGGATTGAAAAAACTGTCTGGGAAGAAGCAAAAAGGTAAAAGAGAAGAATCTAAGTTAGGGGAACAGGGTGAACCAATTCAGCACTTATCAGATTCCCCAGATAGCCCAGAGGAACAGAAGGGGGAGAGTTCTGCTTCTTCTCCTGAGGAGATGAATGAAATTCCCTCTTTGGAAAAATCTGCAGATGGAATGCAGGTCACTGAAAGTGAAGATGCCACAATTCCAGATGTGGAGCGAAAAAGAGAAACTGTTACACCTTGGGCATCATTTAAAAAGATGGTGACTCCCAAGAAACGAGTCAGAAGGCCTTCTGAAAGTGATAAAGAAGAAGAAATTGATAAGACAAAGAACGTTGCAGTATCTTCTGCAACTGAAAATGTTATTGATGAAAATCAGGGAGAAATACAAGAAAATGGGATTGACCAGAAACCAGAGAAAATTACAGAAGAGCCCAAAAGAAAAGTTGATGCCTCTGTCTCCTGGGAAACTTTTATATGTGTAGGTTCTTCAAAGAAAAGAGCCAGGAAGTCATCATCATCTGATGAAGAAAGCCAAAAAGTAGAAGAGTCTGGACAGAGCAAAGAAACAGCAACAGATGCAGTTCTTACTAGCTCTCAGGAGAGTGATCAAGGACAAGGGAATTCTTCCCCAGAACAAGCTGGAAGCCCATCTGAAAGTGAAGGTATTTCAACATGGGAATCGTTTAAAAGGTTAGTTACTCCAAGAAGGAGATCCAAAACCAGAATGGAGGAGAGAAGTGAAGACTCTGTTGTGGGATCTAGCCTGGAGCATTCAACATCAGATGGTGAGCCTGGAAAAGATGAATCATGGGTTCCATTTAGAAAACTGATGCCTGGGCGCAGGAAGAAAAAGTCAGATGGAAAGTCAGAACCAGCTCATCTTAAACAAGCAAGGGAAGACATGGCGGAAACAGCTGAGGAAGATTCTGATGTTCCAGCTGTTGTTCCTTTATCTGAATATGAAGCAGCAGAACAGGAGAAAATGGAAGCTCAGCGAGCGAAAGATGCTGAAGCGATGAGAGAACAAACCTCCGGGGAAGAGAGAGCAGAAAAGTTAGAGGAGACCCTAAGGACGGGGCAGGGATCTGAAGGGCTGGTACATGCAGTTGCTGTTACGGTTGTGGAAGAAGAAAGGGCAGTGAGCAGCGTTGAGGAAAGGTCACCATCATGGATCTCTGCTGCTCTGACAGAGTGCATTGAACAGGTGAGAGAAGAGGAAGAGAAAGAAACTCAGAAAGCAGCTGAACTGGGTGTTACTGTGGAGGATGCAGTGGTAGCTGCTAAGACAGTTCCAGAGGCTAGAAAGGATGTGAGTGATGACACCACAGCAAGTGAGCTGGAGCTTACCTCTGAAGCTGTGACTGCTCTGGAGACAGCAGAAGCTTCCTGTGCTGAAGAAACCATGGAGGTGTCCCTTGCCGAAGAGACAACTGAGATGGTTTCTGCTGTTTCACAGTTGTTAGAAACCCCAGATACTACAGAGGAAGCTACACCAGTTCAAGAAGTAGAGGCCACTGAACAAAATTTGAAAGAATTGGACAAACAGACACAAAAAGTTCTTCATGAAGCTGCTAAAAGAGTAAAGTCAGATGTAACACAGCCGGTTAGTGAAAGAGCTCTGACAGAAACTATAATTACAACAGTACAGGGACTTGAGTCAGAAGTGAAAGGTGATGCTAAAGATGGGAATGTTGTCAGCCAGGAAACTGTTCTGCTTGAACAGTCCTTGGAAAAAGAACACAAAGAGGATGGCCCCCAGCCCCAGCAAAGTGCAGGGAGCATTCAGGGCCAAAACAGAGTTGAACAGAGTGTGTTGCCTGAAGGTTCAGAGAAAAGTGAAATACCTTCTGCAATAGAAGAAGGCACGGAAGGATGTCAAGGATATGTAGAAGACCATAAAGAAGTAAATGGAGTACAGAGGACAGCAGAGGAAATGTTAGCACATGATAAAGAGTTTCACAGCATCAAAGCCATCACCCCACAGGAAGAGCTGTTTGCAAAGCAGGAGCCTTCAGAACAAGAGAAACTGCCTGTTACAGAGTTGACACTGGATGAGACAAGAGATGATTGTGCTCCAGAAGGAAAGCCTGCAGTAAGTATTGCATATAACACAAAGATTGATTTGTCAAAAGTCAGCAAGTGTTAGGTACTATACCTCGTTTAGAACCAGGTTGTGGATATATTACTGTCAAGGACCTTCCTTGTGCAGCCTGAGACAACTGAAGTTCATTTCCAGTGAGAGATACACATGTCTAGAAGCAGCAGGCACTGCAGCTTGTGTGCAGGGTGAGGTGGATGCAATCAATGCCTGCAGAAATGGAGTGGGAGATGGTGTACATAGATGCAGAGGTACTGAAATGATTGCCATTAGGACTCCTGCACTGCACGAAGTGACTGAAGATATTGTATGAACACCTGAGATACAGATGTGGTCCTTGTGACACCATGCACATTGGATGGTATCTTCAGTTGTAGGCAGAAACACAGGTGAAGCTGAGGTATCTCTGCAAAGGGAGGACATGGAAACAGCACCACTGTCTCCAGCTTTAAATGCTGTAGTTACTGTGGCTGGCACATTCGTACCTTCCTCCCTACCTCCTCATCTTCTGGCTTAGTCTTTGTTTCAAGTGCTGCCAGCTGTCCCTTCCTTTAATTAATTTTAAGACTGCCCTTTGTTTAATGAGCTACGTGTCCTCAGAAACAACACAAGCTGGGATCTTGGCGAGCTAATAATTCCCATGTCATCAACTTGTGCTCTTCCCATAACACTGGTCCTTTTGGGTGTTGCGGTTTTTCACCTAGAACATTGCTGGTCGCTCCCTGCTTCTACCCTTTTTCACAGATCTGTTGCAATTCTCCACAGGTTCAGGACAAGACAGAGGATGAAACCTCATCCTTGGGGCTTACAGCTGAAAAGCTTGAAGGAGAGGGCAGAATGCTCACTGTGGGATCAGAGTGCGCAGAAGCAGTTGTCACTGTGGTCCCTGTTAAAACTGAGAAACAAGATGGAATTCCTGACTCAGAAGAGCAAGTTTGTACTAAAGGAGTTCCTAGCAGGACACCTGCCCTGAGAGAGGAAGATGATGCTGTGCACAACGGAGTAAAAGGCACAGAAGTCACTATTCCTGAGGCTCTACTGCAGAGCAAGGGAAAATCCTCTGCCCTTCCTTCAAAAACAGTTGGCTCAGAAGCAGCTGCAGATGCCAAGCAGAGCATGAATGATGGGTCTGTCAGGGACATTGCAGCAAAAGATTCTGTCCCCGTCATAGAGCCACAGTGCAGAGACAAAACAACTGAAACCCCCTCCAAGAGTGATGAAGCCAGAGGTGGCGAAGTGGAAGGTGCTGTACTCGTATCTGAAACACGGTTGGAGAGCACTTCCATTGTTGCTGAGGCTCCCGTGCAGATGGAAGCAGATGGGGCATCTAATTTAGCATCAACATGCCCAGAAATTGTTGAAAATGGAAGTGCTGTTATCACTGATAAAAGTCCTAAGAAATGTGAAACACCCAGCAGTTTTGCTGGAGAAGAGACTGTGGGAAAAGGACAAGAACTTGTAGAAACCTTGAACTGTCAAGGCTTCCAGAAAAAAGATAAGAAAAATGAGCAATTGCTGGAAGGAGCCAAAGAAGTATTTGAATATGGAAAACAGGAAGCTGTGAGACATGATGAATGTTCAACTGCTGTCCAGCAAGAGGAAGGCTCTGACTCAGCCCTTCCACAGGCTGAAAGCCTGGGGGCTCTGAAAGCACCTGTGGCTCTAGCAGCTGCAGCAGGTGGAGAGCGTGTCGCGGCAGAAACTGCGACATGCACAGGCGTGACAGCCAAAACTGTACAGCCCTTGGCAACCACACCAGAGCAAATGGCTTCTGAAGAGGTCCCAGTTTCTAATACTGACTGTTCAGGCTGTGGGACTGCAGAGCTTGGTGGTGTGGAGGCACCCAAGCCTAGAGTAACTTGTGCTTCCATGAATGGAGTATCAGAGGAGCAAGAGCGGCCCCAGAGCACAGGGCAAGCCGAACACAATGGTATTCCTTCCAGTCACAGTCTGTCTCCTAGCCAGTCAGAGTATCCGGAGCATGTTGTTCAGTCTGTGGTCATAGAGTCCCAGAGCACAAAAATTGTATTGAATGCCATCCAGTCAGCGGTTCACAAACTTGCAGAAACAGAAGAGTTGGCTGCCCTTGAGTCAGAGGAGAGCATTAAGTCCGTAGATACAATTGTACCTGAACTGCAAAGTACACGGGTAGATCAGCTTCCAGTAAAAGAGGAAGAGATACGAAGTAAAGAACAAGAGTTCAAGCAACCAGGACTAGTGAAAACTGCTACCTTAACAGAGTCTGCAGAAATTCTTGCAGCTGTGGAAAAAACAAAGGACATGCCTTTAATTTCTGAGATGCTGGAAGATGGGCAAAGTCAGAATTCTTTAACAGTTGTGACAAGCCCTGAAGACATTTCAAGGGGAAGTGTGAGACTTCAGAAATCAACCCTAGAACAAAGTACTTCAGAAGATTCAACCAAAGACACACTAGACATACACACACCAAAATTAAGGGAAAAGGAGGTTGGGTACATTATGGAAATCTCAGCCCAACATACAGGACAGCAAACGTGCAGAGAAAGTGAAGAACAACCATATCACCCACCAGTGGAAGATGGGAAAACACAAATGTGGGAGGATGACAGTTGTCAAGAAGGAACATCTTGTGATAGACAAAGTCAGAACTCGGTGGCTCTGACGCCTTGAATGTAAGTAGCATTTTTAGCCAGTAATTTATTTATTTTTCTAAGATAGTTGTGAGGATCTCTAAACTGTTTACTCTTATGTGATGTGGTGGTTTGTTTTGTTTTAAGTTATTTTGCTGCCCTCAATTCAGTGGCCTTGTCTTTGGCCTGTATTTTGGTGTGGTATGTCTGGGAGGTAGTAAATGTATTTTTCAGTTTTCCTGGGTAGGAACTCACATGACACCTTTATTCAATTTAATGTGCAAACACACTCTCTAACAAAGCTCTTTTTAAAATCCTAAATGATGTGAGTATTGCCTTCCATGGTAAACCTGGAGTGCCTCACGTACAACGCTCTTTGCACTTCAGAGGAATTTGAATCAGAAATTACAAGTACAGTCTCTCCCTAGGATATATACTGCACTTGCTTCACTAAGTCATAAGACCTTTATCTCTGAGAACTGCTTGGGAAAATAACGTATTCTTGAGAAAGTAAGTAGTCATTACTAAAGCTTTTTTACTGTCATCTTTCTTTCTTTCTTTCAGATGTGCTAAGCATCCATGTGGCATTTGGAGAGATGCCAGTCCTAGAGAACAACTGACAATCCTGCCACAGAACCAGGAGCTTTATTCACTACCCTTTATTCTTGGATGTTAACATCTGTTCTTTTGAAGATCTTGCCTTGCCATTTTTGTTAAAAAACAATGCCTTTAATATTGGCTGTGTCCATACCTGTGTTCCATTTGAAGGTTATTTGTCTCTGCCCAAAATAACCCATTAAGACTGGAGATGCACCACTGAGTGACTGGGCAGACCACTAGAATTTGTGCCATGGTTATTACTGTCCCCTCATTTAATGTGTGTCCTGTCTGTCCAATCTCCTTGAATCCCTTCACTTGTCCCTTCTTTAGCAGACTCCCTTACCCCTCACATCTTTCCTAGCTGCCTTGATCTGACCTGTGAATGGCCGTAGGTGCTGCTCAGTTTGTGTGTGAGGGGGAAGAGGAGGGTTGACTGTGATGAGAACACATGAGACTTGTGGATATGTCTGTCAAACAGCAGGAACTGGATCACGCACAAATTGTTGAGCAAAGTGCTCAAGTTTGCTGCCTTTCAGTCCCATTCAGGTATCTCTGTCCATCTTTCAGTTGTATTTGTGCAGGCCTGATTCAGTCAGAAATTATTTCTACAGTGTATCTTGAAAGGAGATGGAAAATACCCTTCCTCTGTTGTTCCAGACTTCAGGTCTCAGGACTGGACTGTATGTATTGAATATTTATATGTATGTCTTAAACCCAGTTCTGATTTTAATGTAGAGCAATGATACTTCTGTACTGTTTAGGCATTCCCTTAAATGAATATTGTAGAGTAGCCTGGAGAGGAAATTGATACTATTGGAGCAGAAATTGATAATGTGTAGTTTCCTATTTATTGTTCCAGGTTTTTCCCCCTGTAAAATCTCTCAAAAAATTTGGCTGTCTTGCTTTGAATATTTATATGTATATCCTAAGCCCAGTTCTGATTTTAATGTAGAACTATGATATTTCTAATGACAAAAGGAGAGCCCTGACCTGACCCACTGCTCACTTCTACTTGCAGCCCTCTCTGGTTTCTGAGAACCCTCCAGACACCACCGTTTCACCGTCACCTTGTCCTTGTGTCACTGCCTTTGTATCTCGCCCCTCTCATTCTCAGCTCTGCTAATTTCTGGTCACTGCCCCATCCAATGCGAAGCCTTTCCCTGCCCTGTAATGTCCAATATCTTGCATACACGTTTCCTTCTTTCCCAAGCCCTGCCTGAGCTGTTTTCCCACCACACCATTTTCTGAAATGCTCCCCACTCCTGACAATTATCTGTCTTTTCTGAGGCAGGAGTAGGAAAGAGGAAAAAAAGGACTTGGCAATGAGTTCTGCCTTGAATTTCAAAGAGCTGATGAGATCTTTGGGGTACTGAGGTCTTAAAAAGCTTCATGGAAGGTGGATTGGACTGACAGCAGGTGAGACCAGAATGGGCAGGGTGATACAATGATGCTTAGGAGACCCAAGACTGAAAGTCTAGGGATGTCTGTCCCCAGCAGGAATTGCTCCTCTCCTTTGTTGTTTACGTTAAAATCGAACAAGGGGTACAAGTCAGTACTTTCAGCTCTGATTTCCAAAGTGAAGGTTACAGATCACACATTGTGAAACCAATGCCCATCAAGTTGAACAATAGCTCACTATCATACCTGTATAGTAATTTATTTTAAAATCAACTTTAGTGTACAAATGCTCTTGTTACGGCAGGTGCTGGCCTCTCCTCGAGGCTGCACGTCCAGCAAGCGATGTGACTGATTGCACTGGTGTGATTGCACCATCTGGTGCTGCCCTGCGTGGAAGCATCAAAAGATTTTTCCTTACCTCAGAGCGAATGATATAAATATTTAAAGCCAAACAATGTGGTTTCAAACAATCCAGTCTATCTCTGTCCATCGTTAGCGGCAGCTTTCCCCCTTAGCTTTGGGCAATTCCAAAACCTTGATTTCCACACGTTTAGGTTGGCTTGCAAGGTAATGATGCTCTTAATAACACCTCACAAGTGCAAACTTGGCTGAATTTGTACAAATGTATACCTATGTACCTTAAGCCATATTGCAATAACTGCAGCAGGTAAAACGAAATAACAAAAGCATGACCTGTGTAATCCTGATTCTTACATTTGTAGCTCCAAAGCTGTTAATAATATGTAAAGTTACTTCTTGTCTGAACCTCATTTAAATAAAGCTAGCTTTACCACAATGTAAATTGTCTGTTGGTAGTAATTGAGCAGGCAGGGGCTTTCAACTTGCCTGTTTTCTCCATTAATCCAGGGCCTAGGTAAGCAATGCAACAAATCTAACTATAAAACGAACACCAAATCTTCTTTTTGTAACTGACAGCTAAAAACCCCACTGCACCCAAAACCACGCTAATGGTGCAGGAAGCATGTCTCCACAAAGAGATACTACTTTGTTCCAGTGTATTGCTTTGGCCTCTGAAACTCTCCTTGAGACTGTGACTTCTGGCTTGTGCTTAAAGCTTGAAGCTTTCTCTAATCCAATGTATTGGGTTACTAAATTTGATTTTGTGTTTTTAAGGTAGATTTCATTGATTAAATAAAATGCAACTACAAATTTGTTCTAACCTGTGTATGTGGTGAGTTTTTTTTTCACCTTGCTTAGTGTAAATTATTTTCTGATGGTTGCTTCATCTTCAGGGAGTTAGATTTGCTCCTGAGAATTCATGTTCAGGTTTTGATGTGAATTAAAGAAGCTAATTACAGAATTAAACCATAATTTGGTTCTAAGTTTCAATAAAATATGCATATTTCAAAAGAAGTAAGAATAGGGTACTCCAGAAGGCTGAAATACTTTTATGAAATTCAAGATCAAAAACAGCATTCAGTGAGCCAGAATGAAAAATTAGTAAATCATATGCGTTGCTGGTGTGACTAAAGTATAGAAAACTCCAACAAAGTAACAACATAAATGTCCACAAAACCTTTGTTATAGATGAGCAGATTAAGGGTCTTAGGCTCATAACTGATAACTTTTAGGCTCCCCCACATCTGCTTAGCGAGGGTATGCTCATGGCACCAAAAATCTGGGTGTGCCTGTTATTTATGTTAGCGGACCTTGGACTTCGGACATGAAGTTTTTCCAGCTGTTCATGTTCTGTGCCTGAAGCTGATTAGCAGTGTTTGTTTCTCAAGACAGATTCACACCTGAACTAGTTTTGTAATAATTGGTGCCTTCCATCCCTCAGCTAAAATGCTAAATCCCGTATCTGCAAATCCTTAGTTGTACTGATTGCAGCAAGTGCTGGGATACTGGAACACTGCACGCAGCCTGTCCCTCGTCCTGCTTTGGCATGGTGTCAGGGGGCTCACACTGCAGGGGACTGATCTCACTGTCCACTTCTGGTCTCTGGAGGTACAAATTGAACCAGCATCTCCTGCCAGACATTGTGCTCAAGGTGTACACAGCTTCTGCTGCCCTGTTAGCAAGATTTGTGCATTTATACTGGTTAGCGAAATTGCTGAACAGGCATCTAACTAGGGATTGGAGTCCAAGCCTCTTGCATCCCGAGGAAGTTTGTCTGCTGTTTCCTCTTGTAGGGTTGTTTTATTGGCAACAGCTCAAGTATCCTGCCTGTTAGCTCAGGCTATGGAAGTGGATCTGGCTTTCCCATGCAATCCAGAGCATGTGGGAGGCAGCTGTGCTTACTGAGGAACCTGCATGGCTTGGATACAGCAAGTGCTTGGGGATGGGCAGGGGGCTTGCCAAACGCAGAGAGGATTCCTGAGATGTTCATGTCTGGATGCTGAACGCTGGATGTTTGTCATTCGCAGCTGCCACATGGGAAGGGAGCAGGCCTGAGGAGGCTGATGGCCTCACAAGGAAGGATGTGGCTTGGAGTGAGGAGCAATGTGGAGCAGAAGGCCAGTGGAATTGGCTGCATAGGGTTTGGAGTTCTAATTGGGGGGATGAATGATGTGATAAAGGAGGGCGACTTAGCTCTGTGAATGTTTTGAGATGCTCCTAACAAGGTGGAAACAGCCACCACAATGCTAAAACCTGGTACAGGGCTGGTGTCATCTCTAGTTGGGCAGTACATGTAGTCTTTACAAAAGTAAGAATTAAAGTCAGGGGTCTAGTGTCTGTTCTAGTGCCTGTAAACTTAGCACGTGTCTGTTCTGCTTCAACGTCCTCTTGAAAAGATACTATCAACAGGAAGGATGGTTTTAGGAAACATCTCCTATTCCCCCTTGAAAATGACATCCACTTCCAGAGCTTGAAAAGGCTATGTATAATCATGGAATGATTTGGGATTTAGGATGGTGGGACCTTGAAGACCATCTGGTTCCAATCCCCTCTGCAATGGGCAGGGCAAGGACTGATGATACCATGAAATGAGGGGAGTAGAAGTCTGATATGGCACAGGAGCTGTGCCTTATGGCATATGTGCCTTGGGGATGGTCTCCGCATCAGGGTCTGTTGACTCTGTCCTCATCTGTTTTACAGATAGGCCTCTGTCCCTCCTTCAAGGATAGGAAGGATAACCAACATGATGCCATTTCTCTAAGCAGCTAGACAAGAGGGAATTGTGGAAAACTGCGAGGCATTTGCAAGCCAGTTGCTGCCCTGGAAGGCAGACATCCCAGGAAGCCTTCAGGAAGCAGCCTGGGAGCAATCCCTGCCTTCTCCCCACCGTAACTCTTCCCCTGGGGGGCTCTCCTGTGTCCCCTCAGCCTTGCAGTGCTATGGCCTTCTCTCCCCTAGCTGAGCGAGCTGTCTCTGCTTTGTAAGCAGGTTCCTGTGAACTTTTAAGTGAATTTCTGGGAGATTTTCATGGGACAGTCCCAGAGGCAGCATGACAGTCAGTGGTGCCTGTAATTTCCCATAAAAGCAGCTGTATGAAGCAGAAATCCTGACACACAACTGCCTGGACTAACATGTCTCCCTTCCACCATTCCAGGGTAGCCATGAGGGTAACAAAAAGACAGACAGAGGTGATGCTCAGCCAGTGTTTGAGGGTAGTGTATGCCCAGGGCCAAAAAGGGAGTGGAGTTTTCAAGACTGGCTCACTGATGTAGAGGAGGCTGGGAGGTTACAGCTCCAAGGAAAGTCTGCTAGGTGAAGGTGGGGCAAGAGGGAAACATTATTTATTCAGAGGAAGTTTTCTTAGCCCAATTACATTTATTTTTTAATCTTCCAGATAATGTTTTCATTATCATTTCATCGGCATGATTAAGAATTTAAAGACAAATATGACGTGTCCCTTACTCTGGAGCTGACATGAACTCTTCTAAACTAGAGTATTTGCTGAATAATCTTGAAAATAGCATTATTTTCTTTGGCGCAAGTCTCCCTGCTGGGAAAATGCTTTTATTGGATTTTTGCATAATCTGTCTTGATCCTGCAATTGGATTCCAGCTCATACATCCTCTCTCCTCCCCACAGCAGAGCCAGTTAATGCCTCACAGATGCAAGGGGGGAACCTGCATCGGTATGAATGATGTGGCAAAGGTTGGGCATATTGCTCACAGTTCCTCATACAAAAGCATATTTAATTTACAAATTCCAAGCAAACAGACAAATCCCTTGAGCCATTGTTGGCACCAGTCGGTAGAAGTAGGCTCATATTCATTCTGGGCTCATATTAATCATGGCAGTATATTGACTATGTTGAAATTACTATTTTGTTTTCTTTCACTCATAGGCAATAGTTGCTCAGGAAGAGAACAGATACAGTACTTCTTTCTGTAAATATCCCTTGAAGCATCTCAAGGCTCTGGACGTTCCTGTTATTAGTTATTTATTTTTCCAATAGAAGAGGCATCACATTTTGTTTCATCTTTCTGATTGAGAGCTTGGATCACTTGGGTAGCATCAAACCTAACAATCTAAGCAGGTGAGATGATTCTGCTTAAAACTTCTCAAAATCCTACTTTCAGTTTTGACCAATGTGTGGGGAACACAGTGATGATGTGCTATGACAAAACAACCTGCTATACTTCTGTATTGTACCACAGAAACCAGGAACCTTGGCATACCACTGCAAAAATAATACTTGAATTGTGAATTGTAAACTAGGAAAGGCAATGATTACTTTTTTCCTCATTGAGAGACAAAGTAAAATTAGCAGGAAATTGGTGGTGGGTGGCACTGACAAGAAGCAGGGAAGCAGAAGAGCACAGCTGGGAGACTGCAGGAACAGAGACCAACATGTATCAAGTGATGTAAGATTGCTGCTACTGGAAACGGAATGTTTATTATGACAAACTTGGAATTAGGAAAAAAAAATCAGAGCGGCTCCACAATCTTCAAATCCAGAAAAATATTTAAATGAGTTGAAAAAAAATGAGTGCTTTTATTGAACATGAATTTGTGACCTGTTTGCAGGAATGCAGATAATATGTGGCTTCTCAAGGATGAAGTGCTCTTTAAAGAATATGTTCATCCATACATATGAACATTTGAAGAGTATCTTCACTTTAAAGACCAGCTCATAGCTTTAAAGTAACACTTACCAATGAACCAAAGATAGTGTGAAGCTAGTGCTTTCCTTTCTGCAAGAGGAAAGACAGGTAAGAGGGCTTTAAAAATTTTCTAGAAATAAGAAACATGAAAGTTTATGGTTAACAATAATGATCTTTGAAGTGTAAAGCTCAGTTTTCCTGCTCATTACCAATTTTCTTAAGGAAGACACCAAAACCCTCTACCTGGCTCCTACTCTAAATATAGCACACAAACCAAAGTTTAGAAGGTTATGTTTGAATTTTAAATGGGCTAGACTGAAATATTAATATTCTCAGCTGATTCCTCAGCTGAGAAGATCCTTAAATAGACTGCCAAGTGAGCAGTGCTGAGGTTAGACTGTTTTAATGTTCCGGGGAAAAGTCTGTGGCTCTTTCTAATTCTGTTGTGATGTCAAAATGTAACCAAACGTGGAGAACAGAGTGTCCCTAAAGTGAGAAGATACTCTGGCTTTTAAGCAGAGAGGAGGAAGACTAAACAGAGGGGCTATTACTGGTGATGCTTGGAGAATTAATATTTTTCAGGCCTCCCTAAGTCAGCGTTCTGGACCGGAGCAGCAGATGGACGTTTGTGTACTTTGTGTGCACACACACATGTGCATACGTGCACCCTCCCTCTGGCAAGGACGTGCTCAGGCTCTGTCCCCTCTCTGGACCTGGGGACAGGGAACTTCAGCAGCTGCACTGAAGCTCAAACAATTGCTTCCCCTTGGCCTTGCACTTCCCTGGCGCAGCTGGAACATGGTGTGCGGGGACGGGCCGGTGTTTCCGCTGCGCTGAAATTTCTCTGCCACCTGCTTATCAGCTCACGGGTCTCTCCTGGCAGCGCTGCCGCTGTGTAGGGGACACAAAATATCATCTCCAGGCGTATTTTCCCTGGTGTACCTGCCCCTGCCAGCCTCGGGACCTGGCGCCTCTGAGTGCTCTGCACTCACCGTGGAAAAGGCTCTGCTCTCCGGGACGAGCCCGCTGCGGGACAGGGCTGCCGGAGTCCCTCCTGCCCCTTTCTTTGGCTTTCCAGTGCAACCGCTGGGTGCGGGGATGCTGCCGGGGGATGCTGCCTGGGGATGCTGCCGGAGGATGCTGCCGGGGGATGCTGCCCGGGGATGTTGCCCGGGGATGCTGCCCGGGAATGCTGCCGGAGATGCGGCCGTGGATGCTGCCCGGGGATACTGGCCGGGATGCTGCCGGGGGATGCTGCCGGGGGATGCTGCCCGGGGATGTTGCCCGGGAATGCTGCCCGGGAATGCTGCCGGTTTCGCAGCCGCTGCCCCGCGGAGGGCCCGGGTGGCTGCACTGGTGTGACGGCACCATCTAGTGCTGTCCCTGCACACCGCCGCTGCATGCTCGGCCGGGAGGAGGCCCAGCTGGGGCTGCTCTCAGAAACGAACCAAAAGGAAAAATAGACTCAAGCTGCACCTTCCGTGTGCGTAGAACCATTATCTCCTGCTTCATAACACCCCCAAAGGTGGAGAAATCGATGTGGCAAAGAAAGGCAGGAACTTCTAGCTATTTTCTTCCCAGCTAGCTGAAATTCCACCCAGCTCTGGCAGCTGTTGAAGAGTAAAAAGCAGGACAGAGTGTTAGCTTGCATTAGTGATGTATGTGCACAAGACACACGTGTGGAATGATGAGCTGCTCTAGTGGGCTCTGAAGGGAACATGCAAGTTCAGTTCTAGATCTGCTGCTGGTTTTGGAGCCTGAAAGTCTTCAGAGTGATCTGCAAACCACAGGACAGGTGTAGACCGGGAGCTGGGAGGCAAGGATACACCAGCTTACCCCAAAAGCCTTTGGCAGCAGATCCAGCAGAAACTGGGATGCCGAGGCTCTCCTGCTTCCTTGAGGTGATGGAGGGGACATCTGCAGTGTGATGTGAGGGAACTGAGTGAGCACTGGAGTCATTAGCCAAGGTCAAGTGGCAATGCCTTCCAAGAGGTATTTCATCCTGTTTGTAGATACACCCAGTACATAACTCAAATGGTAAAAACCAGAGCAGAACCTCAATGAAAATAAAGGTAATGGAGAAGGAAAAGAGCCAGCCTGTCTCTGTGTGAAAAGGAGAAAGAAAAATGGGGAAATAGAGAAGCACTGAGTATAAGTGGTTGTGGAAAATGTACTTAGACAAAGAGCAAACTTTAAGTCAGTTTGCTCTGACAGACAACACTCTCGGATCTCCTCTGGTCAAGCTGACCCTGAGGTGTGGTAAAAGTCTCTTTATCCCAGCCAGGCTGTCGAAGAAGGAGTCAGAAGTCTTTGGCTGTCGATTTTAAAGCTGTTTATTATTTCTTATCTAAAACATTTTCTGTCTGAGCTGCTGAGGTCTGTTCAGCAGGTCAGTCTGAGGCACACTGCCCTCCCACGGGGCTGTCTTTTATACTATAAACTACGTATTGGATATTTACAATTATGTTCCAATTCCTATCACCTATGTTAGACAGTGACTTTCTACTCTGAACCAATCTAAGAATGAAATAACCACCTAGAAAGATGGACATTAGAAAGAAGAAAGAAGGAGGACAGGGCACGCCTTAATTCCTCCACCTTGGAACCTTAAACCCTATGTACAAAATCCCAAAATTTCTTTTTTCACCCTACAACTACTACTAGTATGCTGTCTAAACTTTTGTGACTTCCAATTCCTCATGCAAAGGTGGCAATTTGTTCCATGGGTCAAACTCAAAACCACAGGGGTCTTTGGCTGCATGCCAGGGTCTCCAACCCCCCTGCCAGGGCTTCAAAGCCCCCTGGCTGGGACTCAGATCATCCAGGACTGTCAGAGAGACATCCTGGGTTCCGACACAACACCTGTTTGGACATCAATTAGCTGAGTTCCTCTCTTCATAATAATCCCCTGCTATCCATACCCAGGGATGGTGGTGACAATCTACAACTTCCAAAAAAGTAATGACCAAGGCAGAGGGTGTTAGGGATGTGGTCTCTTAGGGACCTGCATGGCAAGTAGCAACTAACAGCAGATTATGGAGGCCCGACAGTTGCTGCCAAACCACTCACTGCATCTGTTCCCAGTATAGCTGATACAGAGGTCAGCCCTCTTAATGATGGATGGCAACTATCAACGTGAAAGAAATGTTTTTCATGACCCCAGCACTGGGGGCAGATCAGATGAGGTTTGCTTTCATCTGTCAGGGACGTCACTGTACATTTACTTGTCTATTCCAAAGCTTAAACCATAGTCCTAGCATATGTATAGCTCATGATACATTGCCCAAAGAGCTGGAAATGTTAAAATTTCCACAAGAGGTCACTGTGAGGCAGTGCATCAGTGATGGAGGAGGAGGCTGCTTCACAAAACCTGGAAAGACTGTGGACACTTGGGACAACACAGCCACAGTCAGCTGGGGTAGAGACACCAGCAGAACAGGAACAAGAGCCCAGTCACGAATTCATCTTTTGGGGAGTCAGATGGACAGGTGGGAGACAAACAGGTGCTACAAGAAATCCAAAGGTTATCCATGTCCCAGAATAAGAAATTAGTTATGTGCTGTGCCAGAGACTTTAGGAGGAGGCATATTCCAGGATTAAGTATAATAATCTGACTACTCCATAATTTACTAAAGAAAAATGGAATCTGGGAATGGATCCCACAACATAAGAAGGCCCCAGCACTGTTGAAGAAAACCATAAATGTGTTTCAGTCACTGGGACTCATCTGCCCCATGTGGCCACCCTCACTATACATCCAGGTGGGAGAGAAGGGATATGGCTGAGGACTAGAGCAAGAGTGACTGCCTGGACACATGCAACATCAAGCCACTTTGGGTTCCAAATAGAATGTAAGAATGTAGTCATACGTGACAATAAGATTGCTATAAAATAATTATGAAAAGAAAAATGATTTTGAATAGGAAGCCAGAGATTATGAGTTCAGAGGAAGGTCATGAAGCTGGGCAGTGGGGTCATCATGAAGGCAAGTGCACTTACCCTCTAATAAAGCTTTTTGAAAAGCAAAGAGCATGAGTGTTTATTTCTATGACAAGCATGGACTGCCTCACTCCCAAAGCTTTTTACACTCCAGTGAAATCTGCATAAGAAAAGGTGGTAGGTGTAGCCTCTCCCTAGACCACTTTCTGCATTTGCTTAACTGAAACCTTTTTATCTCCATCTCTAAGAACTGTTTGGGAAAATAAGATAATCTTTATAGAGTAAGTTGTCATTAATAAAACTTTCATAATTCTCCTCTTTCTGTCAGATACACTGGGCATCCATGTGCCATTTGGAGAGATGCCAGTCTTAGAGAACAATGGGCAAGGTTGTGGCAGAGTCAGGAGCTTTATCCACGAGGCTTCATTCAGGGGTGCTGACAGTTACTCTTTGAAGAACTTACCTTTTTGTCATGGTCATAAAAAGCAATGCCTTTAATGCTCAGTGTAGCTACATGTGTGCTCCATGCCATGGTCTGCACAACGGAGCCAAGATCATGGAAAATATCTCAACCCACTCCCCTCATGGAGGACATTGAGGATTCCTCTGCCTCCTTCTCCCTTTTCCTATCATGAGGCAGGGACAGAAACAGGGGCGTGTCCTGCAAATGCTCTCAAGTGAAAAGGAAAACTGAAGCTGAAATTAAAGAAGACTGAGTGAGAAGGGGAGAAAATCACATTCTGTTTAGTGGCTGCAGTGGTTGAAATACTTGTTTGGTGTCATTCCAGCTGAACAGGCAATGTCCCACACCTTCAACTCTCCACCAGTTGTTACACTGATTTTCTACAGCTTCCCTTCAGCATCTCTTTGCAGCCCCATTCTGGTGAGAGGTTACCACTCTGTTTCTCTCCCAACCTAATCCTTGTCCTGGTTCTGGCTAGGATAGAGTTAATTGCCTCCCTAGCAGCTGGTACGGTGCCATGTGCTCCTACTCAGTGTGAGAATAATGTTGATAGCACAGTGATGATGTAGTTGTTGCTGAACAGTGCTTACCCCAAGTCAAGGACATTCCAGTTTCCCTCACTCTGCCAGTGAGGAGGAGCACGAGAAGCTGAGGGGGAGCATGGCCAGGACATGAACTGGTCTGGGAGTGCTGGGGTTGTGGCCTTCTTCACAGGCTGCTGCAGTGAGTGGCTTTGCCACCAAAGTCCCTGTCAGAGGCAGTGCCATTCCTGGACCTAACCATTGCTACTGCACGTGCTTGGGTTCCCTGGGATCTCCTTTGGGTTTCTGAGAGCTGGAGCAACTCACCTGTGTAATCTTAACACATTCCCTGCCACAGGACAATACCAAGAAATCATCTTCTTGGTCCCATCAGACACTGAAAAAGAATTTTGCCACCCAGCTGGTAGGTTTTAAACACAGACTGAGGAACTGCCCTTGTCTATAGCACTTTGCAAGCTGGCACTTCTGCAAAACAGCCTGCTTCACTTCAGGCAGAGCAGTTCAGCTCTGTCCAGGAGACCTCTTGAAGCCTGGAGTGTTACTGCTTTGGAAACCCTGGTTATGCTCAGTGGCAGAGACATCAGGGCTAAGTGCCACTGTCACTGTATCTCCATTTCCCAGCTCTCAGAGCCATGTTTAATCACGTTCCTTGACAGCAATAGGAAATAGATGTAAGAGAAATAGATGTACTCATTTCCTCATGTAAGAGTCACCACGGAGGTGTGGCTCTGCAAGGGAGTACCGCTACTGGCAGCTGCATGACAGAGCAAATAAATCCTCTTGGCAGCAGCAGCTGCACTTTTTTCCTCTCACCATGCAAAACCTCAGCTCCTGTAAGCACTCTGAGGGAGTCCAGCAGCATGGCCAGATATAGAGTAAACCATCAGCTCCTACTCCCTTGCACTAGTATCAGAAGCAGGGAGATATTTTCTATGACATTGCAACACCAGATGACTTTCTCACGGGTCTACCATTAATACAGGAATTGATGACTTTTAATTCCTGTAGGTCAACTTCATTTTAGAAGCACAAAACATCTCCTTTAGGAGAAAAGAGGAGCTATCTATGGTGGGGGGAAGGGTGGAAAAAGCATTAATACAGCCATCATTTCCAAATTCCTAGTATGCTCTTTTAAGACACAAATGCAAACCACAAGCTCAGAGATTTCTGACCCTTGAGCTAACAAGAACTGAAGTCAGTACTCCCATTCCCTGGGACAAGTGTACCACTCTTCTAAGAGGAAATAGCTAATATCATGTAAAAAAATCCCAAAGCAAAGCAAAACAAAACAAATCCCAAAGCAAAACAAAAAACCCAAACCCCACCCCAAAACAGGAAAGGTGGTGTCCTACAGGCATGATCACAGCTTCACAGCTTAGGTGGCTGCTTCCTGAGTAACTGCTCAGTTCTTTCAGACTCTCCACATTTAGTTTGAGCTGCTCTTTCACCATGTTGGCTTTCCACTCTGTGTGGCACAGCTCTGCACACAGATGAAAGCTGATCCACATTTCAGCTGATTCTTTCTGCTGATTTTTGCTTTTGCTTCACTTGCAGTACATAGAACTCAGAAAAAACTGGTGACATTGTGGCCCTTTGCTCTGAGACATTTCCTGTATGACAGGAGAGTGATGCACAGCAACACTTACATCCTTCAAGTCATGCCTGTAGTATGGTTTTTAAAAAATTAATATCATACTACAGTTTTATTAAAAAGGGCATGAAAAGTTTGAACATTAATGAACTCAGTGAACAAGGATGAAGTTTCTGCAAATGTTTTTTTCAGTTCTTGTGCACAAATCAGGACTAGTTCTGGGATCCCATTCTGTTATCAGTATTGCAAAGGTGCCTCAAAATGAGATTAAAAAAATTTAATTCTGCGTAAGAATGCAATCATATCAAAGAATGAGATTATTATTACTGAACAATTGTTCACTGAACAATTGTACACTCTGTATTCTGTGTGTATGTCTGTCTGTGGACAGCTGTGTGCCAGCAGCTGGAGTGGTGCTGGTTTGGCAATGGGGCATGCCTTCCTTTCCTCATCAGCTGCCAATCACATGCTTTGAGTGACTATTTCGCTTCACATCCTTTGAGCACTACTGTTGGGGTGGAAGGACCTGACCTTCCACATTTTCCAGACTTTACCCTTTTATAGGACACTCAGGAAAGGCCTGCTCCTGCTGGGATGGGAAGTTCACGCTGGCAGTATAACACCAACAGAGAGGCTGTGGCCAGTGTCCATATTCAGGGCTGCCCTAAAGCCTGTGCTTGTCCTTATACACCAGCTTACCCCAAAAGCCTTTGGCAGCAGATCCAGCAGAAGCCAGGCTGCTGAGGTACTCCTGCTTCCTGGGGTGATGGAGGGGACACCTGCAGCATGAGGCAAAGGAAGGATGAGCACCCTCAGCCTCAGCCAGGCTATGCTCTTGCTCATAAGCATGTGCTTCAGTCAGTTCCTGAGTTAATGAATGTGTAAATTGTTGAAGCAACACATTGAAAGACCAGACTAATTTGTCAAAAGTGGTTGGACCCTGGTTTGACTTTTACCTAATAAGATCATGAAATAAAACTTGATTGACAGAGTACATTGCTCTGTGAATTTGAGAGACCCAAATAAACAATGGCAATATATGAAATAATTCACTGCTGAAACTGGAATTACACAATACAGTAGTAACAAAATAGAAAGTGCTTTAACCATATGGTTGAGACATTAAGGATAGAAAGAAACAATGGATTGATCAGGAAGCTTCCTTAGAAAGTGTATGAGCTGATGCAAAATGAGTCCTGGCACAGTCAGCAGAATGGATAAAGGCTGTGGATCTGTGCTGAGGCATGCTGGAGTGCCGGGTACCTCCTCAACACTCCACAGAGCAGTACAGTAAGTGAACATTTGTGTTAACTTTCATTTTGTGGCTCTGCTTCTCTCCTCCCTGAGCAGATTTCCTAAGGTTCCAGGAAGGCTTCAGCTTTGGCCAAGGCAATAGGCATGGGCTGAGTATGAGGAAGTCCTGCTGGCAGCTCCTTTGGCACTAAAACACTGGCACCTCAAGGAACGACAGCTGCTCCAAGGCCACACTGAGCTCTTGCATCTTGGCACACATGACCTGTTCAAAAGCATGGATGCACCAACATCACAGCACCTCTGTACTGCAGAGGAAATGTTGTGTGGTTTTGGCTAAATTTCATCTAAATATGTCCTTCTTAATGGCAGACTTGATAGAAGCCCATATTTAAGGACAGTGAATTTCTCTTATTTTTAGAGATTATCACAGATAATTTGGCAAATACACATTAACGGTGTTGCAAAAAATTTCTCTGTTTTGTTCTACTTTTTTTATGAGTGGGATTTCATTATCCAGTGACAATGGGCATTTTTACAAACAAAAATAAGTGAACAAAATAAGAGCTGTAGAAATGGAAACACTCTGTCTCAGCCAGAGTAACAGCTGGGCTATTTGAGCAGCCAGCCTCTATCACCACTGGTAGTCTGTCACCTAGATTTCATTAACCAAAGTATGCTGCTGTAATTAACAGTGTAACATTTACAGTGCTGAAGTAGGAATCTAATTGGTTTTAAATTTTATTTTTTTTAAGTAACTCAGTTACTCCTAATCATTCATAACTGTGAAGTATCTTAAAACACTTGCTGACTTTTGGGAAGCAATAAATAAGAGAATCAATGACAGAACTCCAAAATTAACTTCCCTTATAGGTGTTTACTTTTCAAGATTAAAAGGTGTGGAAATGCAATCAAGGAAAATTACTTGAACTTGGTTAAGAATGAATCAGTTTGATCTTTAAGTGCTTGGGACAAGGATATTTAAACAATTGTATTACTCTCCAAAAATATAAAATACCCAAACAAGGTAATCCTCCCATTAGGAAGATTAGGAAAAAAAAATTGAGAGACTGGTACCAGGCACCATTGCACCTGCTGGAGTCTAACCAGGTCTTCTTTAAAAAAAGACGTAAAAGATGTTGCAATGCCAAAGAAATTATTTAAAGTAAACAGAATGAAATCTGTTTCTTTTTTTTTTTTTTTTT
>VZRH01003798.1:116326-126486 GCA_013397555.1 Urocynchramus pylzowi | reverse complement strand
TAATTACAAAAAAAATTTTTAAAATAAAAAAAATTAAATCTGTTTTTTTTTTTTTTTTTTTTCTTGCAACTGACAACTTTTTGTGACTGAGGCTGTTATTTTATGGGATTTGGAGCTGAAGAACCAGCCAGATTTTCTAAACATCAAGACAGCAACTGTAGGCTCTGCAGCGTAAACAGGAGCACAATTTTAAGTATTCAATGTTTGTAACACAAGTGTCTTCTGATAAATTCTCCCTCTGCTGAAGCAGAATGATTATCAGACCAGTGATGGAGAAGATACTTGATGGAAAAATGTTGACTGCAATGGGCTGCAAACTTCACTTTCAGAAGTGATAATCCTCTGTTGGAGCAGAGAGATTTGTAGGTGTTTGGTACTTTTGAAGTCAAGGCAGAGATGTCAAGTGACATGCTCAGGAAATTAACTTTGAAGATACTCCTCTGGAAAAACATGGAGCTGAAGTTCCAGCCCACGGCCTTGAATGATGACAGATTTTCACCGACTTCCCAGCAGTTCCTGTCAAGATGTCTGCTTTCATTTGGTAGAAAATTCACAACTTCAGCAGGTGAGCAGACTGAATGAGCAATGAGCATCTCAGTCACAAATCTCCTAGTCAAACACTGAAAACTAAACCCTGAAGTTATCTCTAACTGTAATAATAATTCAGAGGGTTTAAATAAAGAAGCTTGAGCAAAACTGCATTTGTGCTGCAATTTCCCAAATTCTTGATGCAGCTGTTAATAACCAGAATATACTGTTTCTAATTTGTTGTGAAGGAACAAAACTGCTCATGAAGTTGAAAGGCAATGACTTAAACATCCCTATGGAGCATCAGACAATAAAAGGTATTTAAAAGAAACCATTATCATAGCTCAACACATATTAAAACAGTCTCTTTATTGCGTTTTTTTCTTTACCTGACAGTGTTTTCATAAGAATAAATATTAACAGGTGAAAGTATCTCTGCTGAGTCTGCAATTTCACGTTCCTTGTAGCAGCAGGACCATCATAAACTCCTTCCACAGCTGCTTGTTCCCTGCCCTCCCCTGCTCCTCCTTGCTGGGCAGCACACCAGCCTGCAAGGCCACAGTGCCCTCCAGAGGAGCTACCTGCCCAAGTGGGAGTCACCACTTCCCATCTTCTACATCCCGGATGTTGCCAGCAGCAACACTGGCTTCAGTAAGGCTCTTCCCAGCTCATCTCCGTCTCTGCACAATCTGTGAGCTGTTCAAAACCTTCTGCAGAGCTAAAATAAGGAAAAGGTTTGACAGAAAAATAGCTTCTTTTAAGACTGGTTGTTTTTAGCTTGAGTCCATTCAACATGTAACCCTAGCAAACATCATGATGTCCAAACAGTGAGGGAGAAGTGAGAGCAGGAATAATGTCTCACAATAAATGGTGTGGGACGTGCACCCTTACACAACCAGCCATCTGGGGAGTTGAGCTGAACTGTTGTACTTTGCCCCAGAGCAGAACTGGAGCTCTGGAATTTAAAAAAAAAAAAAAAAAAAAAAAAAAAAAAAAAAAAAAAAAAAGCATCTAAGCAGTAACTAACAGCTGAGGCGGTAGCACCTTTAGCAGCTCCAGTCATTTTGGAAATGAACTTGTGACTAGCCCCTAAACCACAGATACCTCAAAAGCTGACATTACCCTGAACTAGGAAAGATTTAATCTTTTGTTTTTCCATTTCTGAGAGCATTTTGGACTAAGGAAGATGAAATAAAACCCACATTTAAGGAAATTATACTGGTAGATGAAGATCCTAAAGTTTTAAAATGGGCAGCACTAAAATAATTCTGTAAGATGTTATTTTTTTGCCCCAAAAGGCTTCTATGCTTTGAAGTAAATTGATTTTAAACCTATTACTCTAATAAAAGAGAGATAATAAAATCAATATCACTTACAACAAACTTTACAATAATGGTCACATTATAATAAGCTGGAGAAAAAATCTAGTATGTATAGACTTCTTGTGCTAAATCCACCTTAAGTTTTAGTAAGCTCATTGTTCACCTGTGTGATGGAGGTTTTAGCCTGATAAACAGAATACATTGCTTGGCTTTTAAACTGATTCAGCAAGAGCTCATCTAGGAAGACCGAACACCACCAACCTTTCACCTTCAACTCAATAAATCATATCCCATTTAATTCGGTTTTTATTCAATGAAATGATGTATAAAAACTTACAAATCTGAGAACTTAACTATACACAAAAAGATGATATTCAGTTTAAACGTATACACAGAGAAGAGCTGTGGTTTGTGACTTGCCCTCTCCCACCCCTCCCCGCAAACACACACTGTCTCCATTTATGATGGGGCACTTTTTCTGTCCACTTAGACCTTATGTTGGCCCAGTAATTGCTCAGTGGGCTTCACTGCTGCTGTCAGTTTAGGCTTTTAGGCTACCAGCAAAAAATCTGGGCATCTATATAAAATAATAAAAATCAACAACTTGATTTTTAACACAAAGATGCAGTACTACCATCAGCAGTAACTAAAACTACAGAATTCACCCTTTCAGTTTTTGCAGGCTTTGTCTTGGCTTTCAAAATAACAGGACTCTCATAGAGCAGAATTTCCCAGCCAGCACTACAGATTCATTTTAAAACAACCATGATCACCTGTTGCTAGAACACCACTTTTCCTCCCTCTTAACTCATGCCATTAGACCAAATGAAATCATGGACATTACTTGCCTGAGTAAGGGAACAAAGCTTTTCTCCCTCCTTTCATCCAGAATGACTCAAAGCTCTATATGGCTAACAACACACGCATGTGCTGCACTAACGATGGTGCAGTGCTCACCAGTATGCCACTTCTCTAGTTTCCTTGGTAGCTGGGGTGACAACACTTACCTATTGGCTTCTCTTCAACAGGTCAATAAAAATGCACACAGCTCAGGATGTTTCAAATTTGGCTAAAAGCAACCTGTGCAATGACTAGCTTTGTCAAACAACTAAAAGACATTCCAGGCTGAATCTGAGAGCAGACGGCCAGTTACTTAGAAAGGATGTGTGCATTTATTTACCTGTACCAAATATACACACAGACACTTTATATATATATAAATCCTTATACATATACAGTATTTATATATATATATATATAAAGATTGCCATCACATTACTATTACAGCTACTTAAGTCAGAATTTGACTAAGTAACAACTTTGCTTGACTCTGAAACAGATACCCAAAGGCATACTTGAAGGAAAACATACGGCTAAAAGAAAACCAACACCCTCAGCTCTTTTTAACTCAATGAACAGAGATTTCTGCATTCCTTGAGGAAAAGTTCTGACGGCTTAGGTTATAACCTTAATCAACTTGCATGCGGACTTGTAAAGAGCACGGTGTTTAATCTGCCAGATCTCAAAATGCCTTCTACCAGGGAAACTAAAATACATATATCCTTTGCTTACCAAACTGATACTCTGTTTCTCATTACACTCATCATTGTATCTAAATACACTTTTAAGCAATCTAAATTTTGTTTAAAATCTATTAAATTTGGAATAACTAATACTATCAACATAGTTAGCTGGATTGTTTTTTCACATGTTCCTTTGTATTAAAATCAATTTTGTTGTGGTTTGATGCAAGAGCTTTTTGTTTGTTTTGGTGGGAGAGGCAAAGTCCAATTTCCTAATGTGCCAGTACAGTTCTGGTTGCTGAAGACAAGGGGTGGGAAGGAGGTTGCTGGAAAAGATGGCAGGGGTAAGTGAGGTAAGAGGTAGGGGGAGGAAAAAATTGATTTAATAAAAAATGAGTAAAGAAACTTTAAAAAATTGATATAGTTTTCACATTCAGTCTAACAACACTGCTTCCTGCTCCTTTTTGATGGAGGCTAACACTGCGTTATCAGTCTCTGTGGCTTCTGTGTCCCCACCACCTAACAGAATGGAGCGATCTTCTTCTAGTGTAAAGACAGAGTTTTGATTTTGGCACGAATGTTTGACTACTTCATTGGGAGTTGAAAAAGTTTTGTCACACAAGTTACATTTGTAGGGCTTGTTGGTCTGTACTAGCATGTTGTCCATTTGACTGCCTTCCTCAAACGTACAGAGCTCCAGAGTCTGTTTATCCACCATCGTGTATGTGTCCATGCTCTGGTTTAGGCACACGTGTCTGGCAGCCTGGTTAGCCCTACAAAAGCTTTTGTCACAAGTGCTGCACTTGAAGGGCTTGCCCGTGTGTATGTACATGTGCTCCCTCCAGTGGCTTTTCTGAATAAATTTGCGACCACAGATGGAACATTCGTATTTCCGTCTCTTTACCTCCCTCTCTTGATCGGCCTGCTCCAGGTTGTCAATATCTGCGATATCGGAGGGGGGAGGTGTCTCTGACTGCTGCTGCCCATCAATTATTGGGGAGTCTGAGATCTGCTGCAGCTCGCTGTCACTGATCATCCCCGCTTCAGGCACTTCCATGGCATCTTTATCAGCTGTGTTGTTACAGAGAGACAAAGAAATATTACTTTCTCCCTGCTGGCTAGATGTGAAGGGAACTCCCGTGTGGATCTGCAGGTGCTCCCGCAAGCTGCTGCGCAGGTTGAACCGGCGACCGCAGAGGTGGCAGGCATAGTATTTTGGGAAGCTTCCGTTCCTTTTCATAATGCTTGGCTTGACATGTGCTATTGTGAGAGAGGCAGGCTGTTCATCTGAAGAAGATGCTTCCATATTGGCCTCTTCTCCCGAAGGTGAATTATTACCAGCAGCAGATACCAATTCTGGAGATAGAGAAGATGGCAATGGGTCAGAAGCAGACATATTTGTCCGGGTCACTGGTGGCAGATTTGCACCCAGCTGGGAGAGCTGTGAGCCTTCAGAAGCCTGCTCTTGGTTCATTCGGGATGTCTGAGGCCGTGGTTCTCGCCCAAGTTTGTCAGTCGCTGACGTAACCTTAGTGGGATGTCTTATCTGGTGATCGGCAATCTGAATGCCATATAAAGAGGATGCTAATGGAAAGACTTGATCCGGGTGAGAAAAAGTTCCCTGACTTGCAAGGCTGGCCTCTTGAATTAGTGGATATGCATGCAGAAACTTTATTCCCTGTTCTAGTCGAACTGGGTCAATGAGTTGTGGTGCCATCTTCCCAGTGTACATCAAATGCAAGAGATAACTGAAGATATCTGGCTGTATGTCGGTCGCTTTCAAACGGACACATTCACTGAAAGGTGAAACAAAATTATAAATAAGACATAAGGAAAATATTTTTTTCCAGTTCTAGGTTATTCAAGCCTTGATAAAAATAGGAGGTGTCTATTTAAATTCAAAAGACAGAATCTGCAATAAATATTAAGGGAAATGCTTTATTGTGAAAGAGCTAATCTTAGGGGCTACTTGAAAGATGACTTCTTTCCTCACTGAAGTAACTGGCTTGAAAGAAAAGCTGTCCCACTTCGACCTATACCATTTTAAACTGCTGTTGTTATATTGTAAATGTGTTGTCACATATTAATATATTTTGTACACTGCAAAGACACTTTCCCCCTTTTCTTGGCTGGATTGAAACACATCCGTAGCTAAATTACAACCTGCTAGCACGGGACTCTAAATTCCCAGTCCAATAAACTTTTCCAAGTATTTAGCCCTGAAAACATTGAATTCATCTGGCACTTGCCTGCTGGGCTTCTATGTCATACTAGGGTTTACAGCTACAGTTCTGCAAATGTGTGGTATTGCGTTGTCCCAAGTGCATTATGATCCAGAAACTATGCAGGACAGGCTGTGAATCCCCCCGGGGATCTGATGCAACAGGTGTAACACATGGAATCCAGGTTCTTTACACAGCAGAACAGCAGCTTTTGTCCTTGAAGAGGGAGGGAGAAACAGCAGCACCAGTGGACTGCCTGGTCAGCCTAGCAGTCCCTTGATTAGAACACTCAGAGGGAGATGCTTTGGCTATGAAGCCCTCTTCAGCCCAACAGGACAACAGGTGTTGTGAAACCAACACCACCCTCAGCTCAGAGTGTGCCCTATGCATCAACCTTTACAATGCTCTGGACTGAGACAGCTACCACTGCTCTAGCTAAGGCTGTATCTCTGTGCAGAAAGTAAGGCAAGGTTCACGGAAGAAGAAAGAAAACAGGGAACATCTTTGTGAGGTCAGTTAGCTAACAGGAGAGGAACTGGGATTCTAATTATTCTTCATAATATCTGTAGCTCTTCTATTAAAAACAAACATAATTAAACCACAGAAATTAAAAAATAGACATGACTGCGTGCTGTGGTGTGAATACTCTAACTACAGTAGGCTACCAAGCTGAGGAGGAAATTATAGCCAGTTCTTCCGTTTCTTGAGGTGCACCCTTTTTGAGCTCTCTCTGTGACCACTTCTGAATTCAGATATATGACTCAAAAGTAAACTTTGCAATGCTGTCTTTCAAAGATGACTGTGTGCTCTTGATGGAGCATCAAGACTGATAACATCTGCCTGCAGTCCTGTTTGAGAACTGCAAATGTACTTCTGTCCTAGCAGTTCACTTCTGGCTAAGAACTCTTAGCCAAAGAGTTAAGTTTGAATCACTCAACATAATCTTTTTGAGTTAGTTCAAGTATTTTGGAAAAAGACAAAAAAATCTTTAAAGTGATCTTACACTTTGGTGATCTTTTCAATCTCCTCAAAGTAAGCCTGTGGTACAAAAAAAAAACCAACCCAATAAAAACCCCAAACCACCCCCCCACAAAAAAAACCAAACTCCAATGAAAGAAAAGTACCACAAACCCCCTTATTTTCCACCATTATGTAGTATTCTATTATTTAATTGACGATAAACTGCAAAGAATTGAAACACATATACCTCTTTTGTAAGTTTATTTCTCAAAACCTCCTAGCAAGTACTTACTGGGTTGTATATAACATTACACAAATGTCAAGAACAGTGTCAAGACAGAGTAGAAGATAGTGAGTGGGGGAAGGAAAGTGCAGGAGAGAAGACAGGATCTTTGAAGTATTCAATTGTAGAAATGCAATTTTCTATGCTTTTTAAGGATAAAGAACTTGTGCTAAATTATAAAATTAGTGTTAATGAATCACAGTTCAACTTTAATATGTTTGAAAGTGAGGTTCTAGTTTGCAGTTAAGACTGGATTCCACGCTCTTTATGTCATAATAAGAAGCAAAAAGAACATTTTGTTGCTAGACTTCCTTAGCTTACTTAACTGAACAACATTTAAATGGTGAACCTTTGTCGAGTTACCTGGTTTGATGAACAAACAACATCTTGAAGTAGTTGGAGAAAGAAGCGAGGACAGATTTGTGTGCCTTGAAGTAGACATCCCCAATGGCAACTGTGCAGTCACACAGGAAACCGAACTCTCTCTGAGCATTTAGCTGCTGCAGCAGAATAAGTCCATGGTTGGCCAAATCCATTTTTTTACACTCTGAAAAGCAAATGACTTGCATGTAAAACTTTACAGTAGATGCACAGGTGCAACAGTAGCTGTCTTTTAACAGGTATTTTCTCCAATATCCAGATGCCATACTTTAGTAACACATCTTAATCCCAAGTTACTGTATAAACGATACCTTACACATAGGCAAGGATTTCTCTTTCATGATGGGAAATGTGATTCACAAAGGTGTGAGTGATTTGCCAAGGCTTAAAGAGTAAAGGAGAACCAGGACCAAAGTATTCTGGAAAGGCATGGTATGGGTACTTGGATACAGAAATATAAATAGCTAAGGAAGACAAGATATAATAACAAGTAGTAAAAACACCTATACAGAGTGGGAAAAAGAATGTGTTTTGATTGCCACTTGTCTGCTTAAATAGGAAAACTGATTTTCCTTTCTGATGTCAGTCACTCTCACCCACACAAATGGTACACAACCCAATAAAAGACAAGATAGATGCTTTTAACCTGGATTTTCAGTGTCTCTGTGAATCTTTTACCTACAAGTTACGGGTCCACCCAGCTGAATCCAAGCCCAGAATTATATAACTGAACATTTGTGATGGTTATGCCCTCTCCTGGGAAATACCAGATACATACCTGAATCTTCCCAGGCTCAAACAGTGAATTCATTCTAGGTATTGACAAGCCCTCTGGACTATCAATACAGGAGGGGCCAACCTTTTCACTTAGTAACTATTGATCTAGTTATTGAGACCAGCCACAACAGCATTTTTAAGAAGTCTGCATGCCTCATGCCCGCCTAGAAAACCAAGAAACTCAAAGGGTGAGAGGTGCAGTTCTGTCCATGGCTGGCCATCAGCCACCCACCAGGTAAGATAACCAGTGCTGAAATGTGGCACTGACCCGAGCCCCCCTAGGCCAGGGCTTCCACGGCCCCTGACCCTCCTGGGCACCTCCTTGTACCAGCTACTGGAGGCTGCCCACAAAGAACTACCCAAGAAGTATAAACTTTTTCTCAAGGATTCAACAGGAGTCTTGGAAGACAAAGTTACCAATAAAAATTGGCAACTTTGGGGGAAAAAAATAGACAGGAAAACACAGCTACCCATGGTTGGATGGATGGACGAACATAGGGCTAGTAAGATCAGCGAGTGGAAACAAACTTAATCAAAGCAAATAGAGCTTTGGGCAAAAGTGAAAGTATGAAGCAATGCAAATCTGTACATAAACATACAAAACGGCAAGAGAAGCCAACAAAATTCCTGGCCATGTAATGCCCAGAACAGAAAAAGAACAGAACAGAAAAAGAACAGAACAGAAAAAGAAGGTGAAACTAGAAGTGGATCAAAAAGTTTATAAAAACTCTTGGGTGTTTTCCCCTCTAAACTTAACAGCAAGTAATCGGAATTTAAGTCAGGTTCAAGCAGCTAGTTTCTTTTATACAGTAAGAGCAGGGCTTTTTGGGAAAGAGAACAGAAATGTATTCCACATATGCCAGTATGTTTAGTCACGGGAGAAGCAAGTATTTCTACATGCTGGACAGGGAAGAACTCCTTCATATTTAAAGCAATAACCAGGCTGACCAAATGCATTCCTTTGCATTCACATGAGATCAGAACTCACTGGAGGCAGGGGTAAAGACAAAGAAAGAAATACAGTGAAAGATGCAGCTGATTATTTTCTTACAGTTAATAAGAGAAAAAGAAGTTAGGTTTCAGCTCTCTTTAGGTACATATTCTCCTCCCTAAACTAATGTTGGGATAACTAAGTTTGTAGATACAATATGCTAAGATTCTCTCTCTCTGTCCACAAGAGGGAATACTTGCTGTCAGCAGGAACAAAAATCGTGTTTGGTGTTATTTAATCCCGCAAGATGCCCCATGTGAGTGATGTTACAGAAAACAAGCTAGATTTATTTTTTAACCTTTAATTTTGATTATCGATGTGTCCTAGATTTTTTAAATTCAGTCTGGTTTGCACTTGGACAACAAAACCTGCCAAGCAGAGCAAACCACCGACGTGAAGGCACTCCAAGCCAGACAAGCATTCTTTCTAGTTATTACCGTCCTAAGTGTGTTTAGTTTGGAGCTTCACTCTTACCCCGAACAGCAAGCCCTTCCTTAAAGACCTGAACTGAACTTTAAAAAAAATGATACATGGGCACAACATTGTGTTTTGCATGTATCTGGATGATATCTAAACGCTCTAGCTAAAAGCACTGCAGTAATTACACTCTAAGGAAATGACAGGGCAGATGAAAAGAGCGAGGAAAGCACTTTGCACATGATAGGCATGCGTGTGCTCAGGAATTTCACCCGTAGCTAAATGAAGCGGTGATTAACACCTGCAAGGCCGTATTTCGGTGCTGACCGATTCGACAGGTGTGTGAAATACTTCTTGTGCCCTGAAACCCCGTGGGGACAGCGCTTCCCCGGCCCGGCCCCGCTCTGCCGAGCCTTTGGAAGTTACCTAATCTGTTCAGCGCCGCCGAGAAGCCAGGCGGGGCCGAGCCCGTTCGGGCACGGTGCTCGCTCCGAGACACCGCGGGGAAAAGGAGGCGGCACAAGCCCGGGATAACACCGGGGAAGCGCCGGTACCGCACCGCGGGAGCGGGCAGGGTACGGGCAGCCAACCGGGCTGGCAGGGAACAGCTCGGGCACGGCGCTTCCCGCTCTGCCCTCGCACCCCGGGCGGCGAACCTCGACAGCACCGAGCCCGCGGCGCTGCTCCCGATCCGACGGCAGAGGGCACCGGCGCGGCCCCGGCCGCTCACAGACGCGCCGCACCGCCCGCAGCGGT
>VZRH01003798.1:88103-114926 GCA_013397555.1 Urocynchramus pylzowi | reverse complement strand
ATGTGGGAGACGGGGACGGGCCGGCAGCGGCGGGACGCGGTGTCCCGGGCCTGTCGGGCAGGAAGTGTGAGAGCCGGTGCTCTCCTCCGCGTCACCCTGGCTGCTCTCCAGGTGTCATTTATAGCAAGTCTTGCTCCGGTGCGCCGGGAAGGGGCGGCGTGGGACCGGTCTCTGTGAAACTGCCCTGGGCACGCCGTGGCTGAGCTGTCAGATGGGAGGTTACAAGTTCAGTTGTCAAAAGGAGCGATTGAGAGTACANCGAGTCGCCGGGAATGTGGGAGACGGGGACGGGCCGGCAGCGGCGGGACGCGGTGTCCCGGGCCTGTCGGGCAGGAAGTGTGAGAGCCGGTGCTCTCCTCCGCGTCACCCTGGCTGCTCTCCAGGTGTCATTTATAGCAAGTCTTGCTCCGGTGCGCCGGGAAGGGGCGGCGTGGGACCGGTCTCTGTGAAACTGCCCTGGGCACGCCGTGGCTGAGCTGTCAGATGGGAGGTTACAAGTTCAGTTGTCAAAAGGAGTGATTGAGAGTACAGACCTGGAAAGGTTGCGGTCTGTTCAGCTGGACGCAGGTTATTTGAAGCGGGTATTGCCTTTTTAAGGGATGATGTAGCTGCCGTATGTAAAAATCACATCTGCAACTTCCCACGGTGGCAGATCTGATTGTGGTGTAGTGCGGAGGGAAGGTGGTTGTAGCAAGGCCTCGTTTTATCCAAATCCATGGTATGCTTTAGAATAATCCATGGATGCTTATAAAACTGCATCAAGAAATACACCAACAGACATACCTGGAAATACACGTATGTCCACGATACATGGAAAAAATTGTCGGTCTTGCAGAAGTTATTGAGTCAGAGCTGCTAGAGTGGAGCAGGGATGCTGTCTTCTACAAGAGGCCGGGAGGCCCTTGGATGTGATTTCTCCATACAGGGAATCAGTCCAGGGACAGCTGGGATACATCTGCTAAGCAGAGCAGTGGCATGGACAGAACAACTTTCAGAGAGAAACTTTGTTGTTGTTGTTGAAGTCCTTGTGGGAAGATGTTTGGTCAACAGTAGGTAAAAGGGGTTCCTTTGCACCCCCTGCCCTGGAGCCCTGCTCCTGCTGTTCTCCAGTGTGCTTTTTGTTGTTCATGGGGAACAGCATATGCTTCAATGCCAACTGTCTGAATTAGGTCCAGATCATTATTACCTTTGTTAGGGTACTTATTTAAGCAAGCATTTAGGGGCCTAGCTGTACCTGGGATGTTGTTTCCATGGTAATTAAATAAGATATACTATGGAAAAAAAAGGCCCAGACTTTGAACTTTGCATCTTGATGGCAGGTGTGCTGATGGGGAGGAGGAGTCTTGTATCTTGGCTGGTGTGTAGATCCACAGATGATTGCAGCCATCCCAGGCTGTTGTTACTTCTACAGGATCTAAATTGATAAAGGATTAGACCAGTTTTACGTGAGTCTGTGTGACTAAGCCATCTCCCACTGAAATTTATGGATGTCTTGATAGGCACAGCTTGAATCATTGCATCAAATAGCTGATGAATATTAATTTATTTACCCAAGTTAAACTGCATTTGAAAAGCGCAGGTTTTTAAGACTAGTGATGTCTTAAAAAACCCCAACAAACCAACCCCAAAAACCAACAACTTTTAATTTTAATGGGGCTAAAAGCTGCCTGTCTGCTACTGTTGCAGTACTTAGAATAAAGCATCTGAACAGAACCTAATCTTTAAGACCCATCTCGAATAACTGAGATCTTAAAAACACGTCCATTGTAGTTCAGCACAACTCTCTGAGTTCTGCTATGTGAGCATGTGGCAGAAAGTTTATAGAGTGTATTTAACCAGTCTACTTGGCAATTTTTTCCCCTGAATGGTTTCCCTTGCATTACAGTTTTGCAAGCTAAATACAAAGTAAAAGAGTAGATGGGCATTTAAACACAAGTCGCTTAGTGTTTGATGATCTGTCTCATTCTCCTGGAAGATATTGAAAAAGTGATATAATTTTTAATTTAACTAAGTGGGCTACTTAGGAAAACCAGAGTGGCTGATATCTGGCAGGCTTTTTGGCCTCTTTTTCTCTTTTATGCTGCACTTGCTTACTTGTGTGTTGGCATTTGTGTGGGATACTCCTCTGTGCTGTCTCTGAAACTGGAGAAAAATTAACTTAGCTATGGTTTATTTGTATTATTAACAGCTCATAACTCAGCTGTAAATCACCTTTATTTGGACTGCAATACTTGAATCCAGCAATAATGCAATTTTTAATCCTGTTGGATTCAAGGCCTGTTGGAATCTGTACAAAGATGGCTATGTTGAGTATAATGTTGCCAAACTTCAGACCTTCAGTACTGACTGACACCTGAGACGTGTCACCTATGTCGCAGGGAGTGATAAACATTCACCTGATGAATTTGGGACACCCAACTTATCATGTGAATCTAGAATATTACTCTCTCTCTTCAGATTTTTGGGTTTATTTGTTTTTTAGGTTACAATCCGTGCACCTGAAATTGTAAGAAAAATGCATCCATGTCTCATTAAGTGGCATTACTGTGCTTTTAGTTTTTATGTGCTGGCTTTTCCTCCTGAGTTTCTAGAGGTACTTGATTAGGATTTCTTTCCCACTTTTATGACTTTTTGAAAGGATTGTTCAGACTGTTTGAGGTAGTGCTACACACATCTGAGCACATTCTTAGCTGTTGATGACAGGATCAGTCCCTAGGTTTTGGATTTTACTTCAGTCTGCACGTACTTGGATTAGAGGCAGCATTTTGTCTGATAAGATCATATTTTACATTGTAAATGAGCATGCTGCTGATGATATAAGTGTTAATAGGATGACGGAAGTGTCTGCTAATCTGAGTAAAAAGTCACTTGAGCAGTGGGAGGAACTTGATCCAGTCTCAAGTCCTGTAAGTGTGTCTTCTTGGATGTTCAGTTGAAATCTGGAGTGGAATAGCAGATTTTTTTATTGCTATAGTCAAACCTCAACAGCTCTAGTGATGTTAATTAGGCTCAAAGTGCTAAGATTTTTTGTGAGTTTTCAAATTTCTCAGCATTTTTGAAAAGTAAGAGAGCAGAGTCACTGTTCTGAAGAGCTCTTTGCTCACTGCAACACTGCTGACACACTGCAGAGGAGTGGAAACCACAGGGATCTGGGAGTTGCATGTTCTAGGCAATGCATGAGAATTGTTCCCTGAAGGTATGGGACCCTATTTCACATGGGTACAACTGTAGTAAACCAAGAATTTATGTCAGTGTTGTAAATCTGTTTTATTAGCACAGCTGCCCTTTCTAACACTTCCACTTTGGATTTATGCTGGTGAGAAGGCTTGGTGGCAAGTGTGACAGCTGCAATAGCTTCTTCCTAGAACATTGTACCTCTGAGAGTCTCCAAGCTTTTCATCCAGGGCTCTGTCCTCCCCCTGTTAGAATTGTGCACATAGTTTGTCCAAGTCTCACCCACCTTTCAGACAGCATTGTAGGAATATAAAAGTGATCCCTGGGAAAACTGATGTATGGGCCCAGCAGCAATAGTGGAATGGCTCTGCTTTTTCTTGCCTTGGCTTCCGTACTCTTCCTTGCTTTGCTGTTGGGATACATTTGTGATAGGCGAGTGGTCATCCCCAAGGAGATCTGAGCTTTCACATTTTTGTTGTCAGTAGTTTTGGTGGTCTGAGAGGTGAAGGAGACCCATGGTGTGTGAGCCACCTTTTGTGTAGGCTGTATGAGGTGAAAAGATGAATAAATGAATCTTTGTTGTTCTGTAGGCTAAGCTGGTTTTCTGGTATCGGGATATTAGGAATTGTTTCTACACCTAGTGAACAAAACTAGTTGAGTAACTGCAATTTAGACCAGGGGAAATAACTATAACCATCATTTTGTCAGTACAATGTATATCTTTTAAGGAAATGGTTTAACTCTGTGTAGTTCTTGTTAGGAGACTCATCTCTGTCAGGAATTTTAGTGTAACCCAACTAGCGCAGTTCTTGCAGTGCAGATTAGCCATCTATTTTCTGCCTTTGGCTTAGTCCAAAATGAGCCTTTTACATGGGCCCTGCCCACTTTTAACAGGTAAAGTTCAAACGTGACAATGTCCTCTTGGCTGGAGGGACATTTTTAGTGGAGCTTGACTATAAAGTTAAAGCAATATATGTACTTGCATGTGTTGTTTTCCTTAGAGAAAAAAAGATTCAAACTGCAGTGGTTCCCAAGTGCATTTTTAATGCCCATGCAGGTGAGGTGTTCCAGAGGAAGCAGCTCTCAATGACAGAGCTCCAGGGAGGTGTGTGTATGCATCCAGCAAGCAGAGCTGATGTCAACAGTGCAGCAGAGAGCAGAGATTGACTCTGTAGCCGTGAGTGCTGTCACCCCAGAAAAACAGGTCTGGAATTGAGTCACAGCTCTCAGCATTCCTTGCTGTTTTACAAATAGCTACTCTTGTGACAACTTCCCAGCAGATCTGCCAAAGAAAATCATGTGTAAGTTATCCTTTACCTTATCTGACAGAAAAAGCACTGATAGAAGCAGTTTGCACAGTTGGAATCCTTATAAAGAATGGTCTAAAAAGGCTCCATATGAACAGATTTTTACCATTCAGTCTTAATTTTTTTTTAAAAAGGTTAAAATTTCAGAGTGCTGGGTATTTTAGAATTCCTCTCTGGTTTTCCTTGCATATTCTGTATTTATTGCTATTGCTTTTTTTTTTCCCCTTAAGTGACCCTTACTGGTTAGAGTAGATCCATTTTGATGAAGACTCAAACTGCGCAAACTGTAGTGACCATGGTTGTTTTCAGTTACACCAGGAGCGCGTGGGGTGGGTGAGGCAGGCAAAAGATGGGTGTGTTCTCACAAATAAGGCAGTTTTCTGTTGCTTCTGGAGCTTGAGTCTCATCCTGCCTTTGCCATAAAACTTCCTTCTGCTCAGGCCATGTGTACATGTGCACAGGCTCCCCAAGGGATCTCTGGCTTGAAGCAGAAACAGGGACTGCAGGCAGGGAGTTTCCCATGAGCTGTGTGGTCGCAGAGGGCTCTACTCCCTGGTATATTGTGCCGTGAAAGCTCAAGTTATGTTCTTGGTGTATTCAATTCCCAGCTTGGTTCTCTATGAGTAATATAGCAAGAGGATTCACTGTAGAGTTAACTGCTAACACAAAAGCCCCTCATGCTTGGATGCAGCTGCCAATGTGTACACCATGAAAGAAACGGATACAAAGTTTTAAAGGTCTGTTAAGGCTTAACTAAAGCTTTTGGGGTTTTGAAACTGTGACTAGCCACTCAATGGAGTAAGCAGAGTTAGGGGCTTGGCAAGAAGCACAGTATGACTTTATGGCTATGATTTCATGTGCCAAGATCAACTGATTTACAGTTTCAAAAGTAACTGTACTTCTTTTGTTTTGAGGTGTTGGTAACTCCTACGGTCCTGAGACAGAATGCTTCAGGTAATCAAGCCTAGACACTTTATGCTTTTAAAGAGCATTTAGGAGTCCTCAAATGACATTGTTAAAACCACTTTTCTTAGTGATGCAGTTGGTCTGCATATTTACATTTTAGCAATTTAGTTGAAATACTGAAAATGTTAAATGTGAGATGAATGGGACGTAATGTCCTTGAGCATAAGTATTACCTCAAAGTGGGGGAGGGAGAAGCCTGAAAAATATTTGCTGGAAAAATTAGAATTAAAATGTAACTTAATTCTCTTATTATTGGAATTAAGTGATGCTTGGTAAATTTTCCTGCTGCATTAAAGATGTAATGTTCTGTTTCTCAACAACACTGTGTAAGTCAGGCTACTGATGCAGAGCAGTTCCTCAGTGATAAGTTGTTGTCACTGAGCTGTTCTGACCAATTCACTTTCCTGAGCACAGCCTGACTGTTCAGACCTTCTCAGCAGTTCAGAGAAGAACTTGAGCTATTCCAGAACCAAGACCTCCAGCTACAATCTGTTCTGATTTCAGTGGAGAAAGCCTATACTTAAGAGCAGCAGCTACTTCTTCAGAGGCACCCGTGGCATTGTATTGTAATTTATGGCAAAAGTCAGATGTTTTTGCTAGCTGTGCCTGACTTTATTCTTTTCTCCATTATGTCTGTCTGATGTATTCAACAGGAGTCCAGTATTGCACTCAGAAATAATGCTCCCAGGTGAAGAGAGAACAGTAAGCTACTGTAACTGTAGTTGCATTTTTAGCCAGAATTTAGTCATCTGTGGCTTGTCAATGATGCTCTAGGAGCTTTTAAAAGAATCTTTAGGTTTTGTTCCCTATTCAATACACTAGATTAAAGTGAATTTCAAACAGGTGATAAAACAGCAGTTGTGTACCAGTTTCTGAAAATACATACACAAAAAGAAGTTACTAGAAAAAAAAATCCGTTCATCCTCTCATGAATAAGTAACACTCTGTGGACTAGGAACAGATTAAAAATAAAAAAGAAGAAACTTTTACCTTAGAGGATAATTAAGATATCTTGCCCTATGCTAACTCACTTCTTGCAACTTACACTGATGAAAATAAGATAGCATGGTAAGGTGGACAGAGAAATTCTGTGAATCTTTCTTTAGTTTACCATTTTGCTGCAGGTCCCTGTGACCTCTGGGATCAACTAATTCCCCTTCTATATGAATACTAAATGTAAAAAAAGAATGGAAATAGAACTACATCTCAAGAAATGTATTCCCATTCAAGTATACACTTTTTGATGGGATGGAACATAATATTAAATATATCTGCCACATATATTAACATCATGCCAGGAGAACAAACAATAATGCCATCTCCAAGCTTGGGACAGTGTTGCAGCTCTCCAAGAGTGAGCTGGTAAACATGAGGGAAAACATCCTCAATCAGAAATACACAAAGTAGCAATTTATTCAGCATCATTTTAACTGTTAAGGGAGAAAGCAGTAGAGTCCTTCACCAAATACAGTCAGCACAGATGAGATTCATCCATAGGTTAAGCCCTCTCTAACATTATTAGTACAGTGGCTGGAAATAATGTTCACAGACTGATTTAATTTTTTTTTTTATTTGAGCAGAAGATTTAGAGATTTATCAAGACACAATTTCATGATTCTCCAGAAGCATCTGATCGGAATTTTCCAAGTCTTGTGTTTTCTATTGTTTTGTCTGCTTTCTTCTTCGTGAGTTTGTTCTGTCATCAGAAAACTACCCTTGCAAGTTCAAACAGAACCTGTGAAACAGCAAACACATTGATGTGAATTTTTCTTTTACTTAAAAAACTTCAAACCAGTTTACACTATAAATCAGATAATCTGAAAAGTAACTGCAGCTGCTATTTGAAAGTTGCAAAGAACAAATACTAATCCCCGTGTACATCACATTAATACAGCAATCTTAATTCTCAAAGTGTGAAGTATAGAAATTGCACTTGTTATTACATTCTTAATATTAAAAAAGCCCCACCAACCTCTATGGTGATTAGTATTACTATCATCCACTCAAGGCGCAGTGCGTGCTTTTCATTCAGGTGATTTCGCATTAGGTCTGTCAGCTCCGTGCAGTGCTGGAGCTTTTCATTCATCACCTACAAGCAATTACAAACATCACAAATCTGGACTCCAGAAATGGAATGAGATCACTAAACAGGGAAACATACTCCACAGAACTAGAAAGGGGTTAATGCCTCTGCAAAATAGAATAGAAAATTAATAGAACAGAACATTCTGTAAGACAACATGCACAAGCAACAGAAGCTTCAGTATAAATGAACCTGTTATTTCAATGGGTTCCCCAAAAGAATATAAATTTAGATATGCATCTACAGTATGCAGGTACTGAAGTGTTTCTGGTTGTTACCTACTTATGAAAACAGTCATAAGCAAAAGAAGATACAGCTTTCTGGAATGCCTCAAAAGTAAATATTTATGATTGCTGTACCACCAGGAAAGATAGGTTTCATGCTTCTTATTCTGGTTCAGCAGTAAACATGTCACCCTTCAAGAAATTATGTGAATGATCATGTCAGTGAGAAGAATCCACTTCTCAGTTCTTCTAACTATTTAATGCCTAATTTAGTGGCTCAGGAAATACACAGTTCATTCATGTGAGGCAGGTTAATCTAAACCAGGTAAAGGTGCAAGTGAGCTAGTAACACCTGGAAAAGGGGAGAGTGTATTAATACCTTATTATTTATTCCCTATCTGCAATTAAAGCACATTCACAGAGCAATTTGTGACCCTGCTGAGCCAAAGGCAACTGATCTGAGCATGAAGATCCTCACAACAATAAGATGCTCACCTTAACTCTGCGATTAATGTTGAGAAACTGGCAAGTCTTGTCATAAAGCTCTTCCAGTTTTTCTCTATCCCAGTAGAAGTCCGGTGTTATTAGCAGGTCTGAGCTCAGATTTATACGGTGTCTAAAAAGAATGGGTACTACTGTAGTTCAGGCTTCCTCTTGGTGAAGTTAACATGCAGTTAAACTTACAGTTTACATGCAGTTAAGTGAAATAAGAAAATTTTCCTGTAATTCTACATACAATATGAAAAGAATCTCCTTTCATAGTAAAAATACAACTGGAGTGATTATTTAAAATTGGTCACATCTCCTGAAACTTTTCTGGGAATACTCTACTGTCAAATTCTTTTGAACATAAACAACTTTTTTTTTATGCCATCACTGCCTCCTCAACCTGTCACCTTCCTTAATTTTCAATACCTGTAGAGAGGTCCCTGACTATGCTGGCGGCTCACTGAAGCAGTACACAAAATAACAATACAGAATTCCTAAAGGTGACTGGTACTGCATGTGTGAGGATGTGTGAGCGCAGCACACCCCTAAGAATCAGGCTATGGTCTAAGCATCATAAGGGCTAAAAGCTAAAATCTCCTGCCTTCAACATATTGCTGACATAAACCTTTGGCTACCTGGAACATCATTGTTGATTACTGATCAGTCCTTCATATACCCCAGCATTTGAAACAGGAATTGTTTTTTAATTTTACCTTGGAGATTTTTCCTTTTTTTTTTTTATTTTTTTTGAGTGTGTAATGGTCTGTATTGTCGAAGGCCAAATTTCACTTGAGGGAGGAAAAAACATTAAATACAATTACTTAGCAGTGGTTTCTGAGTAAGTCAAGGGAAGAAGAGAACTCACAAAAGATTTTTACCAACTCTAGGCTGTAGTTAACAGTTCTACACCTGCCCACCTTTCTCCTGGTATCCTTTACATGCTGTAGTATCTACTGTAATTACTAGTTTAAACACGTGTTGCTGGACTCAGGAAGGGAAAAGGGTGTGGTATTTGGTAATTTATGATATACTGCCTGCTTAATGCCTGCAGTTGAAATGCCAGTGTGAGTGGTGAGCCAGTGGGTCCCCTTACTAATGTAAATGGCACACATTTTGACTCCAGTCAAAATAAGGAATTCTCCCACTCTGTCTCACCCTGCTCTATTTAGTGTGTATTCTCCTCTTTGTAACCTGCACAATGTAACTTTTACATTCTGTGTAATACAATGTTTTGGGTGTAACCAAAGAAGTTACCTTAGTGCGAAGAGTTCTCCAATTTTCTGCATCACATCTGCATGAGAGAGTTTTACCTTTCTTCGTGACTTTAGAATCTGAAAAGTAGGAAGTTCTTCACAGCCTGATCAAGTAACATATACTAGTAGTTAAGAAGTCCAGAGTTGTACAGTGTGAAGTATCTTAGAATTGAAATGCATACTGTACTTACTAACATTTTAGTTTTGTTTGCTTAGTGCCTTGCTTCTTTAGCTTTCTAAGAATATCACCATGCAACTGGTTCATCCAGGCTTCTCAATAAATCACTGAGTATGTCATCAGTAGCTACAGAAATACTGGGGCATTTTCTGTGATTTCCTGAACAAGAGATTATTTGTTCTTCCTTCCTGCTGTTTTTATTTTAAAGTCATGACCATGTTCTTTTACCTTGCCACTCCTTAGCCTTTTTACAGACTTTCTCCTTATAACAATCAATGTATTACCATTTATTTTCTTCATATAAAAGTAATAAACCCAATGTATTCTCTTTTGAACCCTACAAATCTCAATTTTACATACAACATCATATGGGCTTTGTACTATAATTACGTCTCATGAAAAACTTTCAAGTAATTCACTCAAACTCGTCATTATATTCAAGTCAAAGCATATTATTTTCAGGCCAAGTTAGTACACACTCTGTTTGGTCAGGTTTTTAAATGCTGCTTGTCCCGTTACACATACATTTCACCAGTAGCAAGCGACAGTGGCACAACATGGGAAACATTATTACAATGCCAGACCACACTTCCAGCCCTTTAAAGCCTGATTTCTTGTCCGACCATTCTGCAGGTGTTCTGAGCTTCTCTACACCGATGGACTTACAATTCAATTGCCTTTTCCCTATCCTCAGCTACATATGGACTGATCTTTTACAAAACACAGGAGAAAAGGAGGGGAACAAGACCTCACCTCAGGAATTGACTGGATAGATTCCACAAAGTTATCCAGTAATGATTCCCAAATAGCTAGTTTCACTGCAACACAGAGATGACAAAGCAGAACACTGTGAGAAATACATATGCTTTAAAGTAATTCTAACTTTAAATCTGCCAGCAGCCTGCTTCAGGACATGTCGATGCTTACAGACATATTTGCAGCAGGTTACAGTTTGTACTATACAACCACTGTTCTTCATGTACCAGTGGGCAGATCTGGGCTGGGCACTGACACAGCTCTGCACACAAAACCAGCTTCACCAAGAGCACAGCTTTCTTCTCCAAGTGATCAGTGCAGATCCTGGAGAGTTCTTGCTTCAGCTCAGACGATGTGCGTCCGAGTGCTCTACTGGATGTGTGAGCCCTCTGCAAATTACATTCCAAGGAGGCTGGAGATAATGAGCTATGCTGGCGTCAGGCTGACTTCATGTGGTACCTCAAGAGCCTCCACTGCATTTATAGTGTCTTGCACAGCTCTCATTCTCCATTTGTGCAGAATTGATGCACTGTGCTCCCACCACAGAGTTAGCTTATACAGACACAACCACTTGTTGAAGCTCAATCCAAACTTTAGCAATCTCCCATTTTGTTTTTAGGGGAGTGTACTGTTACTGAAGATACTAACTTCTGTTCTATACAAGCTTGAGTTCAGCACTGGCAACACAAATTCTGCTATGCCTCAGCTTGAACCTAGTAAAATGTTTCTACAAGATGATAATATAACTTGGGCCTTGTTCTTTAGTCCACAGATTCCCGGACAAGAAAGAAGTAGCAACAGATTAAATATTAACCCCATTCAATCTGAAAAAAGTAATCAGGGAAGATTTAATTGTCAAAATGAACTCTTCTGTGGTAGTAATCAATAGTATCATCTGGTTAGGACACTGCCAGTAAACCCAATGCTGAGCATTTTGCACACTCATCTTTTGAATACAGAGGCCTAATCCAAGTCACTGACTTAAATGACTTTAAATTTAGCCCCTGAAAAAAAACAGCCAATAAGCATTTCATCTGTCACCTGTTATTTGACAGAAGCTGGTTTCTGCCGTTCATAAATTTGACTAGGGACTATCCTTGCATCCCTTATTTTTACTGATCATTATCTCCTGGGAATAAATACCTTGCTCCATTTTAGAAGGCACTACCCTTCCATACAGTGCCTTTATGAATAAGAAAACTATAGAGAACAATATGCTTTTTTCTCAACAGCTCTTCCTTCAACAGTCAGGAACCATTTATTTACACTGCACTTCTTGATGAAATGGTGTAGCACTTCAAAAATGTGCATTCTGTTTCTCTCCTGTGTAAAGGTGCACTTCTCCAAAATATTACTGTAATCCTGGAATTTGTCCTAAAGGCAGTAGAGGTAGACAGACCAGACTTCCCTTAAAAGCCTTTCTGAGGACAGCCTTACTGCTGCTAGTTCCTAACTCCCACTCCCTCTATCATTCAAGGTCTGAAGCAGTAGACAGGTGTTAATTGCTCAAGCAGCAGGATATCTGCTGAACCTGACTTCTTCACAGTGCCTCCCACTGTCTGCTACCATGGCTAATAAGCCTGCAAAACATTATCTGTGACTCTGGTCCACATATGTGTTACTGATACACCTCCCCAGCTGGGAATAGCTGCCCTGTATCACTTCTTTAGCTGGCATCTAGCTTTTTCTGTCAGAGAAAATGATGTCAGTATGAATTACTCAAGATTACTGAGAGGTTTCTAATACTGAACTCTACACTCATTGTTATCCTAGGATAATTTTCAAAGGTGGGGAATAGGATGCTCAGTAGAATATGTATATTTTGCAAAGCATGTTTATTAATGTGCTTTGTTCAGTTTTAAAATGGTTTTCATTGAATAAGGCAACTCCAATTTACAGAAAACACAGTAAAAGCATTGAAAACAAATCCTCTCAATCTGAAGCACAATCACTCTTTACACAGTTTGTCTAAACCAGATATGAAGTTTTTTCCAGCCTGTCACTGTACAAGTCCCACTTATAATGACATTTCACAAAATCTGTAGCATAGACTACATAGTACGAACAATATTAACTTACCAGAAAGACAAAGAGCATTTGAAAAGGCAAATTTCTGCAGAACAACTTCATCACTATCCAGCTCAGAATTTAACAAGATTTGTCCTTTATGGAGCTTTGACTGACCTCTGTTAAGACAAGATTGAAGCATCCTCATTGATCAAGCCACCAGCATAGGAACATTTAAAGAATAATCGACAGTGCAAGAAAGGCTGGTTGTTTATTTAGATAAGGCATGCCATGTCTGTATGGTATCATCCCCATCCTTGCATTTTACTCATGTTCAACTGACGATATTCACAACAAATCACCGAAAATTAGTTCCTCAGTCTAAGACAAATACTATGGCCAAATTTTCTCGGTGTAAGTGCAAGTGCAGCAAGCTGTGATAGTAACTACAGCATTGCTGCATACACACAGATTATTCAGAGTTAGCAGGTTGCTGGCCACTCTCCTGCTCTTTAGCTCCTCTGTTATCTTTCTGTTTTCATTTTCCGCTGCCACTCTTATCAACTTTACTCCCTCCTCACTATGGTGTTACTTTCCCTAAAACCTCTATTGCATAGGGGGCAAGCAGCAAAGAAAAGGGGACAAAAATTTGTTCAATTTTTCATCTCACTATGAAACACACATAAGCAAAATGGAGCCTGTCAAGAATTGCAAATCACATAACTAAATAGCAAATGCAGTTTTCAAATGGTCAGGAAAAACCAAACACCTGTCTCCTTATCAAGTTACTTTAAATAAGCTGAGCATCATTCAGTTCCGAGTATTAAAAGTGTCTAGGGGTTGCTTTTGGGTGCTGTTGGAAAATTACAGGTAATATATATAATCAATTTCATTGTGAAATATTTTTGTAGAGATAATTTTCTTTCCATGATGAAAAAACATTGTTTAACAAGGAAAGATAACTTGCCAGGCTTATCATTACACAATAATCAAGCTGGAACTCTCCTACTAAATGAAGTACATGCAGAAATTCCATCTTTATATATGAATCTCAAGGACATGGAGAAAGCTTATAGAGAGCATCCTCTTTAAAGTCCAACTCATCTCAATAATGCTTATTAGTTTTTTTGCTGTGACATACATAGGTTCTGTTTGGGATTGCTGAAGAGTTGTGTGGGCAGGGAGCTTCTTATTTACAACATCTATTTATTGTATAAGCAAATAACAAAGGCCACTACCTGCAAGTTTACCAAGACAGAAACATTTATCAGCTCAGATTTACTGGTTTTTTATTATACTCATTTGGAAAAAAAGTAAGGACAAGTATATTTTTACTAGCTGAACTATTTTTGCTTGAACTTGGTTTAGGTGTCTGTTAGCTTTTATATACAGAACATCTAAAGATACTTACTCTCCTATTCTATAGTTCAGCTCTTCATTCTCCCAATGGACCAGTGCAACCTCGTATGGCTGAATTTCATGCTGCTCTAGCACTTGCATGATATTCTTCATCTAAGAAGGAGACAATTGCAGCAATAGTTACCATGCAGTAAATTATCACTCTGCAAAGAACTTGCATAGGGCAGGCTGATGAATGCAACCTTCATGCTGAAGTTATTTACCTAACAATGAAGAGGTGTGCTAAATAATGAAGTTATTATTAGCATAGTTTACTTTTGAAACTAGTTGTGGTTCGAGAAGAATTTGCAGCTATGAACAACTGCAAGGAATCTGGGAAAACTGAAATGTCATTTTATATATGCACACATGGAATAGGGTAAGGATTAACCACAGCAGCAGTAAGGACAACATGGATGTATTCAGTATTATAACAGTGAGCTGTACTAGATTTTGGCAGATGTCTGATTGTGGGAATGAATCTTTAGAAGTACATTAGGTGGTTGTTTCTGATAAAATTACTAGTTTGCTGCTAAATTAGTAGTTTTGTTGTTGATTGCTGCTGAAATCAGTGGTCTTGTTTCAGCTACCACAGGTCAGTTATATTACAGAAACCCTTTACCACTTTACAAAAATCTGGAGAAATTGTTTCAGCTGCCACATTCACCCCTATAAATAGTTAAATGTGCAATTTTACTAGCAGAAGTAATCTCACTGGTCTTTTATTGTCCAGCACACTAAAACCTGATGCAGGAAGAAAGAGCCCTTTTCTCTCACAAAACTTTCTCCTCTTGACACCTAACTTAGGATCTCTCATCCTTTTTCCTTTTTATATGCTACAAGGCTCCCCTCAAAAAATCACCTGCAATTAGAACAAATTCTGAACTAAAAAAAGCACTCACCTACGAGTTTTTAAAAGGCATTTAGCTACACAACAGCCAATAAAAATCCAAACCACAAGACCACAAAACACTTTTGATGCCTAAATTCTTTAGAGTTCAATCTTCTACTAAGTCATACTTAAAAGCATTCTCTTTTTAAAATAAAAGATCATAGAGTTCATCTTTCAGCACAAAACTGTACCCTATAATTTTTTCATAAAGCACATTCTCCAGGTTAAGTACTCTAAAAAAATCTGGTGGATCACCTGCAAGAGGGATTTTCTTTGCACTGCTGGCTTTCTTCTTCATTGCTTTCAAGGATTTTGGTGATACCATCTATCTATGTAACACAGTAACATTTTTCACTGAAAAAAAACCCTCAACTGTACAGCTGAAACTGCTCCTTTCATAATCCTGAATTCAGTATTAGCATGACTAAGACTTGCCATATAATTCAAGTCTTGTGATAAAAACGGGTATGAAAACATAGAAAGCGTCTGCTCTGCGGCCAGTCACCTCAGCCAAACAGCAGTGTCCAGGGACAGCTCAGCACTGCAAACCTCACATTACTTCTAGGCCCAGCCTAGTTTTATAAAAGGGACTAGTTGTGACACAGTAAAATTAATTAGAAGAGATGTTCCAGAGTCACTAGCTGCAAACTCTTGCTATTACGGGCACTTACGTCATACAGTTTCCTTTTAAAAAATCATCAGAGCTGGTTTTTCTTTTTGCCCTTGCTATTTTGGTAAGGAAGCTGCTGTACAACCTTCCTACTCAGGTATTTGAAATTGCTATTTTGTATTTTAAGTTTCTTTTTGTGATCAGTCTGTATTTGTCACTTCTTGTGTTAAATGTCTGTTAAATTTTTTCTGTTTAAATTTTTTTTTCCCCTACTAGTCATTTTGGGGTACTTTTGTCCATTTGCAGTGACACTCTACATTCTGTTTTACTGAATTACTTTCAGTTTCTGTTCTACAGACCAGTTTGGGGTTTTTCTCCTTTCATTTCAGTTCATTAAAGCATGTCCATAAAAATACTTCCTGTATTTGAGCAAGTCGTTTGGCAGTTAAAGCTTTTACTAGGATTTCAATAAACATAAAGAGGCATTTTTCCTCCTCTTTTACAAATAAAGCTAGCAAGGGACCAACTACTGATCCTAGTATTGACCAGGAAAACAAGGTATCAAAATTTTCAAAGGTATTTAAGCTTGTCCAACAAAAGGAGAATTTTCAGAGTACTCCAGTGGGCTAAGGTGTTCAACTCAAAGATCATCAGGAGTTAAAGCAGCTGGTCTTCAGTAATACTTGTGAATCAGTAGTGTAGTTACAGCCACAGCATCCAAACAGGCAAGGTTTGAAGGGAGAACTGGTATCTTTCTGTAGGACACCTGACACACTGACACCCCCAAAACAGACAGGAAATCAGGAGCATTTCACTTCTGAAACAGAAGAAGTGAACTTGAATCCAGAAATTGTTCTCATCTGGAAACAACTGCTCTGTATTTTCGTTTACCCCAATGAAAATCCTCCTGTGAACTTCTATGCATCTCAGTATGATCTATTTAATACACCATTTAATTTCACATAGTCTGTCTACAGATAAGGTCAATACTTTTTGAACCTAGAATCCAGTTTAACCACAGTAATAAAAATACATTTAAAACATTAAATAACTATAAATGTATTCATTAGAATAGATATGCTTCTGGCATATCTTTCTAGGTCAGCAAAGATCACCAAAATATAGTATGTCAGCAACATATTTAATAATTATACCAACCAATAAAAACCTTCCTTCAGGAAAATTGCTGGCTGGTAAAAACACAGAACAGTATTAACAAGTTGCTTAAAATTCTTTTTTTCTCTTTCAAAGTTGTACAAACATAAGTCTTTAATAACTGACTTAAATGGAACAGAATTGAATAATCCTTTTCTTCTAACGTATTTTCTGTTACATTAGTGCTTTTCAAACAATCATTCACAGGTAGATTTTTCTGATCTACTTTTTCAGGATGTAGAACTGCAAGAATATTCTTTTGTCAGTCTCACTAAATTAAGGTTTCAGATTTTTGTCTTAAGTAGATGATTTCAAAGGTGATGTATCAGCAGCCCACACACTTGAGGGCAGTAGCAGGAAAGGACCTGCACTCACTGGAGAAGAATCAATCAGTTTTTTTCCTTCACAGAAAGATCAATCTCCCAAACAAACCACTAGCCTGCTGAGCTTTGTGAGACTGACAAAACAGCTGCTCATGCAGTTTTAACCAAGTTTCACTTTACTTACACTTTTCTCTTCCACATTCCAAAATACAACAGCCCCTTCCCTGTGAATTCAAGGAAAAACTGAGTGTAATCATACTGTTTTAAATGTATTTTAATGGAATACTCAAATTGTACAGTGGCAATTTTTGTCATTGTGAATCAAGAAACTTAAAACTATCTTCACAGTAATTACATACTAGTTGCTTTTTAACCATACTTCAATGAAAAACCATGAGATGTTTTTCAGACATTTAAATAATTCTGGGTTTTTTTTTAATCATTCTGACTGGACAGTTATTCCTTGAGTTTCATGAGGTAATATGATGCAAGATCTAGCAAGCAGCACTACTTCCTTCTCGCCATTACTATTAATGATGTAATGTTTTGAGCATGATTTATAGCTTACCTGAAGAAAAAAATCATGCCGGGATCATCTTCCTTTGCAGATTTCTCAGTACTGACCACCAAAACATTTGCAGCATCTGGTTTGAAGTAAGTGAAAAAAAATAGAATATTTAGTCAAACTTCTAAACATGATAGCTGTAAGCATGTAATTCAACAGTTGCATACTAACACATCAGTCAGTTCCACATTTTGTTTTTCTGTTAGAAAAGCTTGCCAGGGACCAACTACAGTATCACACTACACTGCTTCTCTGAACTAGAGAACACATTCTAGACCGACTGGGCCTCTGCTGGGAACTTCACCAGAATCTTCAGCTAAGAAAGATAAGTAGCCTTGAAGAACAAAAGACTTAGGAGAAAGCTGATGCAGACATTGTAATAACCAGAACAGAATACATAAGTGGACATATAATGTGAGAGAACTGTGGAAGTTTTGCACAGTTGCACAGAAATTACCAGTCAAATCTGCTTGCCCAGAAGCTCTTCAATTCTATACACTAAAGGATTAATCTGCACTCAAATTGTGCTGACTTTGCTTTGCCAGTCAGAAACTTGAAAGAGTGTACCCCCAAGACAGGAGGGCCTACACCTGCATTTCCCTGCACATCAGAAGTGTGCTTTTGAAACAAATCTTCCACCCACTCTCCTGTACCACACCTCTGATGTGCACTGCACAACAGTACATAAAATGTGAGGGCTTTTGCATTAAATTAAAATTAAAGAGAAGCTAAAAAAATGCTCCTGTGGTACTCCAGCCACTAAATGGGGCATTTGTTACAAAGGATTAGACCAGAGCTAGTCCAAGTAGAATATCCCCAAACTTACAAACTGTGGTTGCTGGGTTCTCAAAACAGGGGTTTGATTTGTCTTCTACAAATCTTCTCCACTGTGCCACTCACTAATGCAGATAGAGTTTCAGAAGTCCTGATGTGGTTTCAAACCAGCATGACTTGTTTTGTTGCAGCACTAGTGGAAGCTAGACCAGGAAAGCCCCCTACTTCTATTTAAAGTGAGACTTCACAAAGATTTTGTGAAGCAAAACACAGCTAAGCCTTAAAAATTTAAATGCCTTTTCAGGAAAATCACAAGTCAAGTGATGGGGTATCAAATGTTGTTATTTCTGCTTGTGTATAAATTCTACCTTCTGCTTTACTGCTCAGGCCATAGGGGCCAGGTAGACTGAGGCAGCAGTGAGACATGACCAAGTACCAGATACACTTTTGCTAATACCTGAATTGGGACCACACGGTTGGTTTGAATGAGCCCTTGAAATACTTTTCTTCCACTTGCTAGTCCAGTTCAGAAACATATAACTAGATGAATAACTAGAGCAATTTTAGGTGTGAAGTTTATTTCATCATGGAAGTAATATTTATCTATATTTTCTCATTTGCCTTTTCAAATACCAGCCATATCTTTATTTATCCACTCCAGCCAAAACACACACAATTGAAGAGAATTTGGTCTACTTTAAGTGGAGGTGCAGGATCTGCCTCTAAAATATTTTTAAAGAGGTCAAAACCAAGAATAATGCTTTGGAAAAACACTACAAAGCAACAAATTCACACCATAACTGCTGTTTTAGATTTCTATGCGGAAATATTTTTAAAAATTATTTTCCCAGATTCAATGTTTGGCTTGGTAACCAACCACTGCTACATGCACATGCCAACCATCACAACACTTCAGATCTGCTGGCACAATCCAATATCCTTTCATCATTACTTCCTCCAAACCTTTGATAAACAGTACTCATTATGAGTCAAAAACACCATGAAGAAATAAAAGTAATTGGCAAAACTGACACTCCCAGGGTAAAGTAACATCAACAGTAATGTTTAATTCACGGTCATGCTGGGGGTTGTACAAAGTTTCTATCCCAAAGCTGTGAAACTAAGGTTAGTTTTAATGCAAAGAAACTACAAAGGAACATGAAGCCTATATTCTGATGGGTATTGTCTTTCATGTTAATCTTTCTGAACAAGACAATCATTAGTAAATCTCATGCTTGAAAGAGACCTACTGGAGTATTACTGCCCTTAGATTATTATTTGAGAGGCAGACCAGCTTTTGATAACCCCTACTGAAATGCCCATGAACTGCCAGTGCTTCTCCTAGCTTCATATAATCTGCTCTTTCAAAGGAAGAGGGCATTCTACTACTGACATATGAAAATTACAGCTGTTCCAGGGCCTAAGGTTCCTTAAGCTATAATAAGATCATTTTGTTTTTCTTTTGTAGTATACTGCAACTATTTCCAAGCCATGCTTTCCGAAGTCTGCAGAGATACTTTATATGGAAACCAGAATCAATTATTTTGCTGAAGCCTACCTAAGTGTAGCATTCAACAATTGCTAGGATATACTTGGCCTGATAAAGAAATAGTATCAACAGCATTCTCTTTACTGGAACTCAACACTTATGTGTGTATCTTTTTCATTTCACTTAGTCAGCAAGATTCTCTCTTGTATGCCTTCCTCTCCCACTCTCCACATTAACAGAAATTTGGGTACAGAAAGAAGATACAACACTTCAAACTACAGAATTGTTCTGACAGCTGATGTACTGCACTACCTCACTACTGAAAGATTAATTAAAATAAAACATTCAAAAACTCACAGTTAGTGAATGTTTGTAGAAATTCTCTGTATCAGTCAATTTCCAAAGTTATTTGTTATGCATGTAATTTTTCTATACTTCTAGTGTAATTGTAATGTTGGGAAAAATTATCAGAGGATAAGAGCAAGAGCTGCTCACACTGCTATTCTGAAAGGTTTTGTTGCGGGGGCTTTTAGGCAAATAGAATCTTTAAGCAAAGCAATAATTTTACAGGCAGTATGTTATATTTCAGAATATTATCAGAATAAGAATACATAAAGTTACAAAAGTTATGTCCCTCACCCATATTTGATTTCCCAAGATAAAACACTGCATTTAATATGTTTCAAAAATCTACCTCTAGGCAAACTTGTTATTTCAACATATCCATGTGAAGTCAGGTCATGACACAGATTACCGAGATGATATTCATCTGCTGTTGCAAAGGCTGTGCACTGCATCAGATTCTGTGCCAAAGGAACAGAGATTTGAGTTAGGGCAAGGCTGAAGCAAGATGGTAATAAGACAACTGTTTGCTTCAAATTTATTAAGAGAGTGACAATTTTCATTCATGCACTGTTCTGTGCTATCACTGCCATGATTTCCACCTGGTGTACATATACTAGCAAGAGTACTTGCTCCTTGTTAAGTGGGAAAGCAAATCACTCACTGAGAACAAGTCAGGTGGCATGAGTGAAGTCACAACAAAAAACTCACCCCGATAGCAGTTAAAACACAGTGTTTTAAAGATAAATGGAGTTTGACTACCCCAGTCTGTTTATCAAGCAGAAGCTCCAAGCACAAACATCATGTTCTGCCATGCACCAAGCTACTGCCAGGGCTTAGCCACTGCAGCACAAAGTCACCGACCTTCTGGGCCAGCTGTAGGTGCCGCACATCTGCAGCGCCCCTCCCCCGCCCTGAGCTGCATCCTGCGCTAACAGCGGGTCTCCCCTGACACCACAGTGCAACAGCACACGCGGCCAGCTCGTCCCAATATCCCACAATCTTAAACAACTAAAATATCATATTCAAAGAAGTAAATGGAAAAATGATGGTGACTGGCAAGGAGATGTGAGATTTTCTTCATTAATCAAACAAGTCACAATCAACTGATTTGCAAATTCTACTACTCATCTGAAGTGTATTTCTTTGTTCTGATACCATGTATAATGTACAAAATTGTTTTTCAGTACAATGTAGTGGAAAACATCCAGAAAGCAATGTCTCACCGTGGATCAGTCACTTCCCAGCTTTTTGTAACTAATACAAATGGGGATGTAATTAACAACAAATGAACAAAAGAACTGTGCTCATCTGCAGGCATTTAGGTCCACAATGCGCTTCAACCTAAAATCCAAGTTACATTCTTGCAGCACTCATGCACTGTCAAATATCAAGACTTCAAAAGGGGTTCTGCTCCCTGCGGGGGGCCTGTCACCACCTCACATTTGAACTTTTCTTTTTTAATGTCAACATTCTACTATCACATCCAAAGCTTTGCTCACGCATCATCTTAATTCAGCATCCACTAGCAGAAAATAAGCTTTCAAAGTAATTATAATATTCAGAGAGCAATTTTGTAGGCATATTCCCACAACTGTGCTAGAAGGTTGAATTAACAGTGGAAGAGAACTCTGCTTTCAGTTCCCTTGAAGTATCAAGTTTCATTATCACAATTTCAACTGTATAAATCCATTCTCAATCACTAAATCACCAGTGCCAATTATACATTTGAATCTGAAGATTCTTCCAAAAAGCTCTGGTTATTGTAAGTACACATGCTCTGCCATGAAACTCTTATGTCAAGAGTTAAGGGAGCAAATTCTCATCTTGTCGTTAGTATACAATCTGAAAACCTCTATCCTGCTCTGTGTTTCCCACAGTTTATTACTTGGGCTGTTCTTCATTTCAAGGCACTACAGTATTGACCTTCTGTCTTACAGCTGCAATTTTAGTTTCAATGGCTACATTTCTCATTTAGTTACAATCAGAGGTTTTCCACTAAGCTACATGCCTGAAATAGCATTTTGGATATGAACTACTTTTGGGTTTTGGGATTTTTTTTACAATGTACTGTTTCACTTACGTATTTACAAAAGACTTGTTTGATAGAGAACATTTGGCTTAGGCATAATTTGTGATTGAGACACTGAAAATATATGTCCATAGGTGCTGCTGGAGGTACAGACAAAAAAATCTAATCAGTGACTCAGTTAATCCTAAAATAGATGTGTTAAATGGCTCAACCTTAATGCCATGTTTCCTGCTATATCACCTTCACCTGCAAACTTCAAAAACCCCAGAGTACAGCACGTGTACTGGTGCTAGAAAGGAACTTGAGCTACTCACCCCCTTCTCCTTTCTGCCTTCAAGCGTTATTGAGATTCTATTCACAGCAGCACACAGGATGGCTGCTCCTAAGGACAGCTAAGTATGTGGACAACTCATTTTCTGTATCATCACGCCCCAAACAACTGTACAGGCTCATGGAATCATAACTCCCCTTAGTCCATCTCTTTCATTTTTAGCATACAAAAAATTTTAAGAAAGAAAACCTGTAGGATGAACTTTAGTTCTTGTATCACCACAGGAATCAATCTTTAGATAAAGTGTAGTAAATACTATTTCTATGCCTGATTTTCAAACTATTTCTATGCTAGATGGCTGTAGCATTAAGAGTTAGCTCAGAGGCTTTTCCTGCCATCAGATCGTACCAGGTTATCCAAGCAGTGGTACCCCTCACTGATGCACTGACTAAACCACTTAACTGCTTCCAAGGAAATCCTCTATCTATCCTGAAAAACTGGTTGTACAACAATTTATCACTGCTGGTGCCCTGCACTCTGCCTGCAAAAACACATGAAGACCAGTGCTGGGGAGGATGGGAAGGATCTCGATCACCCAGAGCTCTGCGAAAGAAAGGTGTCAGCTGTCAGGCCCTCCCAGAGAGAAAACACCACAGACCCTCAGGGCTCTCCAACTGAGACCCTCAGGAATGGGCCTGCAACTGCTGTCTCCAGAGGGAGGAAAAGAAGGGAAGGAGATGTCCCTAAGGCAATAATGGCCTTGGTGCAAGGGCCTGCTACATTAGAGGTAATTTCTGGCCCAGCATTTTGCCATGCAAAAGCCTCCTGGGGAAGCATATTATTATTTCAGTGTATCAGGTGATATTTTCTCCATTTCTTCACAACGGAAAAAATTAAAAATAGCACTGCATGTTACTTGCACATATATATGAAAATGTCAAACAAACAAACTGTTTGCATTCTATGCTGTCATTTAGAAGCCTTGTCACTTCACCCAAAACCAAGAAGAAATCAAACTCTGAATGTAATGTCATACCATGACTGGTATGGTATAAAATGCTGGAAAGCATTACATAGTGTTTCAGGACTAACATTTTTCACTTTCCTCTTCTAAAGCAACAGGAAAATATGAGTGGGAACTAAATTGTTTGTAACTATCTCTTTATGTTACACTATGGCATGCACCTGTTTATAACACAAAATACTCATCATAAGCTTAGATATGAGAAGGCAAGCACTAAAACTTTTCTCTGCTCACATTCAGTATATCATGTAACAGATATATTTTGCAGTGAAGAAACTATTTCCAAAGACACAGTGCTTGTTTTAGTCTCACCTATCATACTATTTTACTAACAACACCCTGGAACTCGGTTGTTTTAGCCTGATGAAAACAGTAACACATCTGACACCAGGATTCACCAGGGAAATCTTATATTCAAGTGTACTTAAGGCCTTGCTTGGCTAAGAGCTATCTTAAGGAGATATGGCTACAAATACACTCTGTTCTTCCTCGTCGTACCTCACTGTATCTAAAACAATGTGCTGTTGCATTTCCTCTGCAGACCTCGGAGTCTGATAATCAAGGTGCTATTTCTACACATGGAATGATCTTTCTCAAGTCAAGTAATACAGGCTACACTTGCACATTCATTTCCCATCCGAAACTTATCTGAATATAAGGTTTGTACTATTTACTTTCACTTTTATTTCTCTTTCAGTGAAACCTTAAAACTGGGTAGATCTGGATAAGCAAGGAAACGTAGAAAAAGTTAAATTATTCTGACAGCTAGATTTTGTTTCTCAATAGACAATGTCATTTGAAAGCACTATCTTTAATGCACTTTACCTTTCCACTTTATAATAACCATTCATCTTCCCTCTACTTTTGGTAACACATTGCAAGTAAACTTCCATTTTACCTTCAAAATACCAGACATGCCAATTTCTATCAAGCTTCCTTCTACTTGCAAAGCTCCAACACTAGTGTAAATAATTAAGTCCTTCTCACCAAATAATTACGTTAATTTCATTAAAATGTTCATGTAAACACAAATCTGAATGTAAATTAAACTGATGCACTCCCTCAATGTCACACAGACTGTAAATGCTATACTTCACCTCCATGTCTGAGAGCGGCAGGTTCGTTCTGGATGGCTGCTTGGTCCTCGGTGCCTTTGGTGGCCTCTTAACTGGCTGATTATTGGGTTTGGGGACAGTTTTACCAGCTGATACAACTGCATAAAATCTTGATGATGTGTTCCTAAGCTTTTTGATCCATTCTGTATTGAGCCTGTAGTTTTCCATCACTGTCAAACCCAAACGTCTCCAGGATGAGAAAAGACCCTCCCCACTCCGATAATAAACATTTCTTTCCAAAGTGGACAGAAATCCTTGCAGAAAATGCCAATTCCCAACTTGCACACATTGACTTGTCAACCAAGGGAACGCAGGTTTCAGTGCATACAAATCCCAAAACTTTGCTGCTCTGTGAGCTGTTCTTTCAACTTCATTATCCAGCTTTAATAGTAGACATCCAGTTTTGTTAAAGCTCTGGCATTGGCATGTTGATGTTAAACCGTGGAAAGATCTCATCTGAAGGTGCAGAAGTTTCAGTCTCATTTCTTCCCTCTGAACTGTATTTAAAACAAACATACAAAATCATCCACCAACATTTTGGAAAGAAATAATATTATTTCCCTCTTATCTAAAAGGTGGTCCGTACTACTCTTGCATGTGTTAGTACTCCACAGCACATGACATCGGTGGGAATAAAAAGATTGCTTTGATCCTATGGAAACACTTGAAGATCAAACCACATCTGTGTGTTTGCAACAAGTGGTGAAAAAACAGAACCGGTTGCTGTGTCAATATGTAAGCGGGCATCTTTTCCTTTGGCTGCTCATTCTGTGCAGCAGCCTGCACCTTCAGTAACTCCACTGCTTGGGAGCAAGCAAGCACACACCTTGAAGAGGACATCAGACGCTGTGAATCATTGCAATACATAATAAAACCAAGGAGTAGATTACTACGTGGTTGTATGGGAATGTCACCTGCAGAACACGCACACTGCTCAGCATCAGCCCCAGCTGCTGTGCCATGAGCAGCCGAGCACGGATCCAGCCCCAGCCATCTGTCCTGAGCCCAGCGGGAATGGAGCCCACTCACAGCCTTGCTCCTGCCAGTACATCCTGGCGCTGCAGGGACCACCAGGCCTGCCTGCAGAGCCACCCTGCAGCCTGAAACACAACAGTGCCCTTATGCTGGCAGCTCAGACTAAGAGCAACCCTTCTATATTTACACTACATTGTGTGAGCTAATAAAATAAAAATATTCGGACTCAACACCACAGTGGATGTGTTTCATTTGCTGAAAAAAACTCAGTGACAAGTCCCTACACTCATCTGGTTTTCTTAATCAAGAACATTTCCCCTTATGACACAAAATCCATCCTCAGCAAGTTATTAACAAAAAGTCATTAAGCTGCCTAGTTCAAAAACCTGCCCATTTTAGAATATTTTTCAAAAACGGAAGGAGAAATCTTCAATACTAAAAATACATTTAATATAATAACTTCAATAAATGTTTTATTTAAAGAGCAAATCATGGTGCGTGCTGTGGAACAGACCCTCTATCCTGACAAGGGTACCTAGATGAACTGATATTGGGCTTAACTTTATATCTTTACATGCTCTTCACTCATACATTTTTTCCCAATTTAGAAGCCTGTAATTGGCATACTTACTGGGATAAAATAAACTATTATTTTCATTTTAAACTTGTTTTGTATTTAAAAAGTAACCCTGTCCAGGACAAGGCATATTTACCTTTTTAAAGGCCTGATACCTCCTGGATAAAAAAAGAGATGGGAGAAACTCAGCAACTGCAACCCAGGTGGTGGAGAGCTAGGGCAAGAGGTAAAGTCTCCAGTGGTGTGTGGTAAGTGGCAGAAAGAGACCCAAAATGGTTTTGTTGGCGTTGCTATCCAACAAAACCTCATCCCGGAACAGTAATGCGAGGAATGATTTTTCAACTGTACAGGCTTACAAGTAAGTTGCAAGGAAAGAGAGATCACATAGACTGAATTCCACCAAGGGGCCTGAGCGTCAGACCTGCGGCACCAGAGGCACCAAGCCAGAAGGAGCGGAACACAGCAATCCAGGAAGAAAGCGGAACGAAGGGCGACCACAGCAGGGCAGGAGGCGCCACCTCCGAGCAGCAGGCAGGGAACTGGCATTTACTTTCCAGCGTCTCCTCAGCACAGGCACCCTTTAGCCACGCCCGCCGCCTCCCCGGCCGGGAGGCCCGGCTCGCTGCGGCACAGCCACCGACATATACGGATAGGGCGGGCCCGCTCCGCCGGCGGGCTGACCGGACCGGACCGGCACAGACCAGCCCGCGAGCTCCGCCCGGCCCACGCAGTCCGGATGCCTCCAGACTGCCCGCGGTGCCCGCCAGCCCCGGCTGCCGGGACACTCCGCCCCTTCCCTGCCCCCGCACCGCCGCCCTTCGCTCCCAGGCCAGCAGCGGCCGCA
>VZRH01003798.1:44316-86970 GCA_013397555.1 Urocynchramus pylzowi | reverse complement strand
CCGGTGCCGGTGGTGGTGCCGGTGCCGGTGCCGGTGCCGGTGCCGTGCTCCCTGTGCGGCTGCCCGGCGCCGGGGCTCCGACCCAGCGGGTTGACATGTCCCAGTAATAATCGTCCTCCAGGCCGCTCTCTGCGCGGCTGGCCGCGTTCTGCTCGTTGGCCTCGTACATAAACAGCGTTCGGAGAAAATGTAGATCAAGTATATAATGGAGAGTGCGTTTGTTGTTGATAAGTGATAAACTTTGAGCAGACATCTGTGCTTTTAGTTTTACATTTCCCAGGGTTTGCATCTGGGTATCTTAGCAATAGAGGTCGCGTTTTAGCTTAGAATTAACTGCAATTTTTTTGCTGTCTTGCCAGGGCCAGTCATTTAGCTTTTTCTTCCATCAAAAGGCTGCTGTTTATAATCTTTTGCAAAAGTAGGCACAAGAACCTGACCAGTCTGACATTTTTTCGTTTTGGTTTGGTTTTGGATTTTTTGCTGTCCCCTGCTTTAAGGCACATCAAGCTACTTTTAATGCTGTTGTGTTATAACCCCAGCTGGCAGCAAAACACCACGTAGCTCAGCGGGGTGGGGAGAAGTGAATGAGAAGGATAAAAATGAGGAAACTTGTGCGTTGAGAGCAGTTTAATAATTGAAATGAGAATAAATCATTATGAAAAGACCAAAGAGAAACAGCAGCCAAGAAAACCAAGTAAGGCAAACGAAAGCAATTGCTCACCATGTACTTACTGATGCCTAGGCAGTGGCTCCCTGGCCAACTTTTCCTCCTGGTTTCCACTGCTGAGCATGACACCATATGGTCTGGAATAGCCTCTGGGTCAGTTAGGGTCAGCTAGCCTGGCTGAGTCCCCTCCCAACACCCTGTGCACCCTCGGCCTCCTCGCTGGTGGGGTGGGGTGAGGCAGAGAAGGCCTTGACACTGTGCAAGCCCTGCTCAGCAATAAGGAAAACATCCCTGTGTTGTCAACAGTGTCTCCAGCACAAATCTAAACCGCAGCCCCCATACCAGCTACTGTGAAGAAAATTAACTCTACCCCAGCCCAAAGTAGCACAAAGACCTTGCATTTGCTTTTAAAAATTGAAGCCATTTCATCCTTTGCTGATAATAATAAAATACCGATCCTCTCTTTTTTAGATCCTTTGCATATTTTACGATTAAAGACAGACTTCCCCAGATCCTCACAAGAGTTATTGATACTTTGCATCGACATAAAAATGAATTTTTTGAAGAACATGGTGAGGTAAGAGTAAGGTCCTTATTTTCCTTGATGTTTATTCCCCTCTACTCTAGCCCTTGAGACCCTTTCTCTGCCTTGTTTTTACTGGTGAGGCTTGTTTGTCTCAATCCTTATGTCTGATTTTTAAAAAAAATAATTTCTTTCTAGTAGCTATTTTTGATTAGCTCTGTAACACACCTTTCTGTCTAACCTTTCCCTTCTGATCTGCCACTTATGCAACTTCATCACTTGGGTTTTTGTGTTGATGCAGTGTTTGATAGACAGTAACACCTTCTGAACAAGACTGTGTTTCAACACTCTCTTCACCTCTAATAAGCAAAAAGTCCAATCTAAAAAGAAGTCCCATATGGAATTAATTTCAGGATCTTGGATCTGAAATGAGCTTTATTCACCAAAATGCATTTTGTTGAATCAAGCTGTGATTTGTCAGGGACTCTCATATGGCAATTAAAACTTTGCACATTCCATGAACAGTTGATCTGTATCTCTACAGGAATAAAGGTACAGAACAGGAACTTTTGTTCTCCACTTTTTTCAGAAGGGTGTTGAAGCAGAGAAGAGAGCTATATCTTTCCTCTCCAAACTGCGGAATGAGCTGCAAACTGACAAGCCAGTGACCCCTTTGGAAGATGACTTGCCTGATGCTGCGCTGTGGAACCAATACCTGGACTACCAACGAAATTTACCAAATGGAAATGGAGAACCAAGTTGGTTTCAGTCCCCTTGGCTGTACGTAGAGTGTTACATGTATCGAAGAATTCATGCAGCATTAGCACAGAAGTAAGTATTTACTGCCTTGGTATATTACTTTGCAAAACATTGCTCTTTCCCATTTTTATTTTGGGAAAAAGAAAGACAGCTGAGGAGTAAGAGAAAGGAAGATCTTAAGCTTTTACCATATTGCATTTTCCTCAGCTTGCACATCAGATTTAAAATTAATACCTTTACTTATTAGCAGAACTGGAAGCTTATTAATTTTTTTAAGCTTCAGTTTTGGTGAGTTGGTCTACAGGAAAACTTTTGAGCTTGACTGTATAGTTTGATTTTGCAGATTAATGTAAATTGAGATATGAAAACCATGTAGCATTTCTACAAGGTTTGTTGGTGTAGAATTTTCTATTAAGCGTTAAACGCAGAATATGAGAGCCACAAATCTGTTGGGAATTCTAACTTGTTTTGCTGCTTGCAGTCTGAAGTTACCATTTGAGAACTGTTTCTTACAGCAGTAGATCCATCTTAAGGAGCCCCCGTTGTTCATTCTACACCAGCTTCTTAGTTACAGCAGTGGTTGCAGACCGTGTGTTGCATCAAACTTTGAGAGCTGATACTGGTTAAAAATAACTGGGCAGGAAAAACTTGTTGTGCTGCTACCATGGAGATGTGCCAGTACAACGTCATGGGGTAGGAATGAACAGTTTAAGATCCCGTTGCTGCCAAAAAAATTTGAAAGCTCCCCGAGTACTGGATTTACCCTTAGTGTTGTGGAGATGCAAACACAGTAATGGGACTCAGTTTCCACTGGTATGTTGTGTAATTTGAACTCTTGAACCAAAAGCTTCAAATATGAGCTTGATCCACTGGATTGCACTTAAAGAGCTGAGCAGATACTTTTAATTTTTAGCTTTTAAGTTTCTTGCTCTCCATTATTTAGTTGCTCTTAAGCATAGGCTTGGATGGAAGTTCAATCATTTGTTGAAAGGTTGTTGTGCAAATATGTCTCATAATAGATTGGCGTATAATTTTTATATATTACAACATTCTCATTTGTCATGGTAATTTTCCAAAATCCTAGTAAAGACTTTCATGGGAGTAACTTCCTAACTGGAAGAGAATTTGGTATGGGAAGTACCCTCCAGCACACACAAACACATTTAAAATCAGGCCAGCTTTTCTTGACTTTAGTTCACTTGTATGTTACGGTTTTAATTCTCTTGTCTGAAGATTGGAGTTCAAAATGCTCACTGTGTGTGCAGTTCCCAGAGTTGTTGTGATTGAATACTTGTTCATTTTCAGAATATATTGCTATATAAAGATAGCCTTGCATAGTGTCTGTTTTAGCAAGATGCAATATTAGGCTGTTATGGAGATATGTGAAAATCTAGTATGACAAATTAGAAGTGGAACATCTAACTAAGGCCTGTAGTACAGTCTAAAGAAGCTGACCTTTGAGCTTCCTTTGCATGTGCTGTAATGAAGAATGTGGGAAGTATGTCAACATATTTGTTCTTCTCTTTTTAGCCCGCCTATTGACAACTTTGATGTATTTAAGGAAGGAAAGGCTCAAAACTTCTTTGAATCCCAAGAAGCTGTTATTGCCTTATGCACTTACTTTCAGGAACTTCTTAAGAACATCAAGGATCTAGATGAAAAGCAACTTCAGGAGGAGCTTTTTAAGCTATTGCAGGTAAACTGGTAGTGCTTAACACAAGAATTGAAAAATATCTCTCCTATGAAACAAACAAGAATTTGATGTTATAAAGAATCTGAACTTCATACAGAAATTAAAATATAGATCTTTTGCTTGTAGCCTTGATCTACAAGCCTTACTGTTTTGCAGCTATTTTGAAAATATTTATATTTTGGTTACTTGTATTAAATGTGACAATTTTTTATTAATGGCCAGTCTTTGTTGTGTGTATGAAAACCTAGCAATTCTTCCTTCAAAACCAGTGTCTCTCAAACATTTTAAGTCAAATTCCAGATGACCTTTTTGGTATTTACCTATAATTCCTTAAACCAGTTAATATTAGTTGGCACTTTAAATCTTTTTAGACTTCTTTGGAGAAAAAATTAGAAGTCAGTCTGGGTCAGAGATGGTTTAAAAGTTTTTAACAGCGTTATTCTTGGAATGTAGTGCCTTTGGGTAGAAACTCCAAAATATTGTAGGATTACAAGTAAGTCCATTAGCTGGCAACAATGTACGACAAGTATTTGATGAATCTTCACAAAGGGCTCATTAGTGAGTATTTAAAATACTTATTTGGCTGCATGTAATAAAAAAATAAATCTGCTTTTATTATTCATTTTTCTGTGTTACCACTGATATTTTTTGGAATTGCAGTATAGAGAATATTTCTGTTTTGAGCTTTGTGATCAATGTGTTTATGTTGATCTAAATCTTCCATCTGTGTCACTTCTGACACCTGTGTAAATACATAGCTTTGTTTGGTTTCTTCCACAAAATCTTGTCTATGTTGAGATACCTGTACAAGAAGTTGAGTTTTAATAAAACTTGGAAGAATATGTGGAGTTAGAACCTTTATTACGTAAAACAAAAACAAGGGAACAAAATCTTCAGTGTATGTGAAATTGAGAATGTAACTACAGTGAGACTTAGTAAATGTTTCTTTTTCTTGTGTTTCTTTTTCCTTCTAGGTGTCACTGTGGGGCAATAAGTGTGACCTTTCTTTTTCAGCGGGTGAAGACAGCTCTCAGAAATCTAGTCCTTTGCAATCCCTGGAAAACATGGTACCTTACATCTTAGTGAATGATATGGAAAAAGTTTGGTCACTACTTGTAAATGCCAGAAAAAATAGAACAGAAGGAAGTAATGTTAGAGTTGACATAATCCTGGATAATGCTGGATTTGAACTTGTAAGTGATCTTGTGTTGGCTGATTTCTTGTTGTCATCAAAGCTAGCTGATGAAGTCTATTTTCATGGAAAAAGTATTCCATGGTATGTATCAGATACCACAAAGCATGATTTTAACTGGACTATTAAACAGCTGGGGTCAGCTAATCATATGTGGATGTCTAGATGTGGGATAAACTGGGAGGGCAATTTGAAAAAGGGAGTTTGGGTTTTCCGTGACCACATGTTTTGGACTTTACCACATGATTTTTCCAATATGAGTGAAGTTGCTCCCGACTTGTATGCTGAGCTACAGAAGTCAAACTTGCTTCTCTTCAAAGGTGATCTAAACTATAGAAAATTGACAGGAGATAGAAAATGGGAGTACAGTGTCCCATTTCATCAAGCCTTGAATAAGTTTCATCCTGCACCTCTCTGTAGTTTGAGAACACTGAAATCTGACACTCAGGTTGGCCTGAAACCTGGACAAGGTGAGCAAATTCAGGCTTCTGAACCAGAGTGGATGGTAAGTGGAAAATACGGGGTAGTTCAGTTTGATGCTGGTCTGTAGTTAAATGATTTGTAATATTCTGAGAGACATAGGTCTGACTTTAATTCCTTTTTCTGTTCCTTGCTTGGCTTCAGTAAAGATTCTTTTTTGTTTGTGCTGTTTCCTCCCAAGTGATTTGTTGGTTTTGTCCTGCGGAAGACTTTAATGTTGTGCAAATATTTATAAACTGTCTTCATATACGTAAATCAATGTGCATTTCAATACATTTTGTTTTCCGAATGTCCAGTGTCAGCAGATCTTTAAGATGAATATTTAGTTGTCCATAATATTTTTTCTTCATCAGTGAGTATGAGTTTAATGAGTGAAAGCTTTACAAGTGAAAAATTCGCTTCAGAAACAATTTCCCCAATGCCACATTAGCATGAATTTACTTATTTTGGAATAATTTGTGCTCCATGTCATTTCATGCATTGCATGAAAGTTAGTATTTTAGAGAATTCAAAAGTTAATTACAGAGAGATTCTTTTGATGTTTTCAGGATAGTTAGGATTACATAAAGGGATAAGTTATTGGGTGGCAACTTGTAAACATTCATGTAGAATTTTAAAGCACAAGTGAATGTTGCTAGCCAGTTTGCCTGTGGGAGAGTTGTCCTATCTGGTAGGAAGATTAGTGGGAGAAAGGACAATCTCATATTAAGAATACTGAAGATACTGTTTGTTTACAAAGCTCTACCAAAAAAGAAGCACACAGAAAAGCCTCCCAAACAAAAAATTAATGAAACCCAAGCAGTTGCATTAACTGGACTTTAGATTTAATGCATACTTGATCTGCAGGTGGCCTGTCAGCAGTGTTATGTATGAGGTTCAAGCACTGCTGCTTCCTTCTGTTGTGGTAATTCTCTTTATTTTTCAAATAATAATTGAAACAAAAAAAAATAATAATCAAAATAATTATTCAAAATAATAATTCAAACAAAAATGGATTTGTTTGGTTGGTTGTTTTTTAAGAAGGATGCCTTAATTTTCAGGGAGGATATACAACCCCATTTGCACTGAGAAGTACAGGATAGAGAAGCATATGTTAACAAGTTCCTGTTAACTGGAGTTGTTAGATGCCCATTTGTACCCTTCTACCCTGGTCTCAAAAGCTGCTGCTCATTATGTTCATACAACAAAGATCTATACAGTGGATAAATATGTTCCAAATGCTGATGACTTTGATTATTTGGGTTTATTTTCTTCTTCTTAAATCTGAAAGGGTATTTTAAGGTTCCAAGGTCAAGTATTCAAAAACAAAGATACAAGGAATTTCATGAGGCTGTTGTAGGGAGGTTATAATTTTGAGACCTGGGTTTACTGCTCTTATCTCCTTTGTATCTTTGGCTTAGTACTCCTACTAAGGAGGGTGAATTCATCCTCATCCTTAGACACCTGGTTGAACTGCAGAAATTAGAAATCCAGTCAAGAAAGCTGAAGGTCAGACTGCTGAAGGTTTCTGACTGGAGAGAGCTCAGCAGCACTCCAGCTTTAGTGCTTTGATCAAATATGCAAATGACAGGATGAATCTGTGCACTGGAGCCTCAGTGTCTCATCTTTGAAAATGCTGTTAACTTGTTTCGAGTGCATTTTGAAGCAGCAACTTTGGGCCAAGAACAGAGAGATGAAAGTTGTGGAATATGTGGAATGAGAACATCATACCTTGCTCAGAGAGACAAAATCAATTGGGGACAGAATCTGCTTTGCCTGCACTCAGATTGTTTGTAAGGTGCTGACTTAATTTGCTGGAGAGGTTTAAAAGTGTATAATGGACAAGAAGAGAAAGTCAGTGTTGAGGCCACTCTTGACAGCTAGACTTGCATCTTACACAATCCTTACACTTGCTGAGAAACTTGATTTAGTTTTTTACTGGTTGTTACTGTGTCCCTGTCCCCAGGTTGCTTCCAGGCTGTTACTTCTGAGAACTCACAATGCAGGTTGGGGAAAATTAATAGTATGAAGTAATAATAAATACAGTCCTGCAAAAATACAGAATTAATTAGGAGATGCAGCAGCATTTGCTCATTATTACTGAATTATGAAGGTTACTACAAGACATGTAATTCTTAGCTTAGCATGTGAATGCTAGTGTATGACATGATGTCATGCTGAAAAAAAATCACTCTGTTCTCCAGTTGATTAGAAGTGCACTTTCCATCTTTTGCCCCACACAAAGAGAAGTTTATGTGGTTATACACAGTGTGACTATATGTGGCTGTGTGAGGAATGCACAGCCATAAGTTCCAAATGCTTGACTTCTATAGATGTAATTGCTAAGTGCCATCTCTAGGCAGAACTGAATATGCAGCATACTTCTATGTGTGTTGGTTGACTATATTTTTGTAAAATTTTGATTGATTGTTTGAAAAAAAAAACAAAAACATCAGTGTTGCTGTAATGCAGTGTTACAGTCTCCCATGACACAACAAAGTTGTGAAGACATATTCCAGTGAGGCACAGTGCTCTGCTGATGGGTTTGCTACAGTTTACTTAAAAATAGGAAATGCTTGTGTAGCTATTCAGTGTTAATTACTTTTTGTAATACAGCTTCATGAAATGCCAGCATGAACCTATTGCATTTAGATGGAATTTAAAAACATAACCTGAAGCATGTGTTAGAGCACTAGCATGTGCTATACCATTTTTTTACTTGAGTATTTAAGAAAGTTCCTTCTATACATCTGTTACAACTGATTGCCCAAAATGCTTCTACTGATATAGTATAGGAGCTACTGATTTGTACATCCAAATTTTTAAGATTTTCATTTTGTATGCCATTTGAATATTTATGGGAAAAGCCAAAGGCATTTTCAGTAATTCTGAGGACCACAACAAAAAATGTTTTTTACTTTTTGTTTTTGTCTTCTACCCTTTGAACAACTGTATTTGTAAGTCAGTTTTTGATGATGACTTTCATTGTTGATGAAATAGGAGGAAAGTTATGTCACAGGCATAGTGAAAGGCAGTACACACATCTGTCTTAATACTTGATAAGTTACTGTGTAAGATATCTACAACAATTTATGTATATAAGGTTTCTTAAAATAAATTGTTTGATGTGGAAAATAAGTTGATTGTATAAGCAGAAGCTTGTAAGAATATTGAAATAAATTATATAATTTTGTGCGAGTCAGACATTGTTATACTATTTCAGTGGTTGGGGAAGCCAACTTAAAATAATTCAGGTCTTAGTTCCTGATTTTTTTTCTTTGAAATGGATTTTATGCATAAACCTGTAAAGCATATTTATTCAGTGAGGTTTGAAAGATACAGATGCAAGAGATGAGTATCATAAAATGTTCTTCTGTAACAAGACAGGGCAATAATAAGGAATTTTCTAATTTTTACACTACTTGTACTCCTGTTAAAATTTTAAAACCTTAAAAATAATTGAGTATTTCTTAAATGTATCTGGTACTTACTAAGGTTGGTGCAGCTGATGATGTCATTTCCAGAATCACTTCTAGGTGATAGGTGCTCCATGTGTTCTCAGCAAAAATGAAAATATTTTGGTGTTACTGTAACTAAAATATTTCCAAAACACTTTGGTTTACACACTTTGCTGATGTCCCATAAACCCTAACTGTTGTTGTTAAAACAGTTTCTTTAAAGTTCATAATTTCTTTAAAGTTATTTGCATTCATGGTTAACAACTTGTTCCATGTGAACATTTATCTCCTGTGCTGTCAAACAACATAGGAAAAAAGTTTACTCTGTTGCATGAAAATTATTCTATGAAATGGTTTTAATATAAAAAGAAACCCTTAATTGTGTCTAAAATAAAAATTCCAAAATGGAATCTTGTACAGAACTGTTGGGTTTTTTTCACTTAAGTTTGTTTGCTTACCAGCTTTCTGTTTACCCAAAATTACAGAACAAAAGCTTGTAATTATTTTTATTTAAAGCAAAATGTAAGTTGAAATTCACCTAACACTTATCTAAGGATTTTAAAATAAAACTGAGAATGTGCTGGTTAAAGTGGTCCTTTTCTTTCTTTTCCATATGCTAGTGGCAGAACACATGTCAGGAAAAAACATCCTATAACATGGATTGTTTATGTTTTCTTGTTTGCATCTGTTTTGTTTGTTTGTTTGTTTTTTTTCCTAAAAAAGCTTTTGAAAACTTCTGTACATTTTTATTTTGCTGTTATACTTCTATTTCTAACAGCCTGCAAATAAAAAGTCTATTTACATGTATTTTTACATGAATTAGGAATTAGTTTATGGATTATTCCATGTTCTGCCTCAGCTTTGCAGTTGTGAATTCTGCAGGCATGTTGTGAGAAGGGTTTTTATTTACAGTGCTTTTTTGAGGTTTAGCTCATCTGGCTTTGTTTCCCCTGTGAAAGAAATATAAAATGTCCTCTTATGACAACTTAGAGTGAATAAAGATATTCAGTGCTTGTGTGCTGCTTCTGTTGTATCACTTTTCAGTAAGTGATATAATCACAATCTTTCAAACCTCCCTGTGAAAAAAAATTTTCATCCTTGTAGAAATTTATTTTTCCTGGGATTCTGCTTATTTCTTCCAAGTCTAATGAAGTAACAGATTAAAAGCTGAGATAAGATACACCAAGATATATACTATGGGCTTTTCTATTTGCTTTCTTAACATTAACTAATTGCTTAGTCTCACACTACCATGGTAAGGCTGATGCCTTCCAAGTGACTCTGATGAAAGGCCTGATGATGCATTTCATGCAGTTGCATTTGGAATAGGTTTCATCCCTTATCTCCCACTTCCTAAAAAAATACCATTAATTGTCATAGGTCAAGAAGTGCGCTGATTTCTGGTCCTAGATGGTTCATATAAACACATAATTTTAGTCTAGGATCTGAGTAAAAGGCAGAACCATTCAGGAAAAAGGGTTAGGCTCCAGGAGTGTTCCCTCCAGCTAGCTGAAGGGCCTTTCCACCTACTTTTCCTTCTGTCCAGTGACTCTTGTGTTATCAGTGTGGGTCCTATTTCTGCTCAAGGAGTATGCGTGCCCCTGGGCTAAGGTTAGGGAATGAGGAGACAGCTAAATTCCTCCAGTCCGAGAAGGGCCTACAACTTGCAGTGAGGGCTCCAGTACCTTTATGGGAACAAAGAGCATCCCCATTTTTCCATAGTTGTATTCTTGTTTTCGTTAATCCTGAATTAGAGCTACACTTGAGTGCTTTTGTCATGTGTTGGATACACAGCTTTCACTATATCCATGATGTTACCTTGGCCCTTGGAAAGTTTTGTTGCTACTTTGCTGGATTGTGACGGAAGCATTAGCAGGAACTACTTGCTTGGGGAAAATCAGGGAGTTTTCATTCATAGGTGGAAATCTAAGATCCACATACACAGGATTTGCAAAATAGCTGCGTGGGTTGAGTTTGGACTTTCAAGGACTCTGTGTCTGGTTTAAGTTCCTCAAACTGAAAATGACCCAATACATCAGCACCAGCAGCTTTCCCTTACACAGATTCCCACTTCTTTCCCAAGCCTGATTAGTTCCCCCATATGCCTATTGCATTTTCACCACCCCCTTTGTCCAGGGGGGAAGTCCAGGGTTGTAAAACCAGGTTATTTCCTTCAGAAGATTGCTGACCCTACCACATGTGCTTATCACAGGGACATCATCATGTGACTTTTGGCTTTGAAATTATTTTTACACATCCATTCTCATTGACACCTGCAGAATATCAGCTGGTACATTTCTGAATGTACTGGGTGCTGGAATTGGGGTTTCATAACACCGATCAATTTTAACATCTTTTCTCAACACTGAGCATTTTCATGGAAATGTTTGTAGTAATTTTTAAATTATTTTTTCTTTCAAAAATTAGTGTGGCTTTATTAGGTCCCTACATTCAAGAGATTTGCATCATTCTTTGCTCAGAAAGGCTGAGGACATCCTTTCCATATATTTTATCAAATACAACATGAAGAATTTGATTAATGAAAATGATTCCTTGAAATTATTTAGAATTAAAACTCCCAAATTGACCCTTCCTAAATTATTTCCTGTCCCTGTTAAGGAAAAAGAAACATGAAATTCTTTTGAGAACTCTACTTTTCAATACTAGCAGACAAGGGTAAAGCATTTTAAAGCGAGCATTTTATAACAAGGCAGTTTTTTCTCAGTCAAATGGCTTGAAGAGTGGGTATTGCACCTGCTCTTCTTCAGTGTTACATGACATTTCTACTTTTCTTCATCCTTTTTTTTGTCTCTTTTGTTGTTACTCTTGTTACAGTTCATCAGAACAAAGTGTGTTTTTTCAGGGCAAATAACTTCATAGGTCTGCAGTGAGATACAGCTGTATAAGCACTCCCTCCCCATCATTCACCAAGGGTGTAGAAGCAGTGAAAGTGTAACTCCCGAACCAGCCGTGGCACTGCAGGACTAGAGATGGGGAAGGGATGTGCTCGAGCACACGCTCAGGAAAGTCAGCACAAAGTTTCACAAGCATTTAATCCTTCATCTGCACGCCACTCCAGTAGTAGGGTGGATTAGGCTGTAGTCGAATGCTGGACAAATCCAAGATGATATTTTTGTTCAAATTTGCAGTGGATAGTAAAACATGTGCCAGATTTCCTCTGGGTTTATGTAAGACTGCCCAGTCCAAATTTAACCTGTCAAAAATACTTAATAGATTGGGATTGCAGAATGAGGTTACCCTGGAGCAGCATGATCCATGCTGGCAAAATCCCCCCTCTGCTTGGGGGCTTCTGTGACCTCGGCAACAGCAGTGAAACAGTAGCAGGGACAAGGACAGAAAAAATTAGTACTATGCCTAGCTTCTTCATTTTCTTCTCTGGAAAACGTGACTAAGTCAGCATTCCTGGGAAAGGTAAAGTACTTTTTGACTTTTGAGTACAGAAATGGTGCATGATGGCATTGTCCCCATAGGCTGATTAAAGCTTACAGGGTCTTCAGAGAAAATTATGTGCAGCCCACATACACCCACAGGTCTAACTTTCTTTTACTGCAACTTTCCGTTCCTCTCTTCCCGTGTTTATCCACTTTATTTGGATGAAAGGTGAGGAGGAAGAGGTGCTCTTTCAGCTGGAGGCAGTTCAGCAGCCATCAAGGAAGGCTGCTTACGTGAGATTGCTCCTTTGGCAGGTTTTGGGGGGGAGAAGGAAACCCTGTAACAGGAGCAGCTGCTCAAGTGCCATGAACTCCGCTCACCTCTTCTGACTTTTTTTGAGGGAAAACGTGAGCAAACATTATCAGGTAAATGTCTATTTGACGTGAAAACAAACAAACAAAAACAACAAACGCCGGCGTTTCTGTGAGCTTCCCCTTGTGAAGATTGCTCCCTTGCAGCCACCGATCCCGGTCCCCCCTTCCCTAGCCAGGGCCCCCCTTCGTCCCTCCCCGGGACGCGTTGCCGGGGCCACGGCTGGGGCCAGGAGCGGCTCCGGGGCTGGCGGGGGCGGCGGCGCGGCCGAACCGCGGTAACCGGGGCATGGGGCGAGGCAGAAAGGGCCGGGGGGGATGGTTTGGTTAGGGCTTGGGGGTTTTTTGGCAGTTCCCCTATTAGGGAATAAAGCCCGGACTTTGGAAATATGCCCCCCTTCCTACCCCCCTTTCTGTTGGTGTTGCTGAAGTGGCTGACACGGGCTGGCTGTAGCTCCCCTTTGCAAGTAATCTTTGCAATATTCGATTTAATCTCGCCTTTAAACACCTCCCCCCCNAAAACCCACCCCCAACCAAATAAAATAATACCAAAACCCCAAACCAAACAAAAAACCCCAACCCCAGAACAGAACTCCTGCAGGTGCAGAGCTGTACCTGGTGGTCTGTGCGTGGTGCGACTGAAGCCCCATGAACCTCAGCTGATCATTATAGCTTATCTTTACAAGTTCAAGGCCAGAAAGATTTTTCTTTCTAAGTGCTGCAGAAGGGAGTAGCTTTCACAGAGCAGGAATTTATAGTTATCTAAGAATTTCTTCTTTGCATCTCTTCCTCCTTTGAAAGGGGTTTGCTGGCTTTGATGTGAATTTAAGGGAGACACTAGAGGATATTGCTTAGAAGGATCAAACCCTTGTACTAAAGATATAATAGGAAACTTGTAACAGTTTTGTGTTCCAAAGGATAAACAATTTATTTGTGTGAGCAGTTCATTTAGTTGAATATCAATTTTGTAATGAAGCTATATTGTTCTGAGACCAAAAAATACAGAATTTTGGTACTTTGTGGTGGCAAAACCAACTGCCATTATATTCAATACAACAGTTATGACCCAATTACAAACCTTTTGCTAGCACTGCTTAGTGACAGAGTTGACAGCAACCTGCTCTACATTTTAACCAACTGGAAGTCAAATAGTTTGAGAGTGTTGATTTTGGGGCTCAAAAACATGCTAGAAATTACATGTTTATAAAATGTAAGTTACAACTGCTAAATCAAACCACAGCACTAATCAGTTTTTAGTTGTGTATATGCCAATATACTCAAGTATTTCTAAAATATTTTCATTTTGTTGACTGCAGTAAACTATAGTAGGCGTTATAGGAAAATTGCAGCTATTGGCAGTGCATGTTGGTCTGTTTTTTAAATCTCCCATTTAAGTAGTTCTGTTACAGAAGTTATTTAACTCTATTTAGCACTGATAAAGTAAAAACAGTAGAACGAATTGTTTGCACAAATCCCTGCATAAGCACTTAATCTTGTCTTAGCAATTACCCTTTTTATTGTTTAGGGAATAAACACAGCAGCTCCTTGTTAATCATTTTGGAAAAGCTGTGAGAGAAAGTGTCAGGGGAGTTCCAAATTCCTTAATTTGTCCATACAGACAAAGGATGAAGTCAACCAGAAAGCATGTTAAGTAATGTTTTGAGTAGGTGATGTATCTCTCTAATTGCCTTCAGATGACTGTTGTCTTTCATCACATTAAATGCATTTATTATATTTAGATGCAAAGTCACTTCATCCTAAGAGAAAAACAAAAGATGAAAATGCTTTAACTACTTCTTGTAGTATTAGCAGCAGGTAACACTAAAATCTTGCTTGTAATGAAGCTTTCATTTGGGCCCATGAATCAAGCTTGAAATTGGCATCTTTGAGGCCAATGAACAGCAGGAGTGATTTTTATCTTTTCAGTAATGCCTTTCAATGATTACTGCAAAGGGAGGAAGGTAGAGCTGAGCAGTACCCTTCTGAAAGGAATTTAGAAAATATCTTTGGCAATTTATTTGAACTGCTGAGAACACTTAAGTTAATTTACGTGTTTCTGGAACATTACACTAATGCAGAAAAACTCCATAGGTATATAACAATAACAAAAAAAAGTACTGCAAGGAGTGAGTTGAGCCTAGTTACAAGAAGGAATCAGCAAGGGGAAATAGGACCTTACTGAGTGGATAGTGATCAAAAGTATTTTGGTGTTTCTGGCACTTTATAATACGCAAGAGCAAGTGACAGAACTGAAATAGTTGTGAAATATTACTCGCAAATTTTGATTTATGGCAATATATAATTATCAATATATTTTGAGATCCCTGATAGGCAAATTGGGCAAAGTATTATCTATAAATAAGACCCAAAATATACATACAAGGTGGTTAATTTGTGAACCCATTTTTTCCCACCCCCTGAAGTCACTCCAGTCAGGGAGTCAGCCTTTTCCAGCTAACCAAGCTAACCAGTGACAGGACAAGAGGATGCAGTCTTAAGCTCCACCAGGGGAGGTTTTAGGTTGGGCATTAAGAGGAATTAAGGATGGTTAGACATTGGAATGGACTGTCCAAGGAGGTGGTGGAGTCACTGTCCCTGGAGGTGTTCAAGGAAAGACTGTGTGTGACACTCAGTGCCACGATCTGTTTGACATGGTGGTGTTTGGTCATAGGTCGGACCTGCTGTTCTCAGAAGTCCTTTAAAACCTCATTGATTATGTGTGATTCATTTTAGTCTGTTTTTGTATGTGTTAACAAAATCTGAGTCACTGGGGAATAGTGTCTGAACCTTCTCATGCTCATTGCTGTGTGTAGCTGTTGTGCTTTTCTGAGGTGATGTGCATGCTGGCTGGCTGCCTGCTGCTACCAAGAAAAATCTGCAGCAGCCCAGTGTGAACATTTTTCAACTAGTCATTCTTTCAGGTATTTCTTGCTGGATGTCATCTTCTTTCTGGTTGCAACTAATAATAATAATAATCTCTGCTGCTCCAATGTATTTTCAGAAGTTTGAACAATTGTATGCATGTGTACACTCATGAATATTCATTGTCTTAAAAAAAAACATTGCAGATTTGGGAAATCTCATTTTGTATGATTTCAGAATATGAAAAGTTATGACACTGGGATTTATAAAAAACATTGAACAGCCCAATGAGTCCAACCACTACACCAAGTCCTATACAAATATGTAGGTTAAAAGGGCCCACTGATTACCTTAACATCTGAGGAGGAAAAAAAGATGTATTTCAGTTAAGATAGCTCCTGTGTTATCACTCAGATCCTTTTAAAATATATCAGTATAGAATAGGTGCAGGACAAAAGGAGAGGTGAAATAAAAACTTGGAGCACCTGAAAAGCTGTGGCAAAGGAAGCAATCACTGCATGAAGGCTGCCTGTGTAGCTGAACTGGTGAATGTATCCTGGACAAGTCAATGTGAGGGTGCCTGTTTTGGTTAGATGTGTGTTTGAATACTGTGGACACAATCAGAGCTCATAGGCTGCTAGAGAAACTTTCCCATGGTGTTCTGCTTTCATGCCCAACTTTGCTGATGGTAACCTATGATACAGTTTAGTAAAGCATATCTGTGGAAAAAATAATGTCATGTGCCATCGTATTACAAATCTATTTAATTTTCAACCTTTTTTCCCTCTTCCCCCCATTTGTTCTCTAGAAACAAAGGAAGAATGAAATCGACAAAGGTTCGTGAGTCGTCATTTTTGGTATGTCAACCCCAATGTGTTCAGGTACTTTGGGAATGGGAAGAAGAAATCCCTGCCCTGAGTACAGCCTATGGCAGGGCATTGACAAGTCACTCAGGATGGTGATGGGTGTTTAAATGCCTACTGGGGCTTTCTGTTTCAAAAAAGATTTCAAAAATATATATTTTGGGAGAGGGGTCTGGGTTGTGTGCAGGCAATGATAGTAGTAGTGGCATTTGGCAGAAATAAGAAATACAGCAGGAAATAAAAGAGAAGCTGCCAAAAGCAGAATGGGAGTGAGTGACTTTAACAGTTGTCTGATTTCAAAGTACATGAATAGGTATAAAACTACTGAATGTTGTAGTTTTGTTGTTTCTGAATCAAATGAAGCTTTCCAACTAAAGGCTGGCAGATAAAGGCAGTTATTTGGTAAAAAAGTCAAAACAAAAATGGTCAATAATAACAAAAATCACCATATATCATTGATCTTCTAAAGAACATCTATTACTAATAAATCTGAAGGTCCAAGTAGATATTGCTCTTAAGTATTGTAAATATAGGCTTTGCTTCTGTTTAGCATATGAAGGTAGATGAAAGCTTCATTTTCTTGCAGGTAAGTGGAAAGAGATCAAAAATTTAATAATGTGAGTGGGAGAAACACCCAAAACCTAGGTTATTTAGAGCTAATTGAGTGTTAATATGTTAAGACTTCTGTCTACTCTCTCTAATTCTTTTAACACTTCATTAATTATATTTTCCTAACAAAAATCAGTATAGATTACATAATACTCATGAAACATTAAAAATCTGATTTTTTTTCCACAGATAGAAAAGTGCCACATCTGCATTACAAATTATACCCCTATAGTAAAGTTGTGCCAATTTAATTGAGTTGTCTGATAGGTCTGATTAAAGATCAGACTTGTGTTTGGCTGATGGCAACCCACAGAAACTATTAATTTTAGAGCGTGGATGTTTCCTTCTAAAAGTATGATGATAATACCAACTTTCCTAGCATGGTGCCACCATGATTAGTTTTCTGTTTACTAAGGCACTGGAGGATGCAGAGATCTGCCTCTGCAAATCTCACTAAAACTGTAGATGAGTCAAATAGTAATTCCTGTTGACTTTGGCACCTGGCTTCATTTAAACTTTTAAAAATCCTTCTGGATGTGTAGCTGCATCTTTGAAGTGCTCATCATTTAAAAATCTAATTTGTATCAAAAACATAGATTCTGGAAGGTTCAGCTCTAAAGCTGTTACGTTGATTATTGCTGCTGAATGGGGGCTTCTTTTCTTCAGCTATGTTCTGAAATGTATTTATTTCACCAGTTTTGGGATGTACTTCTTTCTGTGAAGTCATAAGTTGTGGTTTTTTAGGGAAGGAAAGGAAAAAAGTACATTTGTGTAGTACTACAAATGTAATACCATACATAGCCAGCATACCCAGTGTTAGTGTTTGCAATCTCCATCCATGGTTCTGCAGCTCTGGTGTATTACAGAATGAGAAAAATGCTCTCTACATTAAAGAATTTCATGTGGTTGCACATGTGAAACAAGCAGAGTGAAGCAAAATTAAGACAAAAGCAGTGAGGAGATGGCACATGCTTTCCCCCACTCCCTCAGAACAGTGATAAAGTGTTGAGAAAATTAGCAGCCCTTTTATCTCCAAGATTATGTGCTGTGTTCTGTGTGGCCATGAGTTTTCTGCATGTGTCAGTCTGGCTTGATGAGAGTGGCAACTCCTTTGAGGAAGAGCACAGCTGAGTGTCTTTGAAGGAGATGAATGCAATTAAACTTGATGGGTCTAATCCAGTGTCAACTAGCACAGGGAGGAAAGATTAAAGAATAGAGCTGGTGATATTATAGCAACTAATCCAAGGTGATTTATCTTCTGCTGCAGTCTAAACTAGTAGTTTTTCTTTATTCCACAGGGACTTCTCTATGTGTTGCATGGTAAATGCTTATTTTATAAGACGTTCACATATTTGGAAAGTTTTGCAGGCCTTTTTTTTCCTATTTGGAAGGGGTAGGGGCTGAACTTGTAATTTATCTCAGCCTGGAAATTGATGCTGATGTAGAAAAGCATGAAGAAAAGATGTCTCTGTCTCCACTGCAATACCTTTTTCCAAAAACAGTCTTTATCTGGGGGTGTTTTGCATTCTGTAATTCATACCCAAATGTACCAGGATTGCAGTTTCGTTTTAGTCCTGTGTGAGAGTGATGGAGAACAAATCTCATGTTCAGTTCTCTGCCATGTGTGCTTCCAGCATAACCTAAACTTTGTTCTGTTCTGAAGATGTTACATTTCCTTGGTTTTAGTTACTGTTGATTGAAAAAAGAAAAAGAAGTTCTGTCTAATGAAACTCTACCAAGACTTCAGGTCTGAATTTTCATCTTGAAAGACTTAAGTAATAAAGGCCAAGAAATCCAGTACATTTCTGCTCTCCTGCAGAAGAGCAGAACATCACAAAAAGGAGAAAGCCTAATGTAGAATCTAAAGGGCACAGCTAAAAGGGTTGTACAAGTGGTGTGAAGGAGACTGCACTAGAAAGACAGAGGCATTGCTTGCCATGGAATCAGGACTTGAAAAAGAATGAAAGGTAGTCATTATGGTGATGGTTGGGGATGAGAAAGCATCCATCAGGAAGCTGAAGTTGTGTCCAAGTGATGGAGTTCAAAAGGACCTCTAACCTTGAATGGTTAGAAGTAAAAAAGCAAATGGCAAGCCAAAAAGTGACTTGAAGGAGCAGATACAAGTGTCTGAGTAAGCATGGATTCTTCAGCCTGGTAGAGAGACTGTGGAGGTGACATGTGATAGAAATCTGAAAAATCATGAGTGGCAGAGAGAAGATGGATAGCCACTGCTTTTTTCAACATTTCTTCTGTATGAAAAATGAAGGGATGTGCAGTATAACTGAAGACTAAAAAACCAAAATGATTCTTTGCATGAGAGACCCCTAAGGACTCCCTTTGGATTAAAGTTTATACAGGTTGAAAGAGTGACTGGATAAGTTTGTAGAAAAGGGACCTTTTGAATGTTACAAAATATATAGAAACTGCTGGAAATAGCCAGAGTTGAAAACAGTGGGAGGTCATGGGATTGTTGAGGGGGGACTGTGTTACTTTAGCACTGTGTTGGTGGCTGAACTTGGAGATGAAGGTGGTGGCTTGTAGAAAAGCGACTCTTTAACCTATTTTTCAGTAAGTGTGTGTTACTCTGGGAATAACACTCTGCAACTTTTGGAGTAATGCCCTGGAGCAAAAGTGAAGCAAAAATGTTCAAAAAATGTGATGTCTAAAGGTTTTGTATTCATGCTGTCTTCACAGGAATGTCATGATCACGTTCTTTTGGATATTCCTGTCACTAGAGAGCAGATGAATCACTACCGAGCTGCCGCTGAAACTGCTCAAAGTGAACTTGCAGCGCTTTCAGTGAAGTATGACTGTGCCCAGTCAGAGGTATATCTAAAAATAATTTCAAAACCTTTTCCAAACCTGAGGTTATTTTGCAGTCTCCTTTTGTAGAGAATAGAAAGCTTGCAGAAAGTCTGAAACCTGCCTTTGCTATAGGACCTTGGAGTTTTTGTTTTTAGAATGTCTGTGTGATTTTCACTTTGTTTTCTTCTGTGATCAAGAACTGGTTATAAGTTTGTATTTGGAAGATTTGAAGCAGTGTAGCTTTTTATCATCATCTAAGTGCAATATGTTTATATTAAACCTGAAAATCAATTAAATTGTGGTTGTAAAAACATTCAGATAGATATCCTCCTCTTCTTGCTGTTAAGATCTAGCTGCTCATCTCTACTCATTTCTCCCTTTTATTCAAATTATAGCTCCCCAAATGTGCTCTGCTTTTGTCACCAGTGAAATTGTGTTTGTGCTAATGAGGTTGATTGTAGCTAGAGAGGCTGAAGAACAGGTACACATACTTGTTTACTCTTCCTGCTGTGTAGATGGTGTTTCTGAGGAGAGGATTTATTACAGGATAATTTTTAGAACTGCCTTATTTCCACAAGTAACTATTTTTTTTTTTATATATAAGTGGTTAAAATTTATTTGATTGAAGTCAGCAGTGTGGGCAGTGGTCAGTTTTAAAGTGGAGTAAAATTTGCCTTTAGAAGACATGAAATGCTTACATTAATTCACATACAGAACTACAGGCATAAGTGTCTGTTGGCTGAGGTTTAATTTGATGAGTTGATCCTGAAGTTACTGCAGGGTTCCCCTCCATTTAACATTTATCCAGAACTGGTGCTTTAAATTTAAATTTTAAGAAGCCATACAGAATCTAATGTTTTCATACAAAGAATTTATGATTGGAAATGTTGAATGGCTTTATTGCCAGAACATCTGACTGATTTATAGATTTTTCAAGACAGGGCTTGCAAAAGCATAGTCAAAAAAGCAGCTGTTCGTGCTCTTGTTAATAAAGACCTTCATGACCCAGCTGAGGTCAGAGCCTTGTTCTGCTGAGTGCTCTGTAAAACTCATGATATGGGATTATTCTTGCTTTTTCTGCTATTGGAACTGACCACAAAGACAATGGACAGATGAAAAAATATCACATGGGGAGTTGAACCACAGAGAAATTTTAAGGTTATGAACACTCTAAGATACCATAGCTTGGTCCAGCTGCCAAGCAAAGCAGTGCTATTGTTCCTTCAGCTGCTGGTTTCCTTCCCCACACTGCCCCACCCCTTGTGCCGGCACAGACGTATGTGTGGTTTTTACAGTGCACTGTTGTGTCCATGCAATTGAAAAATAATTCCTTTCCTTCTGAGTTGCTTTATAGCCAGATCAGTTTGCCAATCTTACTTCACCTTGTAGACATAGAAGTGCTTCTTCCAGCACTAAGAGGAGGGTGGAGTATGGAAATGAAGCCCATGGACCCAGGAAAAAGCCAAGCTCCTTTTCTTGAACTCAGTGCTGCTCCAGAGTGTCTGATAAAAGGCTTGCACATGAAGCATGAGCTTATTGAAGGCTGTGCTGCTGCTGCAAGGGTGATCCTCCTACCTGATTTCTCAGCGTTGGCCTTTGCTCTGTGATTCTCTTTCCTCTGTGAGAGAAAAAGGGAACTGTTTTCTATTGGTTGTTATTGAATTTGTTAGTAGGGGAGTCAGGTAAACACAGGGCTGGTGCAAGGGAGAGGGCAGCATGCATGGCTGGAAAGAGGAGAAGCAAGACCTCCCTTTCCCAAGGCAGTTGCTGTTCTGCTGGCTCACTAGGCTCTCAAATTTCTCTGAGTATCCTGGGTTTGGTCATACTGAAAGACTCCAGTAGAGGAGTGAATGTCCCATTGTCCTGGATTTCAGTCTAATGTCTAAAATATTTTTGCCTTAAAATGTTAACCACAATTTAGAAGTTCTGTCACCATAAAGAACAGTTAACTTGGCTAAATTATTTGCCTGTTAATTTTATGTGCTAGGACAGAAGTCCTTCAGATTGTATCTTGCTGCTTTTAATTGGAATTGTCTGGAAAGCTGAAACATGACTTAACACTTCTTGTGACAGAAAAGTCCACTTTAAATTACTTGTTCCTAATAACAAAAAAAATCATATGGAAAATTTGTTTGCTTGGTGAGTCTCCCTCTAGTGCAGTCTCCTAGAGAAGCTTCTAACAGAAATAGTTCAGTGGAAAATGGTATTTTTAACAAAAAGAGAGAGGAAAATCTACTGAACTCCATGAGCTCTTGGAAAGCTTTAACATCATCCCTGTAAGAGGTCTTTAACATTTGAGGGTGATTTTCCTCCTTCTACCCTTCCTTAAAAGGCTCTGTTGCTGTTTCTGTGTAAATACAGCTACATTTAATTGGATTATCATACCCAAAAATAACTATTTGCATAAGATGAGGAGAGGGTGTCTATCACACAATGCTCCAAAAATTTACTTGCCTCTGCATATGCCTCAAGCCGTCAAAAGGCTCCACATTCATGCAGCAGGATACTTTGCTGTTACAGCTCCCTGCAGCTGTAGAGTATCTAAGGAATTGAGCACCAGATTTGGAAGCTGGCAGGCAGCAGGCAAAAAAGAGGGAATTGTGGTATTAATAACTTTGCTGTAATGCAGATACATAGGAGACATGAGTTGAGATTGTGCAGCAGAACTTAAGTTAGGCTTTTCCTAAATTCTGAATTAGTAAATAAACTTATCTTCCTGTAAGATGTAATCTTGAAAAGTTGTATTGTGTTACTCAACAGTAGCTTTTGTTTTTGCAAACCTCTTCCATTGCTTTATCCTAGTCATAAGAAAGTAAAGTTGTGTCCCTCTACTCAGTCTTGTAGTGATAGAAGTGTGTTTCTTGTCACATTACTAAGCTTGTAATAGTCATGTTATTTCAGGCTGGGAAAACTATTCTTCATTAATTTTCTCCTTTTCTATCTATAGCTGCTTAAACTCAGGTCGAGCATGATCTCTAAAGAAGCTTCTTTTCAAGAGCTGAAGGCTGAAGCTGAAAGCTATAAGGAAAACAATGCCAGACTGATGTCTCGCCTCCTGTCTTTGCAAACGCAAATCCAGGAGATGGAAGGAGAGCTGTGTGTGCTCGCTGCTTCTAAAAACCAGGCTGAGCTGACAGCTCAGATGGCATATAAGGAAAATTTGGAGCTGAAGGAGGAGCTTCATGAGAAAAGTGCCAGACTTAAGTAAGAGTCATGTGAGATAAGAAACGACTTTTTTGGGTGGGATGAGGGAATGGTACATTTGTCAAGATAGAAAAATAAGTTGGTGGATAGACTTCATTGCAGTTCTGAATTCTGTTACAGTGCCTGAGTGTGTGGAAGGTGTTGAAATTTGAATTTTGTTTTGAGTTGGTAGTCCATACATAGAGGTTTGAATGTTTTGTACTTTGAAGGTGAAATGCACTGAACCTATCAAAGATAGTATCCTTTAACTGAACTGTTCTTAGCATAGTGTATCAAAGCACTAATATATCAGTTCTATATAATTGCTCATGTTTCGTGTCTGTAGGATGCAGACTTGTAGCAAAATTGATTGGTATGAAAATATTCCAAACTCTTAAATTCCAAAATCAGTCAGTCCTATTAATAGACACCTAGACTTTTATAATGGATTTTTCTGCCCATTATCAGATGAATATTTGTGACTCTATCAATACTGTCTAGTCAAGAGCAAGGTGAGTGTTTACCAGACACCTGTATTTCCCAAATCATACATATGTATATGGCACAGCTCTGCCAGGTTTTATGCATTAAGAGTGAATAATTAAGTAATTTTAAAACTTAGAGAAAACCATTACAATGCACTTGTTTATTACCAGCTCATTTGCCACAAGCCCTGCCTGGAGAGTGCATTTTTACATAATGGCTGTTAAGATTCTTTAAAATGCTATTTCTGGTAGGAAAAAAAAAAAAAAAAAAAAAAAGACAAAGAAAGGGGAAGAAAAACCTCCTATCCTGTTCGCTTGCCTAACTCACTGGGAGTAAACTTCTGGAATACTGTGTTTCATACTTGCCTGTCATTATAGTGATACAATCAATTTTATGGGCATAAATCTCTGCTGTCACTCCCAGAGCAGTCCTGGCTGCTCTCTTTGGCATACAACACTTGTGTTATCAGTTCTATTTGTGCTGATGCGTGGTGATCAGGACCAGGGGACTGCTCCAAGAGAGGTGAGCAAAATAAAAAGCTCAATTTCCACCTCTACCAACCCCAGCTCTGTTTCACTGTGCACCTGGAGTGTGCCACTGGACTTCTGTCAAAAGGGGAGATACAGGGATAGTGAGTCTGCTCATTTGGAAGGAACAAACACGTTGGATTGCTCATGAATGTGCAGTGTTTGCTTCCAAAGCTTTTTGTTGTCCTCAGCTAATGGCTACATGTGTCACTTCACACTAACCAATGTGTTGACTCATTGAACTTCAGTCACTTAGTCTGGCCACCTGGTAGTGCCTGGCACATGACTAGTTCTAATTAGGTGTTCAAAAAAGATTTTCACTGAAAACCACTAATGAAAGAGAAGAGCAAGCCAGCATGCATGAAGTGCATATTTACATTCTATACTTTGGGGATACAGTAAGAAATGTTTGGTGAATTCTATGATTGGCTTCCAGGATGTGCACCTCTCCTATTGAAAATGGTGCTTTTCTACTCGACATGTCTATTGCCATGGTATTTTTAGAGTGTGAACTGTCAAAAGCTTTTTTTTTTTTCCTTCTTTTTTCCTCCCTTCTCTTTGCTCATTAGTTCTGAAGAGGTAGCAAAACTGTGAAAAAGCTGTGTTCTACTTTTTTGTACCTGATTGCCTATTTTCTAGGTGCTCACACCTCTACAGCCCTACTGCAGGTAATTAGATTATTCGTAAAGTTATCAAATGAGTGCTTTGTACTTCAGATTTTTTATTTGTAGCAGCAGGCATGGTTTCGTTAGTGGATACATCAGTTTTTTAGAGCCACAGAACAGTTGTGGGTTGTCAGTCTTATATAATATTCTGACATAAAGGCATGCATTTATGGCACGTCTGAGCCTAATACCTTTTCACCTCTGATATATCCTTCCTTACAAGAACAGTTTAGCAATCATCTCATGGTTTAGTTTTGTTTTTCCTACAGAGGAAAGAAAGGTTCAGAGGTGAGGAAGCTGTGAGGGTGCTTGTGTTCTGAGGGACAGTGTCTGCTGCAGAAGGCAGAGCTCTTTTGGCTCACAGTGTGTGCTGTGCAGCAGTATGTGGAACTGCCCTCACAGTGTCCACAGCAGTAATGAATGTTTTCCATTCCTCTCTGTTATTCTGCCACTCTCTTTCACTTTGCAGCATTTCAGCAGCTGTGCTGATCTCCCTCCTAAGGTTATGTGTTAAATCTTTTCATGGACTGTCTGTTTTGCTTACTGATCTACAAGCATTCAGTGTACTGTGTTTGCACTCACTGTGTGTGCATCTCCTGTTGGAGTCTCATGTGGCTCTTTGGTTATGGAATGATGCTCTGTTTGATTGCCAGCTGGGACAGGAAGAAATTAGAGATGGAAAAGAATGAGTCCAGCAATGACTACTGGGCCTACCTTAAAAACTGAGAATAGTGCTACACTCTGATAAGCAAATGAGTTTCAGTAAAATATTTGCTCTAGACATGCATTTGGTTACATCTCAGGTCTTGATTTATTGTAGAGGGAAGAACTTGCTTTAGAAAGAACCTTGTTTTTCAAATGGAAGTTTGTCTTGCAAATTTACCCCTACCAATCTACCATGTCTTGCACTCTACCACTAAGTACCTCACTCATGGATCTTACTGAGATTTATTGGAGTTAACATTTGGATTACACTAGTGGTTGTTTTGAGCTCTGGTTGGTTGTTTTGCTAACCTGTTTGTTTGTAGTTTTTCATAAGTGATGTGGGTTTCAGCATCATGAGCAACATTTTTTTTCTGTGTTTCCTACCGAATCAGGCTGTGGTGGTTCTTGTTTGCTGGACCCATTTTTGCCCCTGGCAAGGAAAGGCATATAACCACATTTATATTAAACTCACTGTTAATTTATTTGGTTGCTTGTTCTTGTAGTGTATTTACAAACTGACACCTGCTCTTAAGGCTGAGAACATGTTTTATATGGGATATGCATCTGCGTGATAGGCACCTGTTGAGTGAAATTGATGGCAAAAAGCTCCCTTTTCTTAATATCTTTGTAGTAGCCCCTAGGTGCTGTCTTTTAAAATACATCCCTTTCATGAGTAGTGCTTCAGAGTACTGTACAGCAAAGTGGTGTCTCCCATTTCTGCTTCTGCTGGTAAACTTCCCTTCACGGGTACTCTGGATGTCTTACACTTCCATTGGTCCAGAAAGGCTTCTCTTTACTTGAAGTTTGTTAATCATCTCTGTCAGCTTCTTTAGAGAGAGGGGATGTCAAGTGCTTTTCACATATTTTCGCTAAGAGTTGATCACTCTCTCCCCCCCAACTTTTTCTAAGCTTTTGCTTGCATTTTCTACTTGTAGTATCTTGAGGGCACTATTTATTCGTGTCACTTGATTCTTGTGTTTTATTCAGATTTTGTGCTGAGAATGAGATTGGGATCATACAAGATTTTTTTAAAGTGTTAATCAAAAGCAATGATGAAGAAATGTTTACACATAAGGTAACAGCAAAAGTTTTATGCATTAACATAACAGATACATAAAATTAAATATAATATAAAAAATTAATTTGGTGGTATGCAGAAGCTAGCAATAGTCTCGGCACAATGTATTTTGCCTGGAGTTCTTTTACAGGGAACATTCATCCTGATGTGCATATTTTTTTCTGTCTGATTAGTAAATATTTGAATGAGTGTGAAGAGAACATGACTCAAGCTTCTAAAATCAGCAAAAACTATGAAGAGCTCCTTACACATCTTTCTGGATTCTTGGACATAGACATCAGAGAAAAAGAGAAACCACAAGAACATTTAACATCAAAGGTGATCGTGTAGGCAAATGTTTCTCTACAGTGATTTAACAGAAAAATATTTAGTTGTCACAGAAGTAAAGCAAATAATAGAGAACTTTGTATTTAATTATGGTTTGCAGACAGTGCTATCGTTTAAAGACAGATTTTTTTTTTTTGGTGATAGGCTAATTTTCAAAGGTGCTGAAGACTAATATGCCTCAGTCTGCTCTTATCTGCATAAATAATTTTACAGCCTGTAGTTCCCACATACAGACCTCATTAGATACTTGGTTAAAAGCTTTCCTTAAAACATTAACATGGGGGTCAACAGGTGATGTGTAAACTGTAGCACTAGATCTTATCTCTTATCTTGAGCTGACATACCATTAAATACAAACATCTGAAATGGCATGCCCTAAAAACCTTTTCTGTGTCCTGTAACAAAACAGTATAAATAACTTTGTGGTGTTTCTGAGACTTAATAATAAAAATTTATAGTTTCTCTTCAGAATACTTCTGAAGTTCCAAAAACTAAGCTTCCATTTAGGAAAAGAAAGTTGTTTGTATATTCTTTTAACATCTGTCAATGCTGCTGAAAGTAATTTTTATGCGTTTGACTCATCTTCTGTCCACTCTTTGATCTCTATTTTTCTTCTCATTGGAGCACAATAGATATTTGGGGAAATTCTATTTCATTATGTTCATGTCATTGTAAGATTACAGTCTTAATAAATCAAGATTATCTAGGTACATATCATAATGAGTGTACGCCCTCATAATATTACATAATATTGCAAGCACATTGAAATTTTAATAGATGCTCTAAAAAAAGTTGTCATGCAAGATGCACTCTTGCATGCTTTAATAATTAATAAGTTAATAATTAGAGCTTTAAAAAACATATTTTCATGTCTTTTAACAATGTAGTAATAAATCTAGTTGGGAAATCTGATTTGTGCTGAAAGCTGTGCCTTAGGAAACCTTAGCAACTAGTTTTTCTGGGGTCTTGGCACGTCTGTTTAGCTTCTCTTCCACGTTACAGTTTTATTTGAGACAGAATTGATCTGTTTTAGTCTTAACAAATGTCTTGCCAGCAGGAATCAGGGTACGTTTTTTGCTCACTCTTTGAAGAGCCCACATTCATCTATTCCACAGATTGGGAATAGCACAGTGTACCAAAACAGCTCTAGAATTCTCCTGGGAAGGACTATTTTTTCCAAGGTGCTGGCTGTTCATAATAGCAGCACACCAGGTATTTGGCCCTCTCCTTGAATGTGCTTATGAAATATCTGTTACTAACTGAAACTCTGGTGCTTAAAAACTTTTGAGCATTATTTGCAGCTTTCTTGTTCCAAATGAAAGGCACACATCTTCAAAAGCCAGGAATGGTTTGCTTTTCACAGGAAGGAGCTGCTTGGTCTGTTTTCTGACCTGCCTCACATCAAGCACGGATATGCAGCATCAGTAGCTCTCCACCTGTTTAATACATCATAAAGTCTGTGTGGGAGCAAATCTGAATCACATTTAGCTAAGGTGGGGGTTGATACTGAGAATATGATTCTATTATTTTAACTGTCTTTCTACTCTTTTTCTAAAGGAGCAGCAGAGTGCAATTATAAGTCTGACCTAGGGGTCACCAGAAACGCTGAGTCTTTATTGGCATGATTAGGAGCAGGTATAACTGGGATGATTATTTTTTATTTTTAAGAGCTATTAAAAAGCTAATAATATTTGATTTATTTCTCAAGGTCTCTGAAATATGCAATGAAAATGTGACACTAAAAGACCAGGTTGCTGCTCTTCAAGAAGCTGTGAATGTCCATGAGATGGAGTCTAAAGCTAACAGAGAAACTATCATGAGACTAGTTTCAGAAGTGGCCAAGGAGCAGAAAAAGGCGGCAGGATACTACCAAGACATGGAAAAACTTAGTAAGGTACTAATTTCAAATTAATTTTCAATAGGAATTGCATGAGAAAAACTGCTTCTGAAAAAAATTATGTTGATTAGGGTCTTTCCTAAAAAGGATATTTTTCTAAGGTTATTATCAACTTTCTGAAAGTGAGATATGAGATATTTAAGAAAATAGATCTAAGGGAGATTTGACATCTTTCAACGCTGTTTGCAAATTTCTGTTCTTGCTTTCTTCTTAGTGTTGTAGCCTTTGTGCTTGTACAAACATGTAAATAAATGAATGTGTATATTGTTAATATCTGAGGCACAAGTATGAAGTGGTGAAAAAATTCTCTTTTAAATAATATTTATTTGATACTGCAAGTTTTCTGAGAATTTTTCGACTCAGTTTTACAAAAATTCTAATGAGAAATTGAAAGGAATTGGTAGGACACTTTTCTTTCTCTTAAAGCACTGGCAGGTTAAGTGTCTTGGCGTCCATACACCCTAGATTATCTTTTCACTGCGTTATAAATTTGTATTTCATAACCATTGACTCATAGCCCAAAAGTTGTAGCAATAGGATGGCTCTTGCAGGAAAGCAAGAAGTTTCACTGTTGGGAAGCCTTAGAGGAAATCTGTGCAGCAGGAAGGATGGTCAGATGAGAAATGCAAGTTAAGTTGTAAGTTAAGTATTCCAAATTCACCTAGCTATGATTTGTGAAGGAAAAGGATTTGATTCAAGGATTGAATTGCTCCAGGAGAACTCCTCAATTAAGAGTTCGTATATTTCAAAGGATGGATGAACAAAGTGCATTTTCTGTAGCAATTTTCCTTATTGCTTTGCACTTTGAGCGATGTCTGTGAAAAGGAAGCAGTTTAGTGAAGCCAGAATGGAAATTTCCTGCAGGTGAAACAGTGCAGTTAAAGCTGATGGCCAAAACGTGAGAAAATAAGAGAAGAAACTTAGACTGCCACATACGTAGCTGAGTTGTGCGTGATTGAATTTGTAGGAATTTTTAACATAAAGACAACCTTGTGCAAATGAGTTTTCCAAAGCATTTTCCCCACCCCTGGCATTCCTCTTTTCCTGAAGAAGAGACATCCACCATACACTTTAAAGGATATAGTGCTCTGATTTGGTTGTAAGCAAAATACTTAGGAGATGAGAAATAGCTGGCAGCTCGCTCTGGAAAAGAAAGAATTTGTGGGGAAGATAAATGTAAGTACCACAAGGGTAATAAATTTTTATTACTGCTGAAAATAGTTCTTACCATGCTGTGTACAATTTTCTAAGACTCAATGGAACTGAGAGAGAGCCTGCACCAAAAACTTAAACAGGTCCTTTTTGAGAACATTTTGTTTTCATGCTTCACTTCAAACACAGGTGTGTGAGGAGGAACAGAGTGTAGTTTTCTCAGTAAGCCAGAATCAGGAGATGTTTTAAACCAAGATCAGGGCTCCATTTGTGGCTTGTTTTTCAAGTTTGTTCTGACTGCCAAAACATTTATGAAGTTTTTCTGAAAAATATTTCCCTATCATTATTTTGCATGTGCCAAAAATATAATTTATTTAGCCAATTTTACAGAAATATCTCTCTAAATTATTAGCATTGTCTTTCAAAAGCATTGCCTTTGAAAAGCTCCATCTGCATAGAGGCTGCAGATACCTCCAATGCAATTTCAGTTTAGCAACTTACATTTGCAGACACTGAGTAAATCTGTTGAGAAGGTTTTGTGTTCACAAAAGCGTTTGCAGAAGTTCAGTATTGAAAAAGAAAGTAAAAAACAAAAAATGCTTTAACTCCTCACATGTAAAGTGTGAAGTGTGGGATCCCCTGTTCCCTTGATGGGTGTCTGGCTTGGTTACAGGAGGGGCACCAGTGGCATAAATCAGTCTGACTTCGCCGTGTACTTCGTGCTGCACAGTTTAAGCACACAAAGGGAGCTGCATGTGTTGTGACATGTTCCCCTGTCAAGGTGAGAAGCAGAAATCCATACTGCTCCTGTGCCAGAAGACTCATACTTGGCTGTGTGTTTCTGGGCTGTTTTCTGGACTTAGTTAATGGAATTGCCTGTAGCTGAATTTACCCAGCAAAGGCTGAGTACGAGTGACTCTTGCTGTGTGTGCCAGCAGCCCTCAGGGCCAAACGTTTTGGCAATCTTCAGTATTACAGATAAAGATGGCAGCCCATTTCCCCCAGTTTTCTCTTTAAATTCTTCCTGAGTGTATAGAGACCATCACACTGTTCTGCCAGTCATCTCCACCAAGATTTGGCCGCCACACTGTTCCCTGCCACCCTTCTGAATAATTGCCTGTTTTAATTGCCAGGTTTCCATTCCTTAGGAATTCCTCCACTCCCATTTCTTAGGAATTCTGTGAATTCCTTCTCTTGATCAGGTGCTTTTTTTTTTAATGTCCCAGGAGGAAGTAGCTGCCTGTATTCAAAAATTCTTACTGAATAAAATGAAAGCCAGGTAATTACATTTAAAGATTTATATATTTTAAATATCCTTTAGCATGTTTGATACTTGAGTATTTGTTGTAGTTAGCTGGGCTTCATTTGAGGAACATTAACAAGTGAACAATCATTTTATCTGTTCCCCTCTCAGTCTCACTGCATGAGAATATCAAGCAGCAAAATAAAAGCCAATAATTCCTGAAACTAATAGAAATTAAAAAAGCAATTCAAGAAGCTGTGGTGGGGGTTTTTTTGGTTTTTTTTTTTTGTGGTTTTTTTTCTAATCTATTATTTTTATTTATTTCTGAATATATTCTTCTATTTATTTCTGAATTTCTCATGTTTCTGATAGAATGTTTAAAGATTTTGCTTCTGGAAATCTCTAAGTATTGTGCGTACCTTTATTATGGCTGCATTGGATAGCAAATTTGCATTTGATGAAAAACAACATTTAAATCCTGCCCAGATTTCTAGACTGAGAATCACAATACCCGAACTTTCATTCTGTATTTCCAGAGAGTGATTACTGATTATGATAATCATAATTAGAGAATTATAACATTATTTGAGAGTGTCTGTAGGTCCTCTAAAATGTCTTACTTACTCTAACCAAGTTTCTTTTTTTATATTGAATAAATTCTTCTATGGTATTTATCTAAGATATAGAAGAGAACACATATATTCTTCCAGATTAATTTAAATACAGCATTGCCACAGATGAACTACAAGAACTAGTAAACTGTCTTGTTCTGTTTCACATCTTTGCTGAAGGTTCAACCAAGATATATTTATGATTTCCCTCTGAAGTGTTATTTTAAACATTTGTTTTGCAAAGATGTGCACTGTGCAAAATCTTTAAAGAACATGAAATGTACACAAGCAATTTTAATTAATAAAAATACGTCTGCATGTACTATTGATGCAAAATTAACCAAGAAAATACTCTTCAGTATTCAGTATTGGATTCTATTGTTATGTTAATTAACAAAATAGATCTAAGTATTTCCTAATTAATATAAACATATTAAAATAAATCAGTTTTATGAAAAGACTTAATTAAAATATGAAAACATTATTTAAGGAATTTTATTGAACTTGAGAAACATGGCTACATTTTGAATATACTCAAATACTTAGATTGTAGGTGAGACAGCCAAATGATTTTAGGTTTTTCTTGTCCCAACAGATAAATACAGGAATGAGTTTCTCAGCACCTGGATTTTTTTTTTTTTGTTTTGTTTTTGTTTATAAGATGTCATTAAGAAAATACATATTAGAGACAGGTTTCATCAGGCATTACAGATATTTCCAGATTGAATCATTTGAGAAGACAGGAGATAAGAGCAAACTAGTTTACAATCCTTATGGTATAACAGTAATAACTGAAGGTGCAGCTGGTGTAATAATTGATCAGGATAATACCTGCATTATTTCAATACCTTATTATTACTGTTAATATAATGTGGGCTCTTTTTTGTACATGTATATGTAGTTGACTTTAGTCTATTGAGAGCATGCTGCTGATTGGGGTGTTGGTATTAATAGAATCATGGAATTATTTAGGTTGGAAAAGACCTGTAAGTTCATGGAGTCCAACTGTTAACCCAGCACTGCCAAACCCACCACTAAACCATGTCCCTAAGTATCCTGTATATAGTACCCTGTATCTTTATATCCTGTGTATCCCATAGTATATCTCCAGGGGTGGTGACTCCACCACTTACTTCCCTGGGCAGCCTGTTCCAGTGCTTCATAGTCCTTTTGATGAAGAATATTTTCCTAATATCCAGTCTAAACCTCCCCTGCCACAATTCAAGGTCATTTCCCATGTTTCTTAACTGGGAGAAGAACTCGACCCCTACCTGGCTCCAGCCTCCTTTCAGGCAGTTGTAGAGAGTGATAAAGTCTCCCTTGAGCCTCCTCCAGTTTAAACACCCCCAGCTCCTCCAGGTCCTCCTCATCAGACTCACTCTCCAGACCCTTCACCAGCTCTGTTGCCCTTCTCTGGACACCAGAGCACCTCAATGTCTTTCCTGTAGTGAGGGGCCCAAAATTTGACACAGCACTCGAGGCACAGCCTCACCAGCGCAGAGTACAGGGGGCAATCCCTGCCCTGCTCCTGCTGGCCACACTATTGCTGATCCAGGCCAGGATGCCATTGGCCTTCTTGGCCACCTGGGCACAGCTGGCTCATGCTCAGCTGCTGTTGACCAGCACCCCCAGGTGCTTTTATGCCAGGCAGTTTCCCAGCCACTGTTTGGTGGCTTGTACTTTATTTTAGACCTTTATCTTTTTAATAAACTATGTTTGTTTTCAGATGTTCACAATTTAACAAGATGGTGATTAGGTAAGCTCCCTGGTACTAGCAAACCATTTTAGCACTGCCTTTCTGAAAGGAAAAATACACACTGCTGAAAACTGTAATTGAAATAAATGACTCTTTATTCTTTGCTGTAATTACCATAATGTAGTTCTGAGCACAGGTGGGAATTTTCTATTAATAGGACTTGTCTAGAATAAAAAACAGAAATTGGCAAGGAATCAGGCCAACATTTGTTTCTAAAACAATTCTAAAATTACTTCAGAAATGTGTTATAACAAATAATTTCTTAAATGACAGGGGTTGTTTTTATTTATGTTTTTGCATGTTTGCCTTTTCGCTGCTATTAAAAATGTTAGTATTTTTAGTATCGTATTTTTATATTTTATTTTCTAAAAGTGCCCTGCAAACTCCTTTTTTTTGGCCACCCTCCCTGCTGATCTACAGAAATGCTCCCAGATTTAACTGCTTGATTGGCAGGTATTCCATTAATACAAATGGCATACTATGCTCCACAGCAAGCACACACAGACCCTGAGAGACCCTTGAGTAATCACCATATTCATAACTGCTCCAGAAACAGTTCTTTAACTCCAGTGTGCACAATCTTTACTCATATCAGTCCACTTACTAAGCCTCTACTTATCACTCAGACTTCCAGAAGAATCCAATCCTCTGTAGTGATTTTGTGTCATGGGCGAAATATTATTCTTTCCTTTTGTGTCATGTGTGAAATAATGTTCTTTCCCATTTGTTCTTACCAATCAGAAAATTCCCTGAGAAATGAAGACCTAGCCTTTGCTGTACTTCTAGTTGGTCTTGCTGCAAATATTTTTCTAGTATATGTATGTGTAAGCACTCTTAATATTGGTATTGTGGGGAAAGGAGAGACACACAATACTTTATTTCTTTATGTTTAGATGGTTATTTTTTATTTTTTTTTTCTGTCATAATTTGTTTTGGTGTCATGGTTCAGGATGCTTAATTCTTTCTGTCTGCTCTGACCTGTTATGTCAATAATTATATACAACTGGTATAGATACATATGTATTGGCTATATTATATTCCTTCCCAACCAAGCCTTGATTTGTCTGGTCCCTGACTTCTCATTTCTGTGAATAAATAATCTCAGGAATTTTTGTCACATTCAGATAAACCGATCTCAGAGATCACCTCTTACCACCATATTCACAGAGATTGTGCCTGTGGTTTTGGTCAGCTCTGAATTGTCAGGCAGTTGCAGTTGCTTCAGTCACTGCAGGTCCCTTCCTGCTGAAGTATTCTGTTCTATCCTATCCTTTCCCCTCTCAGTTGTAGTATTTTGGCTTTATTTGTGATACACCTTTTTCACTGCTTTTTTTTCAGGTCATATTATCTGGATGGAAAAGTAAGATTTCAATAGTTGTACAATAAAAAAATTTGGTTTCATTCACCTGAAAATTTTATTTATGTATTCCTTTTTGGTAACCAGTACAAGAGGTTAGTCTTTGGTGTGATTACAGCAGATGTCAGGTTTTCATCCATTTCAGTGGCAGTTCCCTTATGAGACTCTGATGTTGAGCAAATATGAGGAATATGGGTCCTAGTTTCTCTGTCTGCAGTACCTGCTCCTGAGTTATTCCTTAATTTGTGCATTGTGGAGAGGGTTTATAACTGATTTTAAAAATCTTGTTTAATTTTTCATGCACTTTAGGATCTTGACAGTGCTATAATTAGGAGGCAGAGTTTAGAGATGGAGATCAGAAACCTCCAAGAGGAACTGACTGTTAACCAGAAAGCTTTGGACACCTCAAAGCAGGAGCTGCACAATCTGAAGAAATCTTCCAGCGAGTTAGATGCAAGCTTGAAGGGTAGCAGAGAAGAGACCAAGTCTGCTCAGAGCTCTTTAGAGGCTTTTAAAAAAGAAATTGCTACCCTGCTCAGCTGTAGATCTGCAGTAGTGAAACCTTCTGAAAAGGCCATTTTGGAGAGGATCCAAGAAATAAATTGCAAAGAGGAGAATAAAGAAATAGTAAGTCAGCAACTACTGCACTTGCCCAATGTGTGTATTTATTATCTTTGGGTTCTGTTTCATTCTATTAATCTGGTAGAGTGTTGGTTCTTTCTGCTTAGGTTTTGGAATTACAGAAACCTTTAATTTTGTTGTCTATCGATTTAAGGTAATAGGGGAAAAGCATCTATGTTTTACCAAGCAGAAAGAGTTCAGAAATTGAATTAATAATAGATGACGTTAAGAAGAAAAGACTTGGAATGGTCTTTCAGTTACAACATTGAAATTTGGTTTCTGTGCCAGCAGACATCAAAGGTGGCTGTTTGGTTGCTATGATTTAGAAAAACCTGTGAACAAGTATGGATTTGCTCCTACAATGGTGACTTCAAGAACTGACTTCTTTCTCAAAGCAGATATAATTGATGAGTTGCCACAGGCAACTTCTTTCCCTCCAGTCCTCAAACCCTGCACCTAAAAATAAAGATGTGTTTTTACGCTTACCGCTAAACATTATTCAGCATCCAAAGAAGGCAAAAGGAAGGCTCTGGCTTGAGGCATTTGGGCTGGTGGTTTGCAAAGGTGTGTTTGAATGTATAGATAGAGAAGGGACAGCTCAGGAGGAAGGTGAATCAGAATGCCACTAAAAACCAACTTTAATATTCTTGCCAGATTTTGAAATTCTAGCATCTTCTGCTGATGTGATAGTTTTTAATGACAGCAAATGGTTTTGTATTCTGTCCAAAGCTGGAAATAGTTCTTGAAAATATCCTGTGCGTTTTGGTAAACTACTTAAAAAAAAACCAAAACCAGAAACCCTTGCCATTGGTCTTCTTGCCTACCTGGGCTCATTGTTGGCTCAGTTTCAGCCAGCTGTTGACCAGTAGCCATGCATCCTTTTCCATCATGCAGCATCCCAGCAACTCTGCCCAGCCTGCAGCAATGTTGTGACCCAAGGGCAGGACCTGGCACTTGGAACTGGCACTTTGCCTTGTTGAACTTCATACATTGGCATCAGCCCATTGATCCCTCTGCCCAGATCCCTCTGCAGAGCCTTCCTACCCTCCTGCAGATCCACACTCAGACCCTACTTTGTGTCATATGTAAAATGGCTGTAGCTTGAAGTTATCCAGTTGCCACATTAAAACAAAAAACAGGAGGGGGTTTTTTATTTTACAGGCCAACTGATCAAGCTGCATTTGTCATAGGAAAGACAAGTTGTGGAGATCAGAACTGCAGGAACAAAAATGCAGTCTTTGTAAGATGATGGATTAGGCATGGGTGGGTAACAAAGCTGCAACATTGTTTTAGGAAATGCCTACCTTGTGGGTTGTCCCTAAGCCATGGATGAAAGTTATACCAGGATGCCCCAGGATGATAAAATGACAGTTTCTGCTCTGCTTCTGTGGTGTAGTCCTTCACTTTCTCATGTTTATGGATCTTTGAAGCCCCTAAAACCCCCTTGCAGCCACTCTGCAGCCTGATAAAGGGGCTCTAGGTTCCCTGGCAGCAGCGCATGTGTGGGGGAACCAGTGACTGAAAGTCTTGTTCCTGCTGGGTGATGTGAGATGTGGAACAGCATAAAATATGTTTGTGTGATCTTGCAGATTTATTGTTGTTTAGTGTTGTCTACTTCATGAGCAGCAGTAATTTCTCAGTGTTTTTAGGCAAGTTGAGGGCCAACTGTTTGTATTTAATTGCAGTTTGAGATGGAAACCTTTCAGTGCCATTAAAATTAATGAGAGCTCCATGTACTTACTGTTCATTTTATTAACAGGAACCAACAAGATGCTTAAAATTAAGAGCTTGGAGATGAGTGTCTGAACACTGAGTTTCAAATGCACTATAGTTAACTATGTAACCAAATAATTATATGACAGTAAGAATACAGAGGGAAACAAGCAACTTGATGTATAGAACTACCTTTCAATATTTGGTAGTAGTGTAACCAGATACTTTAAAGCATTTAATTTATAAATAGCTTACAACTTAAAGTCCATTACATTATATGCAGGTGTTGTAAAGTTAACAGTGAAGAATTAGAAATTTTTTAAATTGTTCGAGTTGCTTGTTTTGAGATTTTATCCTTTTATCTTTGGGCTCTGGCTAGATTACAGAAATTATTATTACTAATATTTTTTAAAGCACAATCTTTTGAACACTGCTTAAGAGTTACCAGTTGGCAAACACTCCTCTGAGACTTAATTAGCCGTATCTATATTCTCCCCTCCATGCTGCATGTATTTTCTAAATAACTTATATGCTTTTTCTAATCAACTCCTGAATAGCATAGTTATTTCTTTGGCTTATTTCAAGGAATGACTCCCAGGTATTGCTGCTGTGCCCCCATCTTTGGAAATTTTCTGTCTGAATTATTTTGTATCTGTACAAAAAGATCTGAATTGATTTTTTAATATATAGCGATACCTTTTAGTCATTTGACTTATATATAGTATCTACTGTTCACTTTTGGGTTTCTCCACTTCTGCAATTTTTTGCTGGTGGTTACAGATTTTTCTTTTTGACTTTTTAAATGCATATATTTTAATGATAGATATTGTGCCCTATTTTTAATAATTTGTTGATTTATCTTTCATTTCTTTCTAGCATTTCTCATGTAACCCCATATGCTTTGTTGGTTTTCTTGCTCCCTAGATGGTATCTCAGCTTGAAACACAATTAGTTAAATTGACTAAAGCTTTGGAAAATCAGACCAGATTGTACCATGAAGCCCTAGAGAGGAGCAGGAAAGCTGAAAAATGTTCTGAGAATTTCCACGATCAACTGAAACACTTGGAAGAGGAATTATTAACTGGAGACCTGATGCAAGATGGTTTGAAGCTTGAGAAACAAAAAGTACTTGCACACATTATTCACTTTTGAATTGAAGTCACTGAAGGCAGAGACACAGCTCATTGTATTACTTTGGTCTACTGGAGCACTGCAAGTAATGTGAAATAGCACAGTCAGACATCATGTAGAATAATACCTTTTCTTTGACCAACAATTGCAGTTTGAAGATGTAGCTAAGCTTTTGAGTTCCAAGTCCATTACTGTGAAACAAAACAAACAAGCCCCCACCCCCCCAAAAAAAAACCCAAAAACGATCACCAAGCAAAAAAAAAAAACCCCAAAACCAGCTTAAAAGAAGTCCCTGTCAATACCCCATCAGAAGTCCTTCAAGTATTCTCTGATCTCAAAGTTTCTCTCATCTCTATGTCTTTCTCTAAAACATAATCTGGTCTGCAATCTCTCAAGATCTTGTAGTCTTTGATTCTTTTACATTATTAGACAATCATGGCTACTAGGTTTTTTTGTCCAATTGTTTGAATGAACACACTGTTAGCCTGTAACTCATTCTTGTACCAGAGAGTTTGAAAAATTACATAGTACCTGGAAAGCCAAACACTACAGCTATGAAAGGTAAAGTTGTAGCATGCTGCCAGGCCAGGATTAATGCTTAGAGGAATCAACAATTTTGTGCTATTTGTTTTGCCTTAGATTATGATAAAATAACTTTTTTGAATGAAGAATCCATCACATTGGGAGAAAATCTGAAAAAGGAGCTGTACCTTCTGCTCTGCTTCCTCTGTGAATAACATTGTGCCCCTAGATTCTTAAATTATTCTCTAGATTTTGCTGCAATAAAGAGATATTTTTTACAATTTTTTTTTTTTCTGTCAATGAATAGCTGCAGTGCTTTCCTCTTCTGCTGCTGTTTTTAATTTTTGGAATCAGAAATATCATGAAACTAAAAGGTACTCTTGGTAATGAACAAATGGTGAAACTGGTTTGTTGGTGTTTTGGTTTTCTTCTTTTTATTTATTTTGTTGGTTCTTTGCAAAGATAATGGTTTGCACCAGAAGTAAGAGGAAACAAAGGGAAACAGTTCTTGATGAGAAGGAGAGTTTTGGATTTTGCAAGAGAAGCTAATTGAGAACAAGAGACTAAAGCAATTTTTAAAAAGCTGGTAGGGCAGGATGAAAGAAGGAAAAATTGGATTGAATACTATTTGATATCTGTATGTGTTCACATCAGTAAACCAGATGGAGATACAATTAAAATAAACTCGAAAGCAATTTTGTAACCCGGTTACTTATCTCTAAACCTTGCTGTTCTACAGAAGGGCTGAAGGCTGACTGTGTTAACATTCCTGCATCTCCTCAGACTACATTGTATGTCATTCATGGCATCACTGGGACCAGTTCCCTCTGTCTGAGAGCTCACAGGATGGGGCAATCCCAGCACTTGCAGTGTTAGTTAGGACACAGCTGCCCATTCTGACTTCTCCCTGCCAATGCATGGCCGTGTAAAACAACAGAGCTCCAGACAGGAACTGGGCTCAGAAGCAGGGACCTACCTATTGCTGCAGAGAAGCAAACCCCAGTTTTCCTTGCTAAGAAGATAAATACAGTAGATCTAGGGACTTATGGACAAAGTAAGTGTTGACTAAAAAAGGATATAGGGAGAATTTTCGGTTGTGTCAGGAGTGCATCCAATTACACCCTTTCAGTATTATTTTTTGTAGTGTACTTGTGCATGTTGTTGGCTGCCTCTATAGTTGGGATTGCTTTTAAATTGTACTTCATGACTTTTAATGAAATTTTATTATTCTTCTGCCCACTTTCCCACATCTTAGTATCTGAAATTTCTGGAGCAACTTAATGAGAAGATGAAGCTGGATAGTCTAGCAGCAGAGGTTGGGTTTGATATGACTATGGATATGATTCTGGCCCGGGTAGAGCAGCTGGTGAAACTGGAAGGGGATGCGGTGGTTGAGAACAAGACTGTGGCATACAGCCTCAGGAGGAAGGTATGCAAAAAAGACATGCCATTCAAAGATAAACACATGGCTATGTTTCTGTAGTGGCTTGCTAGAGGCAGCAGTATATGTGCAAGGAATTTTAAAGATATCCATGACATAAAAAGAAGATAGTGAATGTTTGCAAACTGTGCAAAAAGACTGCATATTGAAATAATAAACCCACCAGTCAGTTGAACATGATACTGCTTTTCACAACTTCTTAAGAAAAACTATGAAGTTATGGATGTTTATATCTGTATATTTGTATCTGTATATCTGCTTTTTAATACACATTTATAGTTCTGTAAACAACTGCCATTAATATTTAAATCTAAAGGGATCTGCCAAGGAGAGAGGCACATTACACAAACTTCTCTAGAAACTAGTAGGGTCTTGGTTGTATTTCACCAAGAATTGCAATGTTTCCAATAAGAACTGTTCTTTCATTCAGTTGTTCCTACAGGAACAAGTCTGTTCAAATTTGGTCAAGCAGCCCTCTGTCATCCTGCTCTGACATAGCAAAAACTTTTGGGTTTAGGCTTGTCAGACTGGTATAGAACTGGGAATTGTGTCTGTTTAAGGTTTAAAACAATAGAGAAGCACAATGAATTCGTAATACAAGAAGTATCAAGTCAGGATATATATGTTGATACTTCTTCCCAAAGTTTTCAAGAGGGGAAAAGGAATTCAGGTTATAAATGCAACATGAGGATTGAATTTGTGATTATGTAGTACCATGGTCTTTCACATTTATTTTTTCAAATGTCCTTGTGTTTGGAAATCAAGTTGAAGGCTCAGAAAGAAAAACTTGAAAGCAAAGAGCTGCACATGAACCTTCTGCGGCAGAAAATAACCCAGCTGGAAGAAGAGAAGCAAGTAAGGGCTGCCTTAGCTGTGGAAAGGGATGAGGCCAATCTCACTGTCAGAAAGTTACATAAGATGATAGAGAGGCTACAGAAGCAGCTTGATCTGGCAAGGGAAACAAATACTGATCTCAAAGCCAAGCTGTCTGAAACCAGTGAACTTAAGGTGAGTTAAAAGATTGCATTTGTACTTCTATCCATTTTTCTACTCCAGTTGGATACAGCTGGACTTCATTTAAAATAAATGTGTTCATGGAGAACTGCTCAAATCTAGGTGGCAATAGCAAATATAATATTACAATGTTTTGGGTATTTTACAATTTGTCTTGATATTCTAAGTAGCATCTGCAAAGCACAATGTAAATTTTTGGGCTATTTTTACCAGCAAAACATTTGACAACTCTTTTTAATACTATTTTTCCAGGGGCTGGAAAAGAGTGAACCTTCACTGCGGATTTTCTTTTCTGTCCAGATACCTCTTTTCACAAAACCTGTGGAGAATTATCTGTCTTTGAAGGAAAAATCTCTTTTTAATTGTGTTGAAATAGGCCTGTCTCCTTAAATAACTTTTCAGTTCGCATGTACATGTGATGATCTAATGAAGAACCAAAAAGAAACCACACTAAAATGCTCATTCATGATCACTCCTGATATTTTTATTATTTGCTCAAGTTGTATGAAAAAGCATGGCAAATGTAACACTTCCTTATCTTATTGCAGATCAAAAATTTGGAGCAGAACAGAACAATAGAGGAACTCAGTAAGTCTCAAGACAAATTGGAAAGAATGAAAGAAAAAGCTGAGAAACAGCTTAGATCTGCCAAATCAGAACTTCTTTTAAAGGAGCGTAAAGCTACTGAAGATAAAGAAAAAAACAAAAATATGTTAGAAGCAGTTACCAGTGAGATGAAGGTGCTTAAAACAACCCTTGAAGAACTAGCAAAAAGAGAGAGACAGGTGGGTGTATAGGTACTTGACAAGTGCTGGGTGTCCCTTAGAGTGTAGGAAAATGGTGTAGGTGGAGCAGCTATCCAGCTGTGCTTTAAGCTGTTCCAAACTTTATCAAACAAGGAAACTTTAACTCACACTTGTGAGCCACAGTGACAGTTGTGATTGCAAAGCTGTTCTGCAAGTTAAGTTTTGCAAGAGAATAATAAATACAGGCATTATTTTCTTTGCTCATCACAAAATATTACATTGCCTTTTAGAGAAGTATTGAAATGCTGTAAAATCCTAGTATCTCTCTTAAGATATATCTTTTTCCAAATATCTTAGGCATAAAACTTAACAACTTCTCATCTGTTTCCTTTTGTTTCTCACACATCTGTCTCTTGCACTTTCTCCTTGCCAGTTGTAAGAGATTCAACAAGACTAAGTGATAGGATAAAAGGAAGCTGCCTCAAGTTGTGCTGAGAGGGGAGGGAGTTTAGACTGTATATTAGGCAAAATTTGTTCACTGAACATGTAGTCAGGCATTGGAACAAGTTGCCCAGGGGAGTGGTTGAGTCACCAGTACTAAAGGTATTTAAAATATGGTTTAGTGATGGACTTGGCAATGCAGGTTAGGAGTTGGACTTGATAATCTTAAAGGCCTTTTCCAACCTAAATGATTCAGCAAGCCTGTGTTACTGTGTAGCTGTGTGTAGGCCATAAATTCAAAGAATGTTGGAAAATACAAGAAACACTCCTTCCCCCTGCAACCTCCCTATCCCCCCCCCCCCCCCTTTTTCTTTTTATTTACTT